>RQTK01000127.1:415587-546251 GCA_003991915.1 Elysia chlorotica | reverse complement strand
GGGGTTGTGAAGAGGAGAAAGAGAGAGAGAGAGAGAGAGAGAAAGAGAGAGAAAGAGACAGACAGATAGACAGAGAGAGGCAGAGAGGGAGAGAGAGAGAGAGAGAAAGATATAGACTAAGAGTCAGAAACAGAGACAGAAAGCAGGCAACAGAAAGATAGATAGGCTGCTATGATAGAAAGGCAAAGACAAAGTTGGACAGAGAAAAGTAATAGAAAAAAAATTATACAAAATGTGTATAATGAAAGCGTGGTGTGATGTGGAGAGGAGGACTGACGGAACAAAAAATCAAAGAAAAGAAGAAGAAATAGAGAAGAAAAGTATAAAGGAAGTGTTGATAGAGATGCTTGCGAGATCCTACCTGATAACATTGAAGCCGAGGCGTTCTTGGAAACTTGAGAATGACCATGTCGCTGACATGCGTCAAGTCCGTTGTGGGAGTCTGTCCACTCAGGTGTAACTGAGAAGCTTGGACTCCTCCACCTCAGAGAATAATGATGGGGTAGGTCCAGCTAACGCTGTTGGTGATAATTGAATGTGTTGGTGAAACTGAGGTGAGAATTATGTTCAGTTGGAATGAGATGGGGCTGAAATTGTGAAGAGAAGAAAGTTGATTGTTGCAAGTTAAACCCCATAAAATATTCCTTTATTATTTTTGAACTAACATTCTGAGGGGAAAAAAGAAATCCAAAGGCAGGTAAGCAGTGTAAAAGTTAAAAGGAATAGAGTGAGTTTGATTTTCACTCCATACTATTGCATTTGGCATTCGTGTCAACAGACAGTATTATCTCTCTCTCTCTCTCTCTCTCTCTCAATATATATATATGAGAGAGAGAGAGAGAGGAGAGAGAGAGACAGAGAGAGAGAAACAGAGAGAGAGAGAGAGAGAGAGAGAGAGAGAGAGAAAGAGGGGGTTGGGGGTACAATACTAAGAAAGAGAGGAATGGAGAAAGAAGAATTGTTCCAGAAAGGCATATCCAAGGGAAATATCAACAGGAATCGATCACATCTAGATGCTAGTCCATGCGAGAGATAGATAATCAGAAAATCAAGGAGGAATTAATTGTGTATGTTGTTTGGGCATCCCAGAAAAGGCAACTGCACAAAAGGGGAGAAGGGGCAGCTTCCCGTGACACGATGCTAGACAGGGGCGTCTGAAAACAGTATCACCCTTGGATGCCTTCCCGCTCGCGGGTCCGAATCAGGACTGGGCTTAACTTTGACTCGCTTGTCAAGTTTGATTGACACTGGCTCAGCTCCTAGTCTCTCATTCTTTGTGCGGGCCCCAACTGTCGTCCGACAAGAATACTAAAGGCGTCAAAGTTAGAGAGAGGCACGGGCTAGTTGTGATAAGATGTGTGAGTAGAAAACAAGGAGGAATAGGGTAGGTCTTTAAAGGGGAAAGTCGAATTTTAGTGATAGAATTAGAGTAGGATACAGATAAGGTGATAGAGATGGACACGATATAAAAATGCAACCCGAGCTACAGAAAAAAAGGAGGAAGGATGGTTTTATAGGCGAAAAATGGGAGAAGCTATGAAGAAAGGGTTGGTGGCGAGGGCGGGAGAAGGGAGACATAGAGGAAAAGTAAGAGAGGATAAACGAGACAGTAAGCAAATAATAATATATGAAAAGTGACCTCGAACCACAGATTGCTATTAATAGAAATTTGTGACACGAACAGATGTAAAGTTGCAGGATGTGGCGGAAGAGAATACATTGTGAAAGGGAAAATGAATGATGTTTCGACAACTAAGCCCTTACTGAAAATTAATTTCTTTTTGTTTTATGTAATACCCATTCATAGATTTAAAAATGTTATATATTAAACAAATGCATCGTATATTAATTCAACAATATTTAATTTCAAAAGACAATGCTTTTCATATTTCTTTCTGGAGGACAACCATCCTACGTCTTTTTAAAAGCATAAAAGGCCATATAGATTATATAGAACTACGTAGTTTTTAACTACATACTATTAAAGGCAATGAAAGACCAAAAATCAACAATAAAAATCAACAACAGCAACAACATTAGAGAAAAGCAAATAACGCAAAAGTAATCGATACGAATTTTAGACAATGTTGCTTAAATTCACCACCAAAAGCATGAAACGTATCATAGCGAAGCGTAAACCATGCCTTTTGGTACTAATCAAAATAATCTTTATTTTGCAACATTGTAGAGTAAAGAAAGTTACAATAAATACAATATTAACAACAGTAACAACAGCCCCAAAGAAAGCAGAACAAACTACTTAAGTAGGCACAAATGGCACTAGAGTAAACCAATTAAGTGAAAAAGTAACAAAAACAGAATAAAAAAAGAACGAAAAAACAACACTCTAAGCCTATCTCATAGTCTAGACCTATAATTTATAAATATGTCAATTATATTCGGTTGTGGCTTAGATAGTTCAAGCCTTTGAGTTATGCATAGTTATCATAATCTTTATTATTGTAATTTAAACAACGCACTACCAAAATTTCTTTCTTCTGTTTTTTCCTATCCTTTCGCGTTTTACAAAACGAAGCAAAATAATATAATGGCTGCTTATGTTGGCATCTCTAAATTATTGCAGCAGAGAAGGAAGTCACTTCGATGGTTGCTCCAAACCAGAACAGTGACCATGTTTTGCACTCCAGTCCACTAATCACCAACGGTATCCGGCAACTGAAAAATCAAACACTCGTCAGTTTGCACTTACTTAAATTAAAAGCTGAGACAAACAGTCATACCATCCAAGCATACCTAAAAACATGCCATTCACGTTTTCAAACAATGTCACTAGGTTTTTATAGTGAGTTTGTTATTTTGTAATGGATCTATTTTTGAAACGTTTACTTAATTTTATTCGTTAATAATAAGGACATATATTTTTATTCTTTAGTGTTGTTTTGTTTAAGGAGAATGTTAACCCTGCATTTAAAACAAATAATAATGTGCGATTGTTTCATAAATCAAAAGTGTGTAACTACTCTTAAATAAAATGAAGGAATGAAAAATATAAAATTTGGGAAAGCAATAAAAGAGTTTCTCTTAAGTTTCATAAATATCGAGACTTTATAATTTATCATATGAATATGTGTCTTTCTTACAGTACGAAAAAAATACAGCTGGAGGCAGGACGCATACTTCGAATTAAAATGTGCGCGCTTTATCGACTGATCTGAAGAAAAAAAAACCCACCGCAACCAACACCACCACCACCATCACAAACAACAGCAACAACATTAGCAACAACACCAACAGCAACAACAGCAAGACAAGCAAGAACAACAAGAAGAAAAACAATAACAAGAACAGCGACAACGTATACACTATGAAGACTCAGCGCAAGGGATATGAGGCTTTTGGGTGGGGTTTAAATCCCTAAAATTATCAAGATTAATGAATGATTGATCACACACAATGTATACAATTAATTAACTTTAAGAGAAGCGAACTTTTCTTGCCTTCCCCTTGTTAAAGGATTTGCTTGACCTTTGATCAGGAAAATGTATTCATTCCAATGAGGCATTGACCATAATAACATAATCATTTTTAGATTTGTAACATGAGATGCACGGATAAGCCTTTTTCTCTCTGAAAACCCATTAATCATGCAGCTACTCTAAAGATACTAACTTGACGCCTGGATATGGCACCTAAACACATGCCAATTCAGACGTCTAAACCTACTTTCTCGTTGTTCTTACCACTCTACATTTTATATAAACATACTAGGTCCCTTGGCAGGGATCTCGTCAAGCCGGGCGCCACGAACTAATTCCTCTGGATCTCGCTACCGATTTAGACACTTATGCTTGTAGGCATCATATTCAACGACACCCACACTAAAGGTATTCATAGTAGCTGTTGTCGTTTCGATAGTTTCAGAGATGCATTTCCTTAATTGTACCATTTTTAGTTTCGTTTTTGGTGAAAGCCTCGTAGTGAGAAATCGGTTATTATATTTTGGTTTACTACAAATAACATTAACAAGTAGAGACATACGATACCCGACAAAAGAGTGAATGGGGAAAGAAAAGGAGCCGGAGAAAGGCGTAGTGGAGTCGGCAGAAGAAGAAGAAAAAGAGGAAATTAATAGAAGAATAGTCACAAATGTACAGAAAACAGAAGATGAAAAAGATTTTTTGAACTTTGTTAGCCTACGTAACTTGGAAAAGCACCCGTCTCTCTCTCTCTCTCTCTCTCTCTCTCTCTCTCTCTCTCTCTCTCTCTCTCTCTCCATTTGCGCTTTTATTTAATTTTTCGTTTCAATATTTTGATATAGAGAGAGAGAGCTTACATTTTTCTCCTCTGCCATATCTATAACCATTTTGTCCATTCTTTGTTCAAAATAAAGCCAATTATTCTTCTTTTAGCGTTTTCCGTGTTTTTCGCTTTTGTTTTATTCTTAACCAGGTTCATTTACATTCTCACCTTTGATGTTTGAACACTTTAATTTTCCATTTACTTCAAGAGACCAGCCTCGATTTTTGTTTTGTTTTGGTTCTTTCAATGACTCTAAACTGATCCCGCTTACATGTATCAGCTTTGGGGACAAAAAGCGAAACAAATACGAAGCACAAGGTGTGACAACCCGACGTGACCCCGCAACACTCAAGGGACGTCCTTAAAATGATAATGTGTAATTTGAAGTTCAGTGCCTCTGTCGTTACTTACCTGTTCCTATCAGGATAAACAGTGATAAATCTGACTTCTCATGGGTTTTCTTTCCCTTTACTCTCCCTCTCTGTCTCTCTCTATATCTGACTGCCTGTCCGTCTGGCTGTCTCTCTGCCTCTCTCTCTCTCTCTCTCTCTCTCTCTCTCTCTCTCTCTCTCTCTCTCTCTGCCTTTCTCTCTTTATTTATCTCCACTTTTCATTACCGAATCGCTATTTACAATAACAGCCGAGTTTTTATTTACCAAAAAGAATATAGATGAGACGCATTAAAGATTTGGACTAGCAATAATGAATGGTGGCCATGGACGATGATGTAAATGAATGAAGTAGGGTGGGAGCACAAGTATATAAAAGTAAAGTAGAACTTAAAACTGTTTAGAATTGTGTTGCTTCTACTTTTTGGCGGATACACTCTATTTAGGAGCCCCTCTTCAAAGATCTTTCAGTTATCACGAACCTCTGACTTTTTCATCTACTGCCTTTCGAAATGGTGAGAAAATTTTATATCTACCTCAGGCTTGATCTTCCTCCTCCATTTAAGAAAAGCCTAGGTTGCAAAACGGCAACTCTTGATATCTGTTGGCTAAGATGGACATCAATAAGATAGAATATAACTCAAAAGAAAGCAACATCAAAGGAGACATGGATTCAAGATTTAAGTTATATTCTTTCTGCATACGAGATTCCTTCTTCTGTCCATCCATCCGTTTTGTCAGAGGCTTTTGCCCCACGCCTGTCCCGTCTGAGATTCACCATCCGCCACATCCGCTGTCCTAAACCTATCATGGCTCACCGCCCTTGCTCGTCCGAGACAAATTAAACATGCGTATTCATGAGCACTCTCCAGCGCACCTCGTTAGCATAACAGGCTTCTAGCCCCGCCGCCGCGGCTGCAGTCAAACTGGCAAACTGCCTTTCGCAGACACTCTTTATGGTCTGTGCCTGATTGGATTTTGAAAGACAAAAAATCAGCACGAGGCTAACGACCTAGCACGTCCAACCCTTTTCCTCTCTAGAATTAACCCTCTGGCAAATGCTTGCTCTGACAATTGGGTTGAGGTTGACCCAGCTAGGGTAAAGGTTAAAGTTCAACGTGCCTCCCCTACACCACCGATAATTTAAGTTGCTGTTTCGTGAAATTTATGAGAGATTTAGGCCTTGAAAATTGTAAAAATGCGAAACATTGTACGGGAGGTTTTCTTTGTTAGTTAAACGTACAGATTACAAAGGAATTTTAATTTGAATACAAAGTAGGCGTTAAGAGCTCGTAAACAAATCACGCTAACAAAATTGCGAAAAAATATCAATTTCTTATGCATTATTATGTAGGTTTCATCTTCTGCATCCGGCCCCTTAAGCGTTTAATTCAATAATTTTGCAGTACCACAAGTATTTTATACCTATAAATCGTTAAAAACTATGAAGAGAGAGTGTCATAAGTCATTCTTTTAGAGAAAAAAAACAAAACAAACAACCAACTACCAGCACTTTTCTTTTAATAGACACTTTAATAGACCTTATTTTCCAGATACCTTATACATTTACAATAATGTAATTTACACACACAATCCATGTACATGGGATGGTGATGTTGATGAAAAAAATTAACAGATGTGTTTGTTGTTGTTGTTGTTGTTTTTTTTTTTGGGGGGGGGGGGGAGTGTAGTTAAAAAAGAATTAAAAAAAAACAACAAAAAACAAAAACCCATAACACTTTACGACATACTATTTTTTAAAAACAATACCCACTTTGTGAGCCTTAAGACCAAGGTTAATAGTGTACTTGTTGTTGTTCAAATTCTCTCGTACGTCATGTATTTTCAAATGTGTTCAAACAGTGGGATTTTTCTCGTCACCACACATCCCTATTATAGACATACAAAGTCATACAAACATCATTATTTTCTTTGCAAACCCCACCATACTTTTTAAAACGTTATAACCATCTAGTTTACTAAAAGCTATGAAAAATAAATAATTATTGAAAACTTATTTTTGTAAATTTTATTTTTGTTCGTTTTTTTGGGGTCCAAAGTCATGTTTTTTTTCAAGATAGCCCGTTGTTGCCTAATCTATCCAGACATTGTAAATTGAGACAGCTTCAAAAATTTTTGTTCTTTAAAATTCACGCATTTCTATTTCTTTACTCAGTATTGTCCTTATTGGTGTGAATTTCCTGTATTAAAAGCCTGCGACCTTATTTTTTATATTTTATTTTTAAATTCAAGTGAATGACAGTTCGGAGTGGGTTATTTCAGTTACACTGCTGATGCGCTGGTAAATACGCCAGAGTCATGGCAATCATACCTGTGCACATTATGCTCTCTAGTGGTGCGAACTCATCGTATCAAACTAGCTGTTTCGGGTTCTGTTCACGAGGGACATAATAATGGGGGTATTTGTACAAGTTTACGATATATAGTTTTAAGACAAAAATACAAATTTTCAAACATTGAAAAGCAATCTTGAGATTACTGAGAATATTCATTACCCAAAGCGTCGGCCTTGGAGAAATTTGCATTCGTTACGGTTTGGTCTATCCCTCGGACGCCTCGCTTTTCCCGGTGAATCAGGCGTGAGGCACACCCCTTGTGCTTGTGAATTAACAAGAGCATTGTGAATCACCACTACGTCTTCCTGGGTCGTAATTAAGCGTCCTAGTACAAGTAGACACAATAAGCTTATTCTAGCAGCATTTAAATGTTCAATGTAAGTTCTCACACATTTTGAAGATTCACTGTCTGATACATTAAATCTCAAAACTGGACCAACTCTATCAAGATAGCTACTAGACAAGTCAAACATCTTTTAAATGTTTTGAAGAATTCTATTAAATTGCGGAAGAATATTCTATATAGGGGTAAATGCAGTTTTCTATAAAGCCAAATATGCGAAATAAACATTGTTGATATTGAGTTTTTGGACCATCTGCTCGCCAGTCCAGCGGTCTGCCTACACAACTACGAGGTGTCTCAAGTAGAAAGAGGAAATAGGTGTAGACGCCCAGTTTTACCTCGATGCTGTTGCCGGGGTGTCTAAACCCTTTCTCTCTATCCTTACTACGTTAGATATCAGTCTCCCCATCTAACTGCGCTGTCGTAATTCCATTCTTGTCCGCCCCGCCCAGATAGCACACCTTCCAGTCCAGCACGGAGCTGTCACGGCTGCTGTCACCACCGCCTCCCGTCTAGGTGTATTCATCAACACTAAGACCTGGTGACTGGTGTCCGAGGGGGCGGGGCCTGTGATTAAAGTTTTAAACTCGCCAGCTTAGGGTTAATCAATACTCAGGCGAGAGGTGTCGCGAAGGAAGCGAAGAAGGTGGGGAACTCAGAGGACATGCTTTGAATATCGCCTATCTTAGTCTGTTATTGATCACTGACATTAGTCACGGCCGGATATTAAGGCTCAGCTAGGCCTCAGTAATTTAATACGAAACGTGTTGCGATGATACTTTAAGTTATTCCTGGCATGTTATCATCGCTTTACCTGGTTCGCTCCGCCATAGTCTGACTACACATCACGTAATTTTATGCACGGTTAGAGGAAAGGTAGGTTGGGCAGGCAGAAACTACCATCTCTTACAATGAAGATTCCGGGAATCAGACTTAAGCAATGGTTTTAGGCTCTTAGGTCTGTAATGACCACATGTCAGTGTCAAGGAGTGAGAAATTAAGGAACTGGTGTAATCTTGAGGTAAGAGATGGGCACCAGTTTTCTCACACGCCCACCTTTTAAAACCTTATGCTTACCATCATGGTCGAGGTGATGATCACCCTGATTATAAGTGCTCTCCTAATCTGCCCTGTACCACGGGCTACAGTCCAGTAATAATTATAACCATATGTCAGATATCTTTTTTAAATCTTAATGACAAGCAATGTATTCCGTATTTAATATTCGATGTTTTCTTGTAAACCCGCTTCATAGTCCTACTTCCCAATCGTGATTTTAAATCAGCAATTAAAGTCCACTAGGATCTTTTTGTTTTTCACACTTGTATGCGTCTTTAAATATCTCATTATGCGTCTTACAAAATCAACTTTTGTAGTTTCAAAACAGAGGTAGTGATTATACCGGCGTCGAAACTATGATGGGAAAATATCTAATGATTATCATGACATAATTTATGATCATTATGACGGTATTTGCAGTGACGAACGAGATGATGATGATGATGATGATGATGATGATGATGATGATGATGATGATGATGATGATGATGATGATGATGATGATGATGATGATGATGATGATGATGATGATGATGATGATGATGATGATGATGATGATGATGATGGCAATCGGATTAACATGAATTATAATTAATATGTACAGGGGGTCTCAGGCTCATGCTGCAGAGCTTACGAAAATAGTGTTACGCTGACCTGGCTTTACTTTTTGTTTTCTTATCAGCCTGAGCAACTAAAACTAAAATCACTGAGGTTTATTTCTTTTAAATTTGTGTTCTCTTAATTCTTTTTTTTTTTTTAAAGAAAATTCTTGTGTAGACTTTGGGCATCGGCTTTGTAGCTTTTTAAGAATTCTTTTTTGGATTTTTTCCCTTCAAAATACTTTACCTGTTTACACAATATTTTCAAAGCATCTATCGGGGAAGACGAATAAAAGGGTAACTTAAAATTGGAATGCAACTGCACAACCCTAATTCAACACAAGAAAGGCATGAGCATTTTTAGAACTGTTCTCATAAATAGTCCATACGGATTAAATCAATTCATAATTTATACATGTATTTTTACACATCAAATAATTTTAAAGAAAAAAACTTGAAAAGGACAGGTCAAACAGTGCAAACAGCCACCGGCCCAGTACGCCTCATCAAGGTGAGTGCTCTGAATGGTGAAAACCCCGTTGCTTATTCTATAGTGTGGACGTAACCGAGTCACACGTGTGGCCTCCAACCCTTTTCTCCCTGATTATTATCCTAGGCGCTATCCCTGCGGTCATTTCGGAAGTTGATGAAAAACGCTCTTCTCCTGTTGAGAGCAACTTGTGATGTGGAGGGCGGTCATTAAAGTCGTCGCCAGAGCTAGGCGGCTCTGATAACCATTGACTGGACTGGGGGGACGCGCAGACCACAGGTGAGAAGACAGGCCCAGCCGGGCGGAGTGGGTGGGGCCGTGGTAGCACCAGGTAGCGGGGAATCCCAGTGGGTTGCAGTGACCGCTCCACTAAGGCTTGGTGTGAGTGGTCTGTTCTGGCTATTATGTCCGCCAGAGAGAGAGGTGTTCGCTGGTATTGTCCAGAGGTGAGGCACATCATGATGGCTATCATTATTATTACAGTTATATTATGTTCTATTACATCTCCTCGCGCGCACAGCCTTTACGAACTTAGGGAACATTAATGTATTACATCGTAGATGGGATTAGGTTTTGTATTACCAAAGTGGATGGCTTTGTGCGTTTTGAACACACCTATTAGTTCTAGACCTGCTGTCTAATATGACTACACCTCTCTTTTTACCGGTGATGAAATGTTATGTAGTCATAACGGAAAGTGTAAAATGACTATCGGATAAGTTGATCAAAGAAGAAGCCTAACTAAACCGAAAAAAACCCTTTGGACTATTTTTTATATAAAGACTATCTATTGGACTTGAAAAGAATCCAAAAAAAAAAAAACTTTATTAGAACTATAATAGGTACATTGCTGTACTGAAGTCTAAAGATGAGGCGTGGGACAATCTAGAACTAAAAGATTTATTAAATATAGATTGCATAGCTCTGCCAAGGAAATTATATTTTCTATCCTCCCTTTTTATCACTAGTTTTAACTTAGAGTTAACAAAACAGCAAAGACAGGTATATGAAAGCTAGGCATGATTCTCATCCAGCTTAAAACTATTTCAAGAGAAAACGAAAATATTTCAATCAAAGGATTTAAAAAAAAAGCATGTGAATATGTTCTCTTTCCTTATTACTCTATTGTATTTACAAAATTTAGAGGTACTTTTAAAAGCACAAAAAAAAACAAAAAAACAACGCACACCAAAAAAAAACAACCGGGAATGGTAGCGGCATTTTACTTAGTCAAAATACGGTTGGGTACGTATTGACTTCTATATATACACGCACAAAAAATAAAAACAAAACAAGAAAAAAACTTTTTTACGAATAAGACTGCGGCGATAAGATAATTTTTGGCGCCATTTCATTCTGCCTATGGCGTCACTTGTGTGCTCACGTGACAGGAACGGGGTGATAACTTGGCGGGGTGCTATTCAAGTTATCTTCCTCCATCATCTGGCTTTGAGCACGGAGTCTCCCGCCTGCATCAGCGTTAAGTTAGCTGCCTGGGGTGCCTGCCGAGCCGTGCAATGTCTGCACAGCAAAGATAACCCAGATTTTTTTTTTGTAGTTTGTTTATAGCCTACACGCGATTACACAGTTATGCCAACACAAAATCCACAACTGCTATAAATTTTGGCTCCAAAAACAGCAAAAACATCTATCCATGCTTGAAAAACTGCATCAAAGCTCGCTGGGGGATGAGATCTGTAAGAAAAAAAAAAGATTGATCGAAAAAAATGAAGCTTTTCTAAAGTTTCATAAATCTTAAGAAAGTTAATATATTATGACGGAACCCCAGAGTCAGATACCGGCACATGACAAGTCACAATACCCATACATGAATTGATACCAACTCAAATAGTAGGAAAAACCGAGGAACCCGGACCTCCAGCAACGGAAGCCGATGCTGCTACCAATACGCTTCCGTAGCTTCCCTAAGTTAAATTCCACCATAAACAATCCAAAATGTATCGACATTTTTCATAACAAAACTTTTCCAAGAATCAGACATTATGTATATATAAAAATGTACAAACCTTTCCCGAGTAATGAATTTGTCTACAAAAAAGACAATGACATGATCAGAAAAAGGGAACAAAAGTACTTTGTGCAAACAAGAATCGTTTCCTGTAAAAACAATAGATGAATGCATATATTCTTTGTTGTTGCTGCCGAGTGTGTGTTATTAAAGAGTGCAGCTGCTAGCAAAATTTATATTTTATGCTTACATCAGAAACGTACATCAAAGTACGGTTGGTTGAATCCAAAATAAGATATCGACCAGATGTACCAAGGCGATTCTGGTGGTAGCTTAAAAGATGTGTTATATTAATATTCTATATGCATCAAAAGAAATCACGAGGTCAAAGTGTTTAAGGCTGGCCATGTAGTATACAGTACGCCTTTTATATGGTTTCATTCGTCTTTCCGTTGTTCTCTCTGGACTAAAATAACAGTTAACTTAAAAAAATATGTTTACAAAAAGTGCGTTGCTTGATAACTTACTACATATAGATGCGAATAAATGGATTTATGGAGATAAGAAATTAATCTGCATCAAAATGTAGATTATTAAATAAAAAGCATCAATACCCCGATCGGCAATGAATCCGAAATGTGCATGCGATTTTACCTTACACAAATAAGTTCTTGGAAAGGTAAAGAGAAACACCAACAGGAAGACAGATGCACCTGAATTAAAAGATGTAGATATAAAGGAAAATAGTTTCCCCTGTGTTTTGTCTTGTTCAGATTTTTTTCTTGTTTGAAAGAGTTGATCACAATCTTGCGCAATATTTTGTCTACACAGATTGATAATCTAAAAAAAAACATAAGAGTATTAAAATGTAAGCTTTAAGCAGCAGTTCACAATGTTTTGATTTTTTTACTTCAATGTTGCGACAATCATGCTTAAAGCGAAGTCTCTCTTATTCAGAAAAAAGCCCACAGCACGATAATTGATAATAATTTCCATTAATGTTGTTTGAATTTAGACCGATTATCTGTAGCGGAAAACATAACATCTAATAAACTGTAAAGTAGCTGTTGTACAAACCCGTCTGCATCTAAATTTCGAATTTTTAGGATATTTAACAGAATAAGATTATTTGCACACACTACTCAGACATTGATACAATGCATGCTTACTCGAATTTAACTTCTTGATAAATCCATTGATGTTAAAACATAATAAGTTCACCCCTTCACAAACGCTGTACGATCTGCAAAATTCAGCCTATAAGGCATCGGTTTCTGTACGTAACACGCAAAGCTAGCTCACCATTTCATTCTCCTTTTCGCCTTGGGATGTTAAACATTTAGATAAACAATTTTTTTGTTTCGATTTCATAAATCTTTCATCAACAATTTAAAACCATTTGCCAACTTTTCACCTGCAATGCAAAAGTTACATGTTAATTTTATTTATCCAGAGAAACAATTTTTACACCACGACATAACGAGAACATTGTTCCCAAAAAATCTCAGATAACATTTCGTTTGATTAACTGCATAGAATGCATCAACCTATATAGGAACAAAAACAACAACAACAACAACAACAAAACAACAGTTACTGTTTGTGTAGGAGCATGTAAACTCACCCAACTGTTATGTGGCTGAGGAGGCGGAAACGAAAATTTGAACTTTCGACTCATTCTTGTGCTTGTTTTCCTTTTATATTAAATCTCCTTCAGTCCCCACACACACCCATTTCATTATATCATTCTAATAACCTTCCTTTGTCTAACACTTCAACTTTCTGTTCTTCCTTTTCAAATGCACCCGATCATTCATTTCTTATGTCTTCTATCCTATTTATATTTCTTCGTCTGAAACTCTAGTCTGATACGTGTGTAAGGCTCACCGTCTTGATATTTTCATTCCTTGTTTCCTTCATCAAACTTTCCTTCTCTACTCACTCTCTATCTCTCTCTCTCTCTCTCTCTCACACACACTCTCTCCCTCTCTCTCTCTCTCTCTCTCGGTCTGCCTGTCTGTTTTTTTGTTTGTTTGTCTGTATGCCTGCTTCTCTGCCTTTGTCTGTCTCTCCCTCTCTTTCTCTCTCTCCCCTCCCCTTCCTTTATTTTCTGTATGCGTCCAAGATCTGCCTTTCTCATAATTCTCGCGTTTTCACTGACACTGCCGTCTACTTGACTTCGACCTTTCCGTAACGCTGCTGGTCTTTGTCATCTCTCTTTCTATCTAGCTATCTTCTTTTTCCTATCTACTCCACTATGATCATAACAGAATAGTATTTGTACCCTACTAGGAACGGGCCAAAAACTCCTAGAATGTGTGTGAGTGCCTAATCTGCCCTGTCAGCTCACACTCTTAGTCTGACTCCAGGGGTGAGGCATTCAGCTCACCAGGCCGTCGCGCAGCTGTTGATTTCACCGGTTTGATAAGCATGTTCATTTTTGTTTATAAAGAACTCGACCGTTAAAATAATACCTCTAGGAAGATGGCCTGCCCTGATTCCCAATTGCAAGCCGTGGAGAGATGAGGTGGTTTCTCTTCTTTTCTTCTCCTTCTAGATTTAGAGATATTGAACTTGTG
Source organism: Elysia chlorotica (assembly GCA_003991915.1). Classification (NCBI taxonomy): domain Eukaryota; kingdom Metazoa; phylum Mollusca; class Gastropoda; family Plakobranchidae; genus Elysia; species Elysia chlorotica. The sequence goes on along the minus strand of RQTK01000127.1, from coordinate 532,206 downwards.
TTCTCTATACATGTTCACGTTATAATTCGACAGAAAAGAAAGGTATACTTTTAATAGAAATAGTGATAGCACTTGGCTTGGGTCTGACTCAATAGAAAAACTTGAGTTTAGACACTCAGCCCTCTTGACTGGGTCTTTGGCTTTATTTGTTTTCTATTTTTTTTTTTTCCTTTTTATTTCTGTTTGTCTGTTTTTATGTCTATCTATCTGTCTGTCTGCCTGCCCGTCTGCCTGCTTGTCTGTCTGTTTCTCTCTGTGTCTCACTCTCTTTCTCCCTCCCTCCCCCCCCCCTCTCTCTGTATATCCACAGTACATGCACTGCAATTCTAGTCATCTGCGCTACCTTAAAAAAAAACCTTCAATTGGACGGGTATTTAAAAAACTGCTAAAATCTTTTACAGCGGAAAAGACATACTCTAAACAAAAATTCAATCTTCATCTTATCATTCAGTTCTATAATGAAAGAGGGTGTCTCATTTTTATTTTTGCGACATCATAAGATACAGAAAACAGCTGCAAACCACCCAGGTAGACGAATTTCATTGAAACGTAGAAGGAAAACGATATAATTTTCATGTTCTTTTTTTTACTTATTCAGATTTTATACATTGCAGGAATAATTATGATTTGTTTTAACGTAAGAGTAGCTAATCTTCTGTTAAAAGCCCAGATATAATTTCATAGGATAAATGCACTATTTCCCAAGTGCTGATAAGAATCGTGAAAACTCTAATTCATTCACAATATTAAATTGTCAACACCTATAAGATCAGCGACTCCACTGAAGTGTTAGATTTATCTCGCTACTATTGATTTTTACGATAATGTCATCAATTCCTATCTACTAACCGGCGTAGTAAGAACAGTTTTTGGCGCGCGCTATATGTTTAGATCGCTGACTATTAATAACTACCCTTAGTCAATGGTGTAAGTTAATAGACCAGTTGTACTTATTACATCTATTTATTTTTCGGAGCTTACGATAAATTTGCATCAGTGTTGCTTGATGCGATTATGTCATCAAATATAAAACCTTTAAAAAATTGAAAATAGTCTACACTGGTCATGTCGATGAGATTTATCAACAAATGAGCTCATTTAGGACATTTCATTACTTTTTATAAAACAAACACATTCATTTAAAAAATGCAAGAAATGTATAAAACGTATACGGCTTCTTCAACGTCTTACAAATATAACGTATCAGACATTTATGACGATGTCAGCAAAAGCAATACATTTTGTTGCCTCTGCGTCGCAAAAAAAAATTGAAACAGTAAAAAATGAACCTTTCTGCTAAATTATACACATACAATTTATACTAGTTAAACGAGCCGTTCAATTCGAATGTAGTTGATGTATTTATTTATAAATCAAACTAATACAAACAACAACCTTTTATCTCTATTTCTTTAAAGAACATTCACTATGTTGTCTTCCTGCTTCAATATGTCTTATACTGTCTCTTCATGTTCTCTCTCCTGCCGACCTGTCAGACGTTCTCTATCTCTCAATCCTCTTTCCCTTTTCCTGATTGTCTTTCTCTGTCCATCCTGACTCTTGAAAGGTTGCTATGCCTGGGACATTGCATTCAATTTAGGATTCCTCAGCATTATTATTGCTTTGCCATTGTTTGGTAACCGCCCTCTGCCGGCCGCCAAGCCCGCTTCCGGTCTCAAGGGGGATTACTCTAGTCGCCCTGACCGCATCATGATTAGCACAGGCTGCCAGTCAGACGAAGAAGAGTTCCATTCTAGGGAACTGAGAAGGACCAATGTGAGACTAAGGGCAATAACTGGACGGCACGATGCGAGTTTCGCCCATTGAAGTTTTAAATTCAAGCTTTCATTACTCATTAATCAAATTTGCTTCGGTTCCCGTCTCTAGACCTCTTATCACTCTCATTGATTGTCAGTCTGTGAGACCATCCGTACTGCTTTGCCTCTCTAGCTGCCTGGCGCAGTGTTTCTCTGTCTCTTCCCCATGTTTTCTTGCTATACCTGTTTTATGTCTCCATGTATTTATATTTTTTCCTTATTCTTTTATTACCTTCTGCAAAGGATATGGCTATAAACAAAATATAACAAATGTGCCTTTATGATTCAGATTCTTGCCTAAATTGTAGCGTATGTTCATAGTTAAGACCGATGAACTAAATATCGTACATTTTAGTTTAGAATTAACAAGTCATAAGCGCGATACCTGATTCAGTAAGGGAATACTCAAAACAAAAAGATCAAGAGACTTTTGGAGACTGGCCATGATGATGTACAGAGTCCTCATACTTGTACAAGTCACAGATATCCAAAGTCCGTGGCACACACGTCAGCATTCTTGACGATATCACAGGCTTAAATAAGTGAAAATTATAATTCTTTTTTTTATGGCTTATTTCTTTTTATTTAATTGGCATGCGTTTGAATTTATGAAAGCAATATAAATCAAAATCTGGCCGGAGTTTGGTCGATCACACCAGTGTGACACTGATCCAACATGTGGGGTTTTTGTTTTTACGGCACGTCATCAGGGTAATGGCTATAGTCTCGAAAAGTGCAGCGGTTAGAGCAGGTCTAAAACTACGCGTGCGCCCTTCCGTGTAAAACATGCACGCTCTACCCCTGGACCAAATATTCAGTCTTCTCTCTTCTCTTCTCTGTTAGGAATATATGACTCTGATGATCCTTTCCGATCCTGAGTCGGTGACGCCAGAAAGCTTTGCAAGACTCCTTGGAGGGTAGGGTCAAAGGTCATGTCACTGAGATGCTCAAATCTGCATCAGTCAGTGTGGACCCCCTGACTTCGGTCACTCATCAGGGTCCGTGCGGGGCCTAGAGTGCCAGATGAAAGGGAAGATAACCCATGCGCGGCAAATTAAGGTGGGCGTGTCGGAGTAGTGCCTTCACTCTGAGAACATATTAGATTAGACTACTGATTGGGTGGGTGAAGAAAGGGCGCAGGCCATCCGCTTGGTACTGAGGGTAGTCTCCTCTCACTAGTTTGGTGAGCATGAAAGCAAGAAACTGACAAATGTGTCAATCATAACTTTAATAAGATGTCAAGATCAGAAGCATAGCAAGATACACAGTATAAAGTTTCAACCGAGTGTAGTTTTTGATATTATGGGCGTTACCATTGCACAGTATTTTTTTTACTATTGTACGACATAAGCATATTATTTAATTAGCCAAAAAAGGGACACAGAAAAGCAAAACAAAAAGAAATAATTAAAAGCAACAACAAAAAAATACAACAACAACAGCAAACGAATCACTTACTCTAACGCTGAGAAAGGAACGCTTTCACTTCTTGGCTTACAAACAAAAATTGTCCTTCCGCGCCCTTTTTAGTACGGAGGATAAAAATAAAGTACACTTTGTTAAGGACAAGACGAAAAGTTATTCCAATATCACCCAGAATAGAAAAAAACTGCATTCAATGATAAATAAATCTGAAAGACCCGTCAAGTCTCCATGTTATACAATCGGCGTAAAGGCGTGTCAGCTTAAACCAAACCTTGTATTGTGCCATGGAGTTTCATTAATACACACTTTTTTCTCGTTTTTAAACTACCAAATATCTTTCTATAAAGAAGAAAATATTAGTTTGTACCTAACCCTACATTTCAAGACCATTTTTCTGCCTTTCCCATACGAGCCACTCCTCTTTTCTTTTATATATTTACGTAATTGAATTATACTCCTTATTTTCTCTAATTTAGATTATTTCCATTGCAAATTCTCTAAAATGTTGGGAAAAGTGTATGTCTCCTAAGATTTAAAACATTAATGCCAACGAGGAGTCCAATCGTAGAGACGTGAAGTTTTATCTAAGGAAAAAATCGGCACGACAGGATTTGTTCGGATGGACTTCAATTTGGTTACCATGTCACGCGTTTTCAATCAGAACAGTTGAGTCTCTCAAGATGACTGCGTCCTTCTAGTGGACACAAGTGGGCACTGTCCGAAAACGGACCGTCCAAGCTTAACTAGAGAGGTTGAAGTAAAGACATGACTTGCATTATTCACAATGACATTGTCTGACGGCTGCCACATCCAAAAAGAATTTCAGTGGAGATGCTTTCACATCTACTCTTGAAATTCAAAGAGGATTAAAGAAAGTAAACGTGGTCAGTTTGTATAAAACGAAAGTGTAACTCGTTACAAGAAACTCTATGGGTATCTTGATATATTACATCTCTTTTGACAAGAAAGAAAGAAAACTATGTACATGTATATATTACTAACTATAAAAAAATTATTGTGCAATAGATTTCTATACCCCCCCCCCCCCGTGTATTAAACTGAGCCTTGTCTTTCTACACAGCATAATTATTATACTTTCTAAACTAGATTGAGAAATATAAAAAGTGTGTGTGTGTGCAAGAGAGGGAAAGAGCGAGAGAAAGATAGGTATATAAAGAGAGAGAGAGAGAGAGAGAGAGATGGGGGTAGGGAGAGAAGCAGAGACAGAGGCGCAAAAAAGGAGGAAGAAGTGTAGAGAGAAACAAAGAGAGAGGTAGAGAAAGAGTGAGGAATAGAGTGATGCAGTCGAACTTAAAAGAGAGAAAGAAAGAGAGAGAAAGAGAGAGAGAGAGAGAGAGATAGAGGAACAGATAGATAGATAGATAGAGAGAGGGAGAGATAGAGAGAGATAGAGAGAAAGAGAGAGATAGAGAGAATGAGATTAAGATTGAGAGAGAGAAAAAAGTGGAGGCAGAAAGGAAATCAAAATAGGAAAAACAGACACTATTATCCGCAATTTGCGCTTAATGTATGGACGGAAACAGAAATGAAAAGGGAAAAAACACTATTCAATTTACACTCGCGCTCTCTCTCTCTCCTATCTTGATAATTATATAAAAGGACACAATAATAATCCTGAAATATCGATTTCACATTTTAAAATATCCGTCTGATTGTTGTTTTTGTTGTTGTTGTTGTTGTTGTTGTTGTTGTTGTCAATGATTGTGTTTTAAAGCTCTGGTGAAAAAAAATACTAGAGGAACTAACACGTGTTGCAATTCACAGCTTTTTGCATCAACAAAGATGTTTCCTTTACGATGTTTTTTTTTTGTTTTAATTGTTTTTTTCAATTAACAATTTTAGCTTTTCATAGTAGGAGAGGAAGAAAATAGAACCACATTCTTGAAACTAGTTAGCTGCACAGTACATCCCATCTACTTATCCATTCATATATCTCTTAATGTGTTAAATGCCTGCTGAACGTCGTAAACTTTCGTAACAGGATACCTTTTGTGAACGTTTACAATCGTGTTATACAAGAATGATATTATCTCAACAACTATTTCTTGAAGTGAGGCACTTCTCTTGGGCCATTTCCCCCAGTAGCAGCAGCAGTTAATGTAAAAAGTCTCTCGGCTCGTCTAGTTGTTTTTTTTTTTAATACGTGTACATTTTAAACACAAAAATACAGAGAAAAGGCAATCCTGGATAAGGAATACTTATTTGCTATTGCGCATTTAAAAATACTCGTAGTAATAAAGTTATCTTTTGTTTGTTTGTTTTTTCACTTTTCCCAAAATATTTCCCTTTCAGTGTCAGTGAGAGAAATGTGTGACAACTGAAGCAGGATAAACCTTGCAGCTCTATACATAATGGCATCTGGTAAAATCAGCTTCAATATGCAGACGAAGCTTTTGTGAAGAGAGGCAATCTGCGGATAAGCTGAGCATAATAGTAGCGTAGAGCAAACAAAGGACACAACAGGAGAGGGTATGAGAAACGAGGTCCTATTATTACTGTGAACTCCTCCCGAGTAATGTACAATATTGAATCCCAACAAAGTCACACGTGTGCCCAGCGTAATCCGGGATTAGTTATTGAAAAAATGTGTTCGGTTTCTTCAAGATTTGTTTATTGAGTTAAAATTTGTTTTTCTTCCGTTTGTGTCTGTCTAGCAGCCTGTCTTGGTCTCTCTCTCTCTCTCTCTCTCTCTCTCTCTCTCTCTCTCTCTCTCTCTCTCTCTCTCTCCTGGGTAAAGAAAAACATTACTGCTTCATTTTTCTTATATCATATTTTAATGCGAAACATAAATACACGGCTTGTACTGCATATTATTAGAAGATAGATTTTAATCACGAGATATCTTTACACAAATAATTATGGTTCATAACTTTTCAATAAAAACCAGTTTCCCCATCAGAGATTATGAAAAGCTTTAAATAATAATACGCTAATCTATTTTAAAGCCTAAACAAAAGATAAGCATAGTTAAGATGTGCTGCTGGTTCCTTGCGCTAGAGTTCAAACAAAAATGACTTTCTTTTTTTTTTAAACAGTTGGTTTTGCCATTGTCGTTTTAATCTTCTTCTTCTCTTAAAATTCCGATACAATTTTTTGTAATCCCCATTTTCTTCACTGTATCATTTAAACCAAAGCAGTATCACCATTTGAAGTAGCATTGTCATTACATGTATTGTCATTGTCATTGCACATCTGTCGAAAGGTCTTATCACAACGTGTAAATAAAATACTTATGCTCATCATCAGTATCTTCAATTTGTAACTGGGAACCTATATTGTCAGCATAACCCTACTCCCTCCTGTCATCCTCTTCTTCTTCATCAACATCATCATCATCGTCATAACCATATTCATCACTATTATCTTCACCGAGAAAAACATGCCTGCATACTATTCTTGTCCTACCTAAATTGAATAAAAATGTTGAACTAAAGCCAGGCTGCAGATTTCATTTCATGGTTTTCTGAAGAAGCTCTCATCCAGAAACATTACTCAAACATAGCCAGCGGCAGAGAAACCACAACGCAACATGATATTGACTTGGGAACTTGGTTTGGGGGGAGGGGGGGTGTTTGGATTAGCGGTAACGGATTTTGGCACAACCAAAAGACGGCCTTGATTTTTCTTCTACCATGTATCTTTACTGATTATTCAAGGTATTCAGGTTGTCTCACTAAAGGGGGTACGGTCGAACAAAAGGTCCAAAGGTTTCACAGAATGAAAAGTCAATAATCTTCTGCTGAAAGAAACGTCGCTCTGTGTTCTTTTGTTAGTTACGCTAAGATCTTCGCTTCGTCAATTGTAGCAAAAGGAGTTTTTTTAGGTGCATACACACAGTTGATCATTCCTAAAATTTTATGAAGTTCCTGTCGTAAAGTGGCAATATAGATAGGACACCATGTCGCGAGTACATTGTCTAACAAACAATATTACATTGTTGATTCGAGTTTGCTGTACTAATAAAACTGCTTCCGAAAGAAACCTTTCTTTATGGGCGCCAGAATATTAATGGTTCACAACAGAGGATGTCACCCGAGGTTTGTGTAATCCGAACTATGCCCGAAGAATTCGAGGGATCGGAAGGTAGGGAATTTGAGAAAGGTGTGGAGTGCCAAACAATTATTTAAAAAAATATACCTCATGTAATGAGAATCACAGTATGTCGAGGTTTAAAATTAAGGAAATAGCATCCGAACAGATTGGTAGAATAACTCTAAAAATTAAAAGCTGTAGACTTTTGTTTTGATTAGAGAGGTTACGTTCTATAATACTAATATAATTACATGTACTTTTTTGAGCACCTATATTGATTTAATCATTTTTGGTTTTTCATTGTTCTAAAAAAAAACACATTCTGTCAACATATTCAATGAATGCTTATTTTAAATACTAATTTCAATTTAATGGTGAAATTCGGTATACATTTACAAGAATTGTTATTAACTGTTACCGACTTTGGATTAAAATAGGTGTGAAAGGAGGAAAAAAAAAGACTGGTTCTGCGTTAGAGCCGAAGCTTCATTTTAAATGGAAATGCAATTCCCTCTGCCGCTAAATCTCAGCCTTCCTAGGGATGACAATGTCGCACTATCAACTGTGTCCCCCTCCCCAGCGGGACAGAGTCCACGGATTGCACGACAACTCCAGCCTGCCAAATTGGCAACTTTCTCCTCGCGCGGCCAGCGCCACAAAGAAGGCGCGGAGAAAATCAATGACGTCTGTGGCAGTAAGGGCCCCACGCATGCGTGTTAGGAAAGGAAGTGGTTATTTTTACTTGTCGGTTTCACCAAATAATGGTGTCGAAATTGCAGCAATTTGGTTGAGAAGTCGTGGCCCTCAAAGTTAAGATAGTTTTAGGGCTGAAAACCCTCGTGAGGTTTGTAATGTTAGACCCTCTGCTTTTTAAACCGTTTTACCATTAATAAAAGTTTAATGTGGCCAGCTAAGACAAAGTTCCTGGCACAACACCCCTGTCGCTGTGTGGCAGCACGTAAAGTGTCAAACGTTTGTCTCGACATTCGTCCCCAATATACATCTAGTTACTAATGGCGCTCGTTAAGAGGAAAAAATACCCCCACCATCACAAAAACAAAACAAAAAAGAAAAAGGAAATATTTATAGAAGCCATTTATAAAAGCATAAAGCTTGTAATTGAATCGTAAGAGGCAGTTCACCGGTTTAAAGAAAAAATAATCAGGAACGTCTAAATCATAGTTAATTGACCTGAAATCGATAACGCTTACGGATACTTTTAAAGAGTAGTGAGTTCGTTTTGCCCTAGGCAATCAACCTTTTCATAAAGAGCAACATTACCATCTAAGGATGAACTGCGGTGCCAATTACTACTATGAGTGAAAAAATCGCTTTCACTGCACGGGAATTAAAAAAATCGATGAATTTGATCTCCTTGAAACAAGAGTGATTCGGTACAAATAGCCATAAATTTCTTTAACTGTTCCAGTGATTTACTCAGTCCTTGCATTGTATGGACTTCCTTTTCAATATTTTGTCCGCTCTGAAATTTAATTACTCGCTTTGTCAGCTGAAAGTGGCACATTTGTTATGTAACATTTATTTCTTGAATGTCTCTCCTACATTCTATCTCTTGGTTCTTTCGTTACATTTTTATGTTTTGTCTTCTTAAACATTAGCGAAGTTGTGAATGAAATTGTGCCTGATACAATACCAAGACGTTCTTTTTAGTTTCTTTGATGTGGCTACTTTATTTTAGTTTATATTCGAGTCGTCTCCTTTAGTCCGTAGTGTCAAGCAAATAGATCATGGTGAATTTATAGGGATGCTCAGTAGGTAAGAAAATCAGGTTTGGTTATATTTTCAGCGAAATCAAATAGTTGAATTACTCTATTCTGTACTAGGGAGCATTTCCAACCATTTCCAAAAAATCATTATATGGTACCACTGTGACCCCCCCCCCCCTTTTCCACCTATTCCATCAGAAATGAATTAATCAAGATTTAACGTATCCAGTAGACACTCTTTACGCGCACAGATCCACCGCCTTCCCTCTTCTTGTTTCTCTCTCTCTCTCTCTCTCTCTCTCTCTCTCTCTCTCTCTCTCTCTCCCTCTCTCTCTTGGTTTCATCAGTTCTCTAAATCTCCCCCACCCCCTTTATTCTCCATAAAATTGTCATTTGTCTAATTCGGGATCAATACGGCATCGCCAGTTGTCGCAAAGGTGTAACGTAATCTCTTGATTAATTCTTTCCTTCTGTGAACCAAATTATGGCTAGTGTGGAAGATGGTTCGATAATATTAATTTATTTTTCACTCCTTTCTAAGCGGTTGTGGTCTTGTCAGACTGGGTGTGTTGAAGTAAACACTAGCAGACATCCTGTTTTGTTTTATAGTTTTGCGAAACAGCTTTTGCGGATCCGAAAAAAAAAGAAAACTAGAAATATTCAGTTCAATAAAATCATTATTACATAATTATTTCCAATTACAATCCGTCGATAATAAAATGCAGAAAGGCTTGAACAGACACGTGGACCAAAGAATAGGTGATGAGAGAAAACAACAAACATTGTAAAATAGAACAAACCAAAGACAATGAAGACAAAGAAATCAAGTTGTTAAGACAACGAAATAAATGAGATTGTAAAAAATGTCAAGGCAGACCGATCGTGTTCGATAAGGCAGCACAGAAAATCCGGAAAAAGGCATGCTTAATTAAATTGTTTGCAAATTAAAAACCAGTCATCTCGGGAGCTGCAGAGCTAAATATGACAAATGAGTATGTGAATATTGGCGCAAACAACGCATCGATAGGCCACAAAATCCGTGCCTAGTGGAAAATTCTGGTAATTTATGATCCATGCCTCTCTTGGCAATTTAATTCCTGGTTTGATGGAAAGCTGGCAAATTAGATTTCAATTTACAGTGGAGTATGACATGCGCATAGCAGTCGCTTACCCGACCTTTTTTGTTGTTGTTAATTTCTTATTTTACATGAAAATCTGCTCGTTTTCACCACTTCTCATAAGGCCTAATTCTCTTTAATTCATCTTATTCTGGCTGCCCTCGTCTGTCTTTTTTAATTTGTCTTTTTTTATTTAATATGCCCCATTTAAGCTATGAGAATTAACCCTTATATTTGTTTGCACCCAAAACATTCAGTCATTTTAATGTCCATTATCTTTTTCTCTTTTTGTGCACCTATACTATATCTCAATCTCTTACTCTTTTTTATTAATAAGTCGCCCCCCCCCCCTAACTCATCTATCTTCCTCTCTCTCTATCTCTCTTTCTCTCACTCTTTCTCTATCTCACTCTCTCATTCTCTTTCTTTCATACTAAGCATCTCTCTCTCTCTCTCTCTCTCTCTCTCTCTCTCTCTGGGCTCTTCAGAGGACGGCCAGCTTTGTGCGGACGACCGGAATCTCCATATGATGTGAACGAAGAAGAAGAAGAAGCATCTCTCTCTCTCTCTCTCTCTCTCTCTCTCTCTCTTTCTAAGAACACGTCTTTCTTACCTCCCCCCACCCCCCCCCCTTATTATCTTCCATTTCTCCCTTTCTATTTAATTTGTTTACACCTGTAATAAACGTTCTTTAATTTGTTTACACCTGTAATAAACGTTCTTTTATTAGTTTCTTCAAAGTGCTGCTGTTTTATATTTACTGCATTTGGAAATCATCTGAACCATCTTTGTTGTACATCCTTCAGGTTATCCCTCATAACGTTCTAAAGGGCTGATGTTCAAACTGCTTACGTTCAGACTGCTGAGGTTCAGACTGCTGATGTATAGACTACGGAGGTTCAGACTACTGATGTATAGACTGCTGAGGTTCAAACTGCTTACGTTCAGACTGCTGAGGTTCAGACTGCTGAGGTTCAGACTACGGAGGTTTAGACTGCTTATTTTCAGACTGCTGAGGTTCAGACTGCTGATGTATATTCTCTCTCTCTCTCTCTCTCTTTCTAAGAACACGTCTTTCTTACCTCCCCCCAACCCCACCCCTTATTATCTTCCATTTCTCTCTTTTCTGCTGAGGTTCGGACTGCTGAGGTTCAGACTGCTGAGGTTCCGGCTGCTGAGGTTCAGACTGCTGAGGTTCAGACTGCTTAGGTTCAAACTGCTTACGTTCAGACTGCTGAGGTTCAGACTGCTTAGGTTCAGACTGCTGAGGTTCAGACTGCTGAGGTTTAGACTGCTGAGGTTCAGACTGCTGAGATTCAGACTGCTGAGGTTCAGACTGCTTAGGTTCAAACTGCTTACGTTTAGACTGCTGAGGTTTAGACTGCTGAGGTTTAGACTTCTGAGGTTTAGACTGCTGAGGTTCAGACTGCTGAGATTCAGACTGCTGAGGTTCAGACTGCTTAGGTTCAAACTGCTTACGTTCAGACTGCTGAGGTTCAGACTGCTTAGGTTCAAACTGCTTACGTTCAGACTGCTGAGGTTCGGAATGCTGAGGTTCAGACTGCTGAGGTTTAGACTGCTGAGGTTCAGACTGTTGAGGTTCAGTCTGCTGAGATTCAGACTGCTGAGGTTCAGACTGCTGAGGTTCAGACTGCTGAGGTTCAATGTGTTGAGATTCAGACTGCTTTGGTTCAGACTGCTTTGGTTCAGTCTGCTGAGATTCAGACTGCTGAGGTTAAGACTGCTAAGGTTAAGACTGCTGAGGTTCAGACTGCTGAGGTTCCGGCTGCTGAGGTTCAGACTGCTGAGGTTCAGTCTACTGAGGTTCAATGTGTTGAGGTTCAGGCTGCTGAGGTTCCGGCTGCTGAGGTTCAGACTGCTTAGGTTCAGACTGCTGAGGTTAAGTCTACTGAGGTTGAATGTGCTGAGGTTCAGTCTGCTGAGGTTCAGACTGCTGAGTTTCAGTCTACTGAGGTTCGGACTACGGAGGTTCAGACTGCTGAGGTTCAGACTGCTGAGGTTTAGACTGCTAAGGTTTAGACTGCTGAGGTTGAGACTGCTGAGGTTTAGACTGCTAAGGTTTAGACTGCTGAGGTTTAGACTTCTAAGGTTTAGACTGCTGAGGTTCAGACATCTGAGGTTCAGACTGCTGAGGTTCAGACAGCTGAGGTTCAGACTGCTGAGATTCAGACTGCTGAGGTTCAGACTGCTGAGGTTCAGACTACGGAGGTTCAGACTGCTAAGGTTCAGTCTACTGAGGTTCAGTGTGTTGAGGTTCAGTCTGCTGAGGTTTAGACTATTGAGGTTCAGTCTACTGAGGTTCAGACTGCTGAGGTTCAGACTGCTGAGGTTGAGACTGCTGAGGTTCAGAGCGCCGCCGACTGAGTTTTCTGACGTCCCTACTTTAAAACATTGTTCATACCATCAATCTCATTACTGCAACACTAAAACAGGAAATATTTCCTTTAAAATGTATTAATTTGTATTATTCTCTCTGATAGTTTGTTGGTTTGTAGCTCGGGAATTTATTCTCATTATCATTATTATTCAAACGTTTTGCCTTTGTCCTCTTCTCCGATTCACAAATCCATCTTTTTATTGAATTTCATTTCGACTTACACTGAATGTCAATGCTCACATTTTGTTCTTTCAATCTAGACTCTATCATTTACGTTCATATTTCCGTTTTCTGTTTCGTTTTGTGTACATTTCATTTTCCCCCGTAATTTTCCAATTTCAGCCATTCCGATCATGTTTTTGGCGTCTTGCTCTGTTGTTTTCCTGTACCGTTTCCTTCCGTCCTTTTATCTTGAACGTGCCTTTCTACCATCATAGCATCCTCAGTGCTTCCTCATTGCTTTGTACTTCTGTTATTGTCCCCCCTTGTATGCTAACACCTCGCCCAATTTGCCATCCGTGGACAAAGCCTCTGTGTGCGATATTAACATTCGGCAACTTTTGATATGGAAATTGGAGTGTCTCATTCGTATACGGCCCCGCTTAAGCTATGTTTTTCTTGGGTCCTTTTGAAGAAACGAGTGATCTTGAGTCCGGCCAAGATCAATACGAGCCCGCTCGTTCTGCAGTGGACATGGCTACTACAGGTCCTGGTATTGTCCTCAAGTGGGCTTAGAGGTTAGTCGATGGCCAGTAGATGCGACCTGTTGGGGGATCTGAAAGCCTCTAACACTAGGGTTTGAGATGGTACTTTACGAGACATTAGGTTAGAAGAGATTTGGATGAATAGTGAAGGGTAACAGATTCACTGAGTGGGCATAGCCCCTCCTTTCATGTTGCAAAATAGCCAGAGGACACCCATGGCGTACAAACTGTTCTTATTTAATTAAAAAAAAAAGAATATGTTCTTTGTCCATAAATAGTTCTTTAAATCCGGTTTCAGGAATACATTTAGAAAAAAAAGAAAGATTACAGAGGCATATCTTTTTTTTAAACGAAATATTGTGATAAAACTATACTGTGTCTAACAACATTACATTAAAGGTGAGCTTTGTCTCTATTCACTACTTATATTGAAGATAACTTTATCAGGCTATGGATAAAATCTCAGTTAGATATAACGTTTTGTCTTTAAAAAATATTCCATAAAAGAAATATGCAGTTATCATTCATTTGGCCTCCCACCAAAAAAAAATCTTTATATATTCTTCCTTACCCTGTATTTGTTTTATCTACAATTATTGAACATGCAAACTTTTTCTCTTGAGTAAATAGATCGAAAAACTAGAAAAGTTATTTCTATTTTTAAAAGGTGTAGATCTTAGCTCTTGTAATTATCTTCATCGAACTAAAATATAGCCAGTAAAACAGAGTGAAAATAATTATGCCGGTTTGTTTTTAATTCCCAAATCAAGTTAATTAACAAAGAAGGATGTTTTTAAAATTCTTACCCCCTCTCTCCCACACACCGATTATGCTCATTTTTTGTTTTTGTTTTTTGGTCAAATATTGACTAAACCTTTTTCAATATAGCCTAACCGGTCGGGTAATGTAATCAGGAAATAAAGTCATGTGAAACAAAACCATCATTGGCAGCCAGAGATATAGTCCCCATTAAAAAGCAGTGTTTGATTCTAACAAGTTTTATACAAAAGGAAATAACATTGTGTTTTCTGTGTATGGCTACTGTGAGCATTTCAGACCATTCTAGTATTGAATAGTGTCTTGTTTCTATTTATTATTAAGGATTCTATAAAGTTTGGCCAAGCCTGAAAGCCAAACTTGCTAAGTTTTATACTCATTAATTAAACTTTAAGTTCCCGAGTATTATGTTGCAGGTTTATTTCACCTGCTTAACTTTAAGTGGCACTAGGTATCTGGTGGAGTCATTATTAAAACAACAGTCTTACGCAGAGAGCTGGGACCAAATACAAAAGATGTTAGTTTATATTAAACAATCTGCTTCAAGTGATTTGAAACTGTACGAAATGATTCTCCATTTATCACCTTGAGATTACACAAATATGACAAAGGTAGATTTAGAATACATTGGACCATGGACACATCAGAATAAAAGCACCGGGAAGATACTCGTCGATGCCGATTCTGTCCACCTTGCTTCCATTGTAGAAGATTTTACGGCGATCTTGATGGCCAATATAAATTTACTGCTTGGATGCTCGCTTGATTGCGGGTCAGGCTATAACACTACAGAGAACTCTCAGACTTGAGGTAACCAGTCATTGACAGGCTCATGGAGTTAGTCTTGATGTGCGGTAGAACCTGTAAAGAGAGTGAATTAGATGGAAGATCATCCATCCCCCGCTTACTATTTTAAATTTTCGTGACATGCCTCTCAAGATTATATTTTATGTACTCCTTTTATCGTGCTTTTTAAGTAGATACAATGTATAACCATGGGAATGATAATGGTTCAATTGAAGTAGGTTTTCCAATACAGTATGCTCTTTGAGTAAATAAATTTCAACAATTTGAATGATATAAGATTTAAAATATTTATGATTTTGAGCAAAAGCTGTTTGTTCGTCTAGATCGTTTTAAGTTTATTCTTGTTTTTCCTCTTTTGTTTTTACAGTTGTCAGTATTTGTTTTGGTATTTCTGTAGTTTATCTCTTTATTCCTCGTCCACCCTTGTAAATTCCTTACCTCTCTCTTCGTCTCACTGATTGCCCCGTGACCAGTGACCACAAGAGATAAAGTTGAGACCCCCCTGACGACCAGATTACATCTTGTCCCGGAGTCCGAGTCACGCCAAGTCCCACTCGCGCTAATTGCCCGCCCAGTTTTATTGCTCGTTACCAAAGATTTAGAGCCACAGTCTCTGTGACATTAATGCCTGCAGGTCTCCCCGCCATGAGGGCACAAGACATGACCAGTCATGTTGTTTTGGTATTTCTGTAGTTTATCTCTTTATTCCTCGTCCACCCTTGTAAATTCCTTACCTCTCTCTTCGTCTCACTGATTGCCCCGTGACCAGTGACCACAAGAGATAAAGTTGAGACCCCCCTGACGACCAGATTACATCTTGTCCCGGAGTCCGAGTCACGCCAAGTCCCACTCGCGCTAATTGCCCGCCCAGTTTTATTGCTCGTTACCAAAGATTTAGAGCCACAGTCTCTGTGACATTAATGCCTGCAGGTCTCCCCGCCATGAGGGCACAAGACATGACCAGTCATGTTGTTCTTTGTCAAGTGCAACTGATTTTGTTACATAGTTTACATGTTTTTACATAGTTCATTGACTTAGGCTAAGTGAGACAGTGAGGGAGTGACTGAGAAAAAGCAAGTGAGAAAGAAAAAAGATAGAGAGAAAGGAAGGGGGGGGGGGGGGCGTGATTAGACAGATTTGGGGGCAGAGAGAACGTTGTATTGATAGAAGGATAGATAGATTATAATATTAGATCGTCCTACCTGAAAGTGTGGTCAAGTCTTGCGACACATGATGAAAATTATGTAAGCATATCATGTTAATATCGTCGTTGTGTTTCAAGACTGTCCAGAACATTACAACACACAATGCAAATACAAGCAACCCGTTTCCATGCTGCATTAAAATGACATCCATGAAATGGGCAAGCCCATAACGTATGTATCATTATTGTAACCCGAAATGCACATCGTGTAAATAAGATATAAAGAGGAATTAAAAGAAGAGAGCGTGTGCAGTATGCACTATGAAAAAGATGGGTTGGTCGTAAGGAACGATGCACGTGTGATAAACAGACAAATTAATTAAGAGTTTTTAGAGAGTGGAGAGAGAGAGAGAGAGAGAGAGAGAGAGAGAGAGAGAGAGAGAGAGAGAGAGGGGGGAGGGGGAGAGAGAGGCAGGGAGGACGGACTGGGAGGGGGGCGGGCGGGGGGGGGGGAGCGGGAGACAGACAGGCAGATAGACAGACAGTGAGGGACAGAGAGACAGACAGACGGACGGAAGGACAGACTTACATGGAGACAGGTAGAAAGAAACAGACAGGCAGTCAGACCAGAAGGCAGATAGACAGACAGTCAGACAGACTGTCAAAAAAAAAAAGACGAAGTATTCAAAAAAAGGGGAAAAAGAAAGCTTCTAGACGAATTAAAAACGCAAAACAATGCGATTCAGGTGGATGTGAGATGAGACAAGAATGACGAGAAAAAAAAGCAGTTTTTCCTATTCATCTTTTGTCGTTACTTAGCGCCATACGTAGTTGATTTATACATTAAATGCACAACAGACTGCTAGTGCCAACATTACTTTAAAGATACAAAATTTCTTAGTGAAATTTCCAAACGGTTTATAAGCCCCGCCTTTTATTCATTTTCCTTATGTACTTCCTTATGTAACCGTTTTAAATTTCTACTTTTTCTGCATTTCCTTAACTTCTCTTACTGTTTAAAAAAAAGTATTCCAATGATTTTGAGACGGATGTACCCCCCCCCCCTCCTCACTTGCCTGCCACAATTCAATTAATGTTATCAGTGTATTTGGAAGCCTATTTTTTTTTATCATGGCCTTGCAGGATGTGTTAGCGGCTTCTACTTTATCAGTTTTGTGGTGTTGCTTTAGCTCTTCGCAACGTGTATCTGAAAATGGCAGAAACTGAAATAAAAAATATTTTCCTTCGAAAAGGCGCTCAACAGTACACGAGCTTGTAAAATTTACCGTTAAACCATAAAGACTAAAGACTAGAAAATAGTTTCAATAAAACGTGAGATTTTATCCTAAATTTATCTAAACGCAACGTTACTCTAAGCAAGTTAATTAAGATTCCAAACGTGTTGTATATATTCAGTTTCTTTTCTTGATTCACCGTATGAAAGTGTTCGTTTATTTTTAATAAGTTTTGCATTCCCTAGGTTTCAAGGACATTGCATAAAAAGAAATAAACTTTTATATCACACGCACCACTAGATAAAGAATGCGGGTAGCAGAAGTATAAAGAACATTTCATATAATTGTTTTCTTATCTTTAAATAATCTGTTTCTTCTTGGTTTGTTTCTTTAGAAATAGAAAATGATTAGTAAAGAAATAATACGTGCTGTGTGTTCAGATATTAAAAGGTCAAGTACCCTCTTTGTTCTTCTGATCCAAGAGGTGCATTGAACAACGTGGTGTGCGACCATCGGAGAGATAGCCACAGAAAGCCGGTAGTAAACAGAGTACCCCTAGTAAAACATGAATGCCCGGCATAGAAGTTGGGAGTATGTTAAATCAACGGCAATCTAAGAGCTTGTGGGTGCGTTTCCTGGTGAATGGCGAGAGAGGATCTGAGGGAGACCTTGCGTCGTGTTCCGCTTTTGTAGTTAGTTTTTAATGGGACAAAACTGTAGAGTCAAATTAAATTTCTAATGAGACTTGTACAAAATCTTTAGTATAAGCAAGATAGCCTGGCATGGTCTAGTGGGGAAAAAAAAAGATAAAAAATAAACAGAAACTTGATCTTCTCCTAATGTTTTGCTTTTTTTCATTTTTTGTTTTGTTTTTTTCCCCATCATTTTAGTACATTTTTTTGTTTTGTTTCTACAAATCATTTTCCTTAACAGACATGAAAAAAAATTTAGATTAAAAGGTATATTTATGAATTCTCATAAATTGCTTTTAAGTGTTGCCTGCTTAAGCAATGTTTAAGAATCAATCTACCAATCAATTCAATAATATTAAAAAAAAAAATGAAGATGACAGTCCTATCGTCTCCTATTTGTTCATTTTTAAACATGTTATTAAAATCGCACAGCATCTCATCTTTTTCTTGTTTCAGACCAAACTGACAAGTGCTAGAAATGCCATAGTCAAACTCGGTCTGAACCAGCCAGATAATAATACAGGATGGGCATCCGATGTTTTCCTCAATAAAGATGTTGAGATCCCCCGGCAATACTTCATCTGGGCAACATGTCAGCTCTGGCTGCTTCGCTCTGCGTGTTTTGGACACGGGAACTGTGAGAGGTCTTTGATTGCCTGAGGCGGTTAAAAGAAACTTGCCCGAATAATTATTTGTATAAACATCCCACACAGAGCCAAAGTGGCAAATTGCAATCTTAGAGCTTGTGGGTGCGTTTCCTGGTGAATGGCGAGAGAGGGTCTGAGGGAGAGCTTGCGTCGTGTTCCGGTTATGTAGTTATGTTTTAATGGGGAGAAAACTGTAGAGTCAAATAAATTTCTGAAGAGACCTGTAAAAAATCTTAAGTATAAGCAAGTTAGCCTGACATGGTGTGGTGGGGAAAAAAAACAAAACAAACGTGATCTTCTCCTAATGTTTTGCTTTTTTTCATTTTTTCCCCCCCTATCATTTTAGTACATTTTTTTGTTTTGTTTCTACATGTCATCTTTTCAATCTCTAAATACTAACCTTTACAGAAATCATTTTCCTTAACAGACATGAAAAAAATTTAGATTAAAAGGTATATTTATGAATTCTCATAAATTGCTTTTAAGTGTTGCCTGCTTAAGCAATGTGTAAGAATCAATCTACCAATCAATTCAATAATATTTAAAAAAATGAAGATGACAGTCCTATCGTCTCCTATTTGTTCATTTTTAAACATGTTATTAAAATCGCACAGCATCTCATCTTTTTCTTGTTAAAATTTCAGACCAAACTGACAAGCGCCAGAAATGCCATAGTCCTATTTGGTCTGAACCAGCCAGATTATAATACAGAGTGGGCATCCGATGTTTTCCTCAATAAAGATGTTGAGATCCCCCGGCAATTTTTCATCTGGGCAACATGTCAGCTCTGGCTGCTTCGCTCTGCGTGTTTTGGACACGGGAACTGTGAGAGGTCTTTGATTGCCTGAGGCGGTTAAAAGAAACTTGCCCGAATAATTATTTGTATAAACATCCCACACAGAGCCAAAGTGGCAAATAAATAGTTTCAGATGCTGAAGTTTACATATGCAAATAAGGACCCTAAAGGTCGCGCCTCAGGGTACAATACTTTCGTTTTCCAGTTTTGATTTTGTTTTCCTTTGAGCAAAAAAAGTATCGCCTAACCATTCTTTACGCGTGAAACTAAAAGGGTTAAGATATTTCATTATGGCGTCTGCTGTTGATTTTAATTTTTGTAAAAACTGATCTTTTCAGGCTGCTGTTTATATTGTTGTTTTTTTGTTTGTTTGTTTTTTTGTCTTTTTAATTAACTGTAACGTTATACTTACTAATGTAACATGCTTTGTGATGTCAAAATATATCGATGGGGTGTTATTTTTTTAATATTATTGTCAAAGTTAAATCTGCCAAATCCCCGACTTAAAACAAACGTTGTTTTCGTTGTTTTTTTTCAAACCTTAGTGTGCGCCTGAAAAATAAGAAAAAAAAAATTAGGAAAAGACATGATGCACGGAATAGCGACCATTGTTGCGCAACTAGAGTGAGTGAGCGAGAGAAGAAAAGGAGAGGGGGAGAGAGAGCGAGTTATATAGATTATTAGTCAGAGAGAGAGAGAGAGAGAGAGAGAGAGAGAGAGAGAGAGAGAGAGAAGAAGGGTGAAAGAGAGAGAGAAGATGGAGAGAGACACATACAGACAGACAGACAGAAAGATAAGAGAGAGAGAATAAAATGAAAAGGATACGATTGGCATGCACATGTCTATAATCTGTAACATTTCTTTTAACAAAAAGCAAGCTTTGATTCTCATAGATACTCTTAGACCAATCATCATTACAGTATATCTTTTAGGTCCAGAATTACTCATACTAAAAATTCATCGCGCAACATCCAAGTGTTCGTTTGACTGAATATTACAGGTTTTGCCATGACAGAAAATACTAATAAAGACTTGCTAAAAGGACTACATGCCTACTTCTACATATTATGTTCTATATAATACGTATGAGCGGAAAATAAAGGGTGAAATAAGAAATTCCGTTAAAATCATTTTGACAGCACAATTTCTCTCTTTTCAGCCTTAACCTTAAATTGTCAGTACAGTACAAATACTAGATACGCATAAGAGACCTATTATTGCTGTGGTAATAGAATTGAGCGTTCGTCAGTTTTTTTTTCCCAAAAGCAAGAATGCCAAAGAGTTCAAAGCATTACAGCTAATAAGGTTGGAATTCGGAATTACAATTGTTGCGCCAGATTCTGTGTCTTTATTGTGCAATTTGTACTGAATCCAAACTTTGCCTAATTTTGTTATTTTCAGTTCATTTGCCACTTTATTACGTTAAAAAAACGGCCGATCTTAAGGAGTTATCTTTTTTCCATGCAAGAGCCATTCTTAACACGTTTTTTTTTTTAATCGTTTACTCAGTTGTTAATTGTTTGAAAACAGAGGATAGAAAAATAAACTTTTCATCACGATTTGCCATATAAGCGCTAGAACATTCCTACGACATTCGTGCATTTTTTGTGTGTATGTTTTTGTGTGTGTGCAAAATCTCAGTTCCATTGAAACAAACATGATCCACCTGTCGCGTTTGGAGTTGAACATTTACATCAAATTTGCCACGGGAACGCTCTTTCACCTAAACAAGAAAGCAAAATCTTATCAAAACCAAATTCTATGCCCATTATTATCTTGAAAGAAAACATAGTCTAAACCATGAACAAAAAAAAAGCATTTGTGTTTTCCAAGGATGTTGGAGGAATCAGAAGCTCGATCTATCACTAAACCATGGAATTCGAACTTAAGATAAGACTTTAGCATCATCGCTACTCGTCTCAGCTTTCCGGAGCCCTCAGGGCAAAGACGGTAGAGAACCCCGGGCTAACAGGTGCTTCCGTCGGCTGGACTGTAGTGCTGGCACCAGACCTGTGTAGGTGTAGGCCTATAGGCCTGGAACTGATGATATCATCCCACTGGCTTGACAGCCCTGAAATGAGCCGGCTGCCAACTGTTTTGAATACTGAGACCAAAGCAGCTACAGCTAAGTGAACGTTTTTGTTTATTTAACTATACACCCACCACCGAAGTTTCTCAGTCTGTTTTAAGGGATGCGGAGGATAACTGAAAGGATTAAAAACAAACCCACAGAACGGTTTGAATGCCACTGTTGCTATAAAAGAAGTTCTCATATATTCATGAATGAACATATCAAAAGGCAGAGAGAGGGAGAGAGAGAGAGAGAGAGAGAGAGAGAGAGAGAGAGAGAGAGACAGAAGGAGATAGAGAGAGAAAGAGAGAGAGAGAGAGAGAGAGAGAGAGAGAGAGAGAGAGAGAAAGAGAAAATGAATTTTTGGGGAAACTGAATGAGGGTGAGAAAGAGAAAGAGAGAAAGACAGACAGAGGAGATAGAGAGACAGGATACAAATAACATTTTAATGGACTCGTTTTTCAAAAAGACTGCTAAGACCTCTTCTGGATGGGAAGTCATTTCGCCAGCTCTCTCTTGTACTGCTCGACATTTGAAACGGCCGGTGTGGTCCGCTCATTTGGTTTATCACAGGCCCGGATCAATGTCGCACTGGGAGAAGTGGCAGGCTCGCGGGCGATAAGCGGACAACGAGTTATTTCCTCGCGTCAGTTCCAGTGAGTTCAATCGACAAAAAGACGAGCCTCCTGCCGGAGCGAGATGTCCATCGATCTCCTTACCGGTTCATTAGTCAGTGCTCACTAGCACTTCCAATTTGTCTTTCCTTTTTTATTATTAAACTTATATACCCTAGTATTCAAAATTAATGGCTGTAGATAAAAAATGGTAAAATGCGTTTTAAGTAAATTATTGAGTTATCTGAAATTGTCCTCTCAATTTATAGAAATAGTTATGGGGGCGTAGTGACGCTTGGGTAAGAACCTCTCAGCTCCCGGTGTAGAATGTCAATGGTTCGATCCCCCTTGCTTCTTATTGGTTTAATTGATTTGTATCAGTGAATTATTATAAAGTGACCGTTGAGCTTGCGGACAAAGGGATCGGAGGTCCCTCGACAAATAGGATCTTTCTTGAGTCCTAGGAGACGCAAACTACGATACAGGTTTGTTATATCCTACCTAAGAGTACCTGATTCATGAAAAAGAATTACATAAAGTTGAAACATATCGTTCTTTATACATAAAAGAATGCAAAATGCGTTGACTATAATAAATAATATACCCCAATATTTATAAAATAATGTTGACATACTTTTCTCCAAATAAAGTTAGCATCGTTTCTATCACAGGCTTTATCAGCTTTGAAATCATTACCTGGGTAGCTTGAAAAATTGCCAATTTATTGCATAATTACACATAAAAGGATGGCATATTTTAATAGAAAAAAACCAGTATTTCCTTATTTATTGATGATCTCGATTTCCTCTTTTAAAATACTAGAACACTTAATTTAAGAGCCTACACAAAAGAGAACATTTTTGCATAGCTTGTTGTTTAAAAAAAAATAAACACAGATTTGTGGTATGTTAATGCCCAAATTTGAGTACATGTAATATTAAATTCCTTGACATTACTATGGTTATAACAACCTTTTTTTGTTAAATAAAATCGAAGACTTATTGTTTTTTTTTCAAGCTTCAATCATTTTTTGTACACATATTAATTTAAATTCTTAAAAAACGATCTTTTATTTTGTTAAAAATCTACTGCGAACATTATTATTTCATACGCTTCTACAAGCAGCGCCGCTTTTGCCATTCCTTTTCACACCATCATCACCGCCTACATCTTTTTTTTTTTATCTTAATCAGGAAAATAAATATTCAACATTAAAATTTAAGGTTGCGTGACATTATATTATGATTAGCTTCTTTCTACAGGGCTCATTCCGCAAGACATCTCTAAGTTTGTTTATGCTTCGATTTCCTTTTATTTCGAGTCATCGATCTTTCTTTCCATTTTTCTTGCAGTCTATTTTTCTTATTAATTTTCTGCTGACGCTCCACTGGCTGTATACCTTTCTCCCCCCTGTTCGGCCCTGGCCCCGGCTCCCCTACGTGCC
Organism: Elysia chlorotica; assembly: GCA_003991915.1. NCBI lineage: Eukaryota > Metazoa > Mollusca > Gastropoda > Plakobranchidae > Elysia > Elysia chlorotica. The sequence goes on along the minus strand of RQTK01000127.1, from coordinate 508,737 downwards.
GAACCCCGAGCCCCTTCAGCGCCACATCAGAGCATCTTGTGCTGCTTCATCTGCACGGAGGCGGGTTAATTTGTGAGGATTCCATCATCTAAAATATTCCCTCTTTCGTCCCCTCTTTTTCCGCATGGTGTGACTTTCCCCCATATCAAGTTAGAGCCTGTTTACATGCTTCATATCGTTTCCATGTAACTCCATCAGGTTCTCTATTCATTTTTTTTCCTTTTTTTTCAATCATACATTAATTACCTACCACATTTTCCACGGTCCCCCCCCCCACTCCCCCCCCCCCCCGCCCTCGCGCACCCGCTATTTACACCTTGCCATCCCCCTCCCCTCTCTCTCTCTCTCTCTCTCTCTCTCTCTCTCTCTCTCTCTCTCTCTCTCTTTCTCTCTCTCTCTCTCTCTCTCTCTCTCTCTCTCTCTCTCTCTCTCTCTCTCTCTCTCTCTCTCTCTCTCTCTCTCTCCTTTTTTTCTTTCCTTCAAAACAATCAGTTTTTACTATTGTTTTTTCTCTTATATTTGTGTCTTTTTATATCTTTATGTTCCCTTACCTCTCTTCTCTTCCAAGCCTCTCTCCCACCCCCATTTGTGTCTGTCAAACTACATCTGCTTAGCCCTGATCCCATCTGCCTTCATTGTTTTCCCCGTGCTCCCCTCCCCCGTGTCCTCTGAAATATATAACCCTAAGGCCCCCTAACAAAATTTGGCTGCTCTTAATTTGTTTGCGAAAAACGCGTGAATTGGAGCAAATGATGCTCGCACTTCGACGAAATGAACAACAGATCCCGGAAAACATAAAAAAGTGGGAAAAATGTTTGCTTTCCGATCTGAAATCAGAGAACAGGATTAAGTCTTGTCTCGGATTTAATAAAATTACTCTCGTGGGGGCAATGCATTCGTCACGGAAAGTCGTGAACCCAAATTGGGCTTGATTTGAAGTCTGATTCCTCGGACCTCTTTTATTTCGCTTTTTCACCCAGTCATAGAAAACCCTTCAGAATATTCCAAAGAAAAAATATTATGGATTCACGAAACATATTAAAGGTTATCGCCGAGTCCTGGATTTTCAACGCTTTATTCGCACCGTTTCCCTATTACCAGAATGGATCTTCCAGCCATGAGTTTTGGGGTAATAGCAAAGATCTTGCAGTGCACAACTGGAATTCTCAATAGCCACAGAATATTATATTGCTTGGAAATTCATCTTAAATTGCTAGCTTAGCTTGATTGTCAACATGCGTTGAACAGGCCCAGACGAGAAGCTTAAAGAGAACGATTGGAGTCTTAAAAAATTTAAGCGTATTATAGGGTGGGCAATAGAGGTAGAATTTAATCTTTTGAGTAGAGGATACCACTAAGTACAGAAAGAAGGATGTAATTGATTTTTGGATCGTTAGGCTGAATTAAAAAACCTTCTTAGAATTTCATTTTCCTTTTAAAAGAGTTTCTCCTCTCTCAATATTACTTTGTTGCCTAAATGGAAAACCTTTACAGCATAGAAGTGATGATATTGAAGGACATACAATTCATATATCATTATTTTCTCATTCGTGATTTTTACTTCAAGACTTTCAAATAAGAACAGAATCGATTTGTGATTTAAAACTACTACTATTAAAACAGTATTATCTATGCTTGAAAAGTTAAGAATTGTAAACCAGATAATAACTATTGTTTTTTTAAATATACTGCGTAGAAGATACTTAATTGAAAAAGATTTATCCATTACTAATAATTCATATCATTATTTTTAAAGCGATCAGACACATATCTATATCTTCATATGTAGGCCTATATTAAGACCCTCAACGTGAATGTATATAATGAAATAAAAACCAATTTTATGATGTTCCAAAAAAAAAAAGAAACAAAAAAGAAAAGAAAAGAAAAAGAAACAAATTCTTAATTCATGCCAGATTGAAAGCGCATTTTGTTTTCCTTGGTCGCTTTTAAAATCGATGCTTCTTGCTTCTAACTCTGTCAGATCAAAAAGTAACCCACTGTAAGCAGCAAATATTTTTCCTTATACTATTATATTCAGATGAACGGTTTCCTCAAAAGCTGTTTTGAAATAATTATAACAACTAATAAATGTATAAGTAATGAACTGGACAAATTATACATGTATTATAAAACAAAAAATACCAAGATTTTGTGGGGTACATGTAGTGCATATTTGAGTCAAATAAAAGCAGAAATGTTATCATACAACATGTTAATTTTGGGACAAGCTGTGTGCGAAGTTCTGTTATCTCTCTAAACTACATTTTGGCTTTATGAAAAACTTCGACTGTACCTGGATGTCATTTCTTGTACTATTCAACGTAATCATTTTACTGCCTGAACCTTACTTCATTTTTATTATTATTATTATTATTATTATTATTATTATTATTATTATTTTTATTTTTATTAGTATTATTATTATTATTATTATTATATAAATGAAATAAATTAGCAGAAAAACTTGTAAATGTTTCTTTTAATTCATTTTTATACTTTATCCTTTTTTAAAGCTGTTTTATCCATTTTTTCCACTGAAACGGGGTCCTTTCTCCATGTTTTTAAGTTTTACATTTTGATCATGTTATATAATATTATATACTGTCATTTCACGGTATTTCAACACCAAGAAGCAGTAAAAAAAAATAGTCAAATTTTTTATTATACTTTTATGTTCTGGTGAACGGTTTCCTCAAAAGCTGTTTTGAAATAATTATAACAAATAATAAATGTATAAGTAATGGACTAGATGCATAATACATATATTATGAAAATACCAAGATATGGGGTACGTGTAGTGCATTTTTGAGCCAAATAAAAACAGAAATGTTGTAATCATACAACATGTTACTTTTGGGACAAGCTTGATGTGAAGTTCTGTTATCTCTCTAAACTACCTTTTGGCTTTATGAAAAACTTCGACTGTACCTGGATGTCATTTCTTGTACTATTCAACGTAATCATTTTACTGCCTGAACCTTACTTCATTTTTATTTGTTCTGGGTTTGCAACATGAGCTCAGATGAAGCAATCTGCGGGTACCATAAACAGCCAGGACCAATCACCCGCTCTCTGCGCGCCCGTTACCACCCACTTAGGGCCGCTCTTTTATGTGTCATCGAAATGGCCAGGCAAGTTTCCAGAGAATGATATAGATGGTGCCGAACACACAACGCAACTATTATAGGACCATATTCATAACTGACCTCATTTGGCGCAGTGCTCATTTTATAACTCAGGATCAACAATATCTTTCTCTTAGTCTACTATATCGACCACGACTACAACCACTCACCACTACTACTACTACTACTACTACTACTACTACTACTACTACTACTACTACTACTACTACTACTACTACTACTACTACTACTACTACTACTACTACTACTACTACTACTACTACTACTACTACTACTACTACTACTACTACTACTACTTCTACTACTTCTACTACTACAACTACTACTACATTACTAATATCATACGCCGTCTTCTTCCTCTTCCTCTTCTTCTTCTTCTTCTTCTTCTTCTTCTTCTTCTTCTTCTTCTTCTTCTTCTTCTTCTTCTTCTTCTTCTTCTTCTTCTTCTTCTTCTTCTTCTTCTTCTTCTTCTTCTTTTCCTTTTTCTGCCACTTCTTCTTTTTCCTTTTTTTTTCTTTTTAAAAATATTCTCCGTATGTTATCTTTTATACAGAGGAAACGAACGTCCTCTGGAACCGACGCATAGTATCCGGCAATCCTCTGTAGAAGCTCCCTAATGAGGGAGTCTCTCGTATTTCGTGATATTATACTTAGTTTACCTTTGTGATAGGCTTAGCGTTTACGTAGTTGTTCTTTTTTAAACTAACCTTATATTATGATCTGTAATGTAAGTATATACTTGTTTGAAATGTTGCTTCCAGACGAAAGCGGTTGTTGGTTTAAAGTTCAAATCGAAAACCAAACTCAATAAATAATAAAATAGATTTTTGTTTAATGAATTGTTTTGACGGTCTTGAAAGCAATATAAAGATTTTAAACCATGTTCTTAATGTCTAAAACATCCAAAACGCCAATGTAGTGAATGTTTTAATGAAGCTAGGTCTTGAGGTTCTGTAAATATCCAGTGTCAAAGCTGGTGAGGTTATTTTTTTGTTATGGCTGAAGCGGATCTATTTTCTTGACGTGCCATGGAGCTTGGAGGAGATTATATGGTTCCGGAGGGATCATTCTAGAAACAGATGCCATCCACGCGAAAAGCCAGCACAGTCAGTTTCAACCTAAGTTTAGACCTTGAGATCACAAAGCAGGTATTGCCATGTCTATGATGGTCGGGTATATAGTTTTTGCGCATGTATTTAATAGAGTATGGGTGTATTTAAATGATTTTCTTCAGTAATTAGTTGGTAGGAAGGAGAAGAATAGAGATATAATGACAGGGTTATGAGGAGAGTAGGAGAGTAAAGAAAGTAGACCCGTAAGAAGGGGAGAAAAAATATGAGAAAAAAAATCTGAAAAAGAAGAGGTGAGCAGAGAGAAGATGAAGAGAAAATGACATATTAGAAGATAAGAAACAGATTTTTAGCTTGTTTGAAACTTGTAGAGAAGACTTGTAGAACAAAAGAAGGATCGAAATAATGTGTAATGGGACAGGCTAGGAGAGACTAATTTAGGGAGAGAAAGAGAGTTGATGGAGAGTGGTGGAGAAAGAGGGGAAAGAGCGACAAGTATATGTTTAGATAGATGTTTTTTTTTCACTGAAACAGTGTTTAGTATCTAGGTGATCGATATAAAACTAAAGTCAGGTTAGTGGTATTGTTCCCATTAGTTGCTGAATTATCCCCAATTGAAAATTGATAATACATGCATCGTTAGTTGCAATATGTTCATTTCAATTTTCTGCAAAAGTTAGAACACAAAAATAATAAATTGTTATCAACTGAAGAAGCAAATCTACCCAATGGCACGACTGGAAAATTAAAAAAAGAAGAAATAATTTTTTTCCGAGCTGCCGATTCTGGGTATTTTAGATGCTCGTCATTATTGATAGCATCTTTTCAGGATACCCGATAAGGTGGAGAAAAAAAAATACACGAAAAAAATCTCAAGGGTAGCCCACAGAGTACCTGCAGAAATAACAAATATATCGACACATGAGTCGACAACAGTACTGGCCTCTGAGATCTCTCCGGGGGCTATACAGGAAAAACACGAAGTGAGTGTGGGTTGAGAATTTGACTTCTCTGCATGGACATCGGGGGAGGGGGTGGAGGGTGGGGTTGGAGGTAACATTTCTACGCGGAGCGTAGTAGTCCAAGGGTAGAGCGCGCGGCTTGTAATCGGAATGTTGTGGGTTTGAGTCCCATTATGGTCGCCACGTGTTTTTTTCCTGGTCTGGTCGAATCATGTTGTGGTCGTCACGATTCGGTTATGCCGGTATCTGCTCTGGACTCCCGACGCCTAGTAGGATCTGCCCTTAGACCTGAATGGCTTGAAACTATTTTATTTTCATAATGCTTTTAATGTGACATCCTTATTCTACTTTAAACCTGTTCAATGTTCTAAAGGCTGATATCTTACAAGAAAAGAGAAGTTCAGCTTAGTTATTCATCATATTGCAACAAAATTCCTATACGAAGCAAGTAATAATTTTCATTGCACACTGTAAGAAGTCGATATGAATAGCCACAAAAACAAAATTAAAAAGTACAATGATTGCACATAATTATTTTTTCATCCACTCTTTGGATATCTGGATGATTCGATGCCAGGGAAAACAAAAAGTCAGTCATATTATATTGATTATTTGTTCGTACATGAACTTTTTTTTATTAAATTAATCACATGCACTATTGTTGCCACCAAAATGTGTACGAGTTCTTTCATATATGAGGTAAGACCTGAGAGTTCCCAGTTATGTACGCTTAGGGTAAGAATCATAATTTTTATTGTTTCCGTAGGGGATAGAAATTGACATTCTCTTGGTTCCTTTTTTCTTGTTTTTTTGTGTAGTTGTTGTTTACTTTAATTTTTTTTCTTTACTCACAATGACTAAGATATTTATAATTCATATTGAAAAGCTTGAGTTTATGAAACAAGCAGACATTCGAATGTGAAGAATGTGAAGACTACGATTTCCTGGTTCTAATTTTTTAACGGATGATAATAAGTGCCCATTACATTCATGTCCATTTGTCTATTTTTATCTCTTTCTTTCTCTGAATTTTTCCACTTTCTCTCTCTCTCTCTCTCTCTCTCTCTCTCTCTCTCTCTCTCTCTCTCTCTCTTTTTCTCTCACACACACTCTCTTTCTATCTTTCTTTCTTTCTCTCTCTCTCTCTCTCTCTGCTAATTTCTTTGTTTGTCACGTTCTTATAATAAACCACGTAACCGGTATGTTTCTAGTTAAAACTATTTTCTTTAACTATCTGTCAAATGATTGTGCTTTTCTTTGGTTATTCTTCAAGATATATCTATATCACTTTATCGTTCTATGTACTTTTCTGGACATTTGATTTCTATCTATCCATATCCACATGTTTGTCCCAGATACTTTTATTTGCCTTATCTGGTTAATTAAGTGCCAATAATAAAACACGAAGCCGAGCTTTGTTATTTTAACACAGTATTTACCAAAAGGATAATCTCAGGACCTTGAAGACTATTCAGTTGTTTCTAGTGGTTAGTTTCTATATCGGTCCGACAGACCGACACGGCGTGAGAGACGAATATCCGCTTATTGTGCGCTCTGTTGCCAAACTTCTTTCGAGCAAATTAAGACAAGAGGATCCGATTCCATTTGACAAATTAGGAGCAAACTGGCTCAAGTGGTAGAGCATTGGTCTCCAGATCGCGAGGTTCGCGGTTCGTATCCCACGATCGGCAGATTTATTTTTGTCCAATTTCGTCCCCTGTAACTGTTTGAGTCGGTGTCAATGTGACTCTGTCTCGTGTGTGTCAGCACATCAAATTATAAGACAGCAGTCTTGGGGCCCGTCCACAATATAGCCTTTATAGTGATCAGAGGTCGAACGTTAAACCAACTCAACTCAACTCCATTAACAAATTAACCAGTGGGGACACGGAGAGGAAAAGAGAACTGGTGACCTAGACTTTGGTAGCAGCCTTAACCCAGCAGTTTAGCAAGCCTACTTCTTGTTAGAAAACGTAATGGGCCCGCCTTGTAAACAAATAATAATATTAACTTTTCTCTTATAGTGACAAAAATCAACAGCGGTTTTAGTTAAGCATTATCTTTGTTTAAGAAAGCACGGAATCCGCTTACGGATCTAAAAAATTAATATATGAAAACAACGATGTTGCCATTCAATATTCTCTAGGTTAAGGTTCAGAATTCGTCAACGGGTGTTTTTGTCGCGAACATGGCTGTCAAAAGTAGATCTCAACCTAGATCCTATCCCAGGACCTGCTTGTCAATCTCCGATATATTTGTCGGAATAAAGCTAAAAGAAACCCAAGAGTAAACATAATACAAATAGCCGTGGCATGATCTCGCATAAAAAGGATTAGGCTCGTGGTGAAAGAGGAAGATCTGTGGACACCGCCAGGGCAACTGACCAAGGCAGACAATGGCGGGCTGGGAGCACGGGCACGCAACCGTGAACTGACGCGTCTGATGGTCATGGGGGAACTCTTTTGTGCAGGAGCGCTGATTTGTCCCAAAGTGGGCATTATACGCCTCTTCCCGCGGATTTAGTCATCGGAGTGGAAAAAACATTGTTTAGATTTTCCTTCCTAGCGTCCCCTTGTAGAGGAAGGGACAGGGGGAAACAGGGAGATTGACTTAGGAGACGCTTAAATATTTACTTAAAACAAAAGTTCCAGTAGTCGAGGTATTTCTCAAGTGCGAAGAATTCGTCGGGCAATGGGAAGGGAGAAAGCTCCAAGTTGTTCGTATATGTAGAACAGCTCTCATCGGTTTAGAGGACAAGAACAGAAAAGAATCTCTTAAGTTGGGGATTGTGCAGGTAAATAGAAGAGGCCTGCCCACGACCTACTGTCTCTTTTTGTTATTTTTTCTGTGTAGGTTGTGCCAGAGATATCTCACTCCACTGGTTATATAATTACTTCTTTTCTTTGTCAGAAGGCAGGGGAAATCCAGTGTAGCATGGCCTACCCGATGGTGACGCTGTCACAGTTACTAAAAAGCTGGGCGAAACCGTGAAGCGGAATTAGAACGTAAAGAAAAAAGCGAGAATCTTGGTTTTGAACTTGCAGATTACCCTTGGCGCCTTTGAAGCAATAAAGCCAGTGGTTGTGTTTGATAGGCATCACGTTTGATGGCAATGTCCAGTGATGGGCAGAAAGGTTGGTGCGGCCAGCCTTCACTCTGGGCAGATACGCTCATGACCTTTAAAGTACAGTGGTATTATCTCATACTTGACGCAACTGGTCTGAATCGCTTACTCATTTACTTCTTCTGCCTTTCTTCAAAATTTTGGGCATTATTATATATTGAATTGTATGGTATTGTGGTTTGAACATCTATAATATCAAAGCTACCAAATCTATCAAATGTTTTCTGAATACAGCAGGTATCTTTCTCTTTATAACATTACTCTAAGAAAACCACGTTCTTTAGTTTTAATATGGCCAAGTTTTATAATATTTTGGTTGTATAAAAATGAATAGTAGGGCTATACATTATTTTTTTTCACATTAGCATTGGTTTCCTTGGTGATCATCTATGAGAACAATTGATTAGGTTTGTTTCATTTTGATTTTTGTTCAAGTTGAAACATTTTAGAGTAACACAGTTTAAACGAATTCTACGTCTACACACTATTATTTAAAACGTTTGTCAATGACGTTGAAATATTTTAATTTTTTTTGTCTATAGAATATATAAAATACTGTGCTCTATAAAAATTGTGTTGTTAAATAATTATTCGATGATAATATAATATTGCTCAGTTTTAATGGGTTAAAATTTTGGTATCTTTGTGAGGCCGTACTCTAGCAACTTAGCTATTGCAGATGTTATCATCTCATTAAAATCAGAAAGAGCCAATTCACAGGCGCATTCCCGTGGTTTGCAACAGTGCAAATAGATGTCCAGTCAACTTTGTTTCAAATAAAAGTAGTCATTAGATCGGCATGGCACAAAGAGAATGATAAAAATGGTTTGAAATAGGTTGGGATGACTGAGACTTGTCCGAGAAGCGATAGCTGCGGAACTGTCGGCGGAAGTTTTGGAGCCAGAGAAGTAGGCTATCTGGGGAGAGAGTAAATAAAATCGCTAAGCATAGTTTTAAATCGCCATATCAGTTGCTTCGTGCGCCCAACGGGCGACATGGCTCTGTCGCCTCGCTCTTCACGTTCAGATCTATTTACTGTTTGGTTTTAGAGCAGCGATTAAGATTAAGAATAGATTTTAAAATGCTTCGTTTTTCTTTAAGTTACATTTTCATACACTTTTGGTTGGAAGCTCTAAAGAAAATGATTTTGACTTTTTTTTTTTTAATTATCTCAATACAATTCACTTCGTTTTTTTTTTGCTAACTATGTTGATAAGATCAGTCAGCTCATTAGTTATTTCTCTCTCAATATACATGTAAGTAAGCAGTTTTGAAGAAATTTTCTTTCTTCTAACATATATTCTTTTACATACTGCCTTAACAAATCCTGCAAGGTGCTTCAGCGTTGAGTCGGGCTAATTTGGTGGCTCAACTACCATATTTCAGTACTATAAAGGCTGTGAGTGTAATATGAACGGGCCCCTAGACTGGCGTCTGACAATGTTATGTGCTGCCACACACGAGACAAAGCGGGGAGACCTAATCTCCTGTCTCAATTGGTCACATTATACTAACACCGATCCGACTTCGATGGGATAAAACCGAATAAAAAAAATACATTTTGACCGATCGTAGGTTTCGCACCGCGACCTCCCGATCGGGAGACTTGGTTCTACCACTGAGCCAGTTCGCCCCTCTGTTTGAGCGTTGTTCTACTTACATGTAAAGGTATTTTCGTTGTTGCTGCTGTTGCTGCTGCTGCTGTTGTTGTTATTATCATTATTATTTCTTAGTAAGACACTGTTTTTTAATTATTGAAATTAAGTGATTAAAGTTTACGGAACTAAAACAGACCAGTTTCAGTAATTCAAAAGAGAAGGTTAGAAAAAAAAGGATGTCATAAATTACATTTCAGTCCTACTGAAAACGAGTTTTTAAAAAAGAGAAATTGCGCTATCGCTAACTTAATGCATAACAAGATCAACACTAGACATCATGCAAACCAAACAAGAGATGGAAATCTACACAGCCACATAGGCCTTCTCTTGCACGCGGTCATATAAAATGATATAGGTTTATGAACTTCAGACGGAGGATATAATACTGGGCGTATAGGATTCCACTTCAAAGATCTATCAAATATTTGCCAAAGTTGTCCCGAGTGTGCCTGAAGTATCGTGTTGCTTAGAGTATACATGACTAACAATAAGGCCATCTTTCCGAGGGTGGAGTGGGTGGGCCTTCCTGTCTGCTGGGCTGTAGTTTGGATTACCAACGTTTGGCTTAAAAATTGTTCTCACTAGCTTAAATGTTAAAGGAGTAGAGCTTGAGTGAAAAGCGACGGGTCCTACGGTTCGAGAACCTTGTCCTATGCTATAAAATGGTTACTGGTAGTATGACATATGTCTGTGTATCTGAATCTTTGTCTCTCTATGCCTGTCTCTGTCTCTCTAAGCCTGTCTCTCTTTCTTTATCTATATAATCTATCTTAATCTCTCTCTCTCTCTCATTCTCTCTCTCTATCTCTCATTCTCTCTCTCTCTATCTCTCATTCTCTCTCTCACTCTCTCTCATGTTCTCAAAGATTTTCTCCTTTCAGTCTATGAACATTATTTTAAGCTCATGCCAACTATTAATATTATGAAGTATATTATTTCTATGATTCTAACTTTAATTGTCTTTATAAATGCCTTATCTCTCGCGACTACTATACCTAAGAAGAAAAAAAAAAACAACAAAACAAAAACAAAACAATCCCGTACAACCGTTCATAGGGATGGGTATTCTAAAATATTCGGACATATAATTATGATTTTTGTCGAGTCGTGAATCTATGGGTTCCTTTATATTCAAAAATATCTAAAGCTCGCATATGTCACCACTGTACGGCTGTTTTGCTCTTTACAAAACCTAAGCTTTATGTCTTTATTTCAGGCCTTGTTGATAAAGCAAACCACAGAAGTTCGTTCAATAACCACAAGATACTATGTAATTGTAAATTATGGTGATGTTGCTGCTGCTGCTGATGATGATGATGATGATGATGATGATGATGATGGAGGTGGTGATGGTGGTGGTGATGGTGGTGATGTGGTGATGGTGGTGGTGGTGGTGGTGGTGGTGTGGTGGTAGTGGTGGTGGTGATAATGATGATGATTAGACCATAATGTATTTCATGCTTTTTTTAAATAAGTATTTACGTGTATTTAATCATTTAGGCGATATTTTTTACCTTATACTACTCCTTAATATTGCACAATAACAGAACTGGAGATGGATTTCGAACAATGTCTTCGGTAAATAATTTGTTATAGATTATTGTTTAACCCATGCGTCGTAACAGAAGACCTGATAAAAGACTGAGATACAGATTCATACTTAGCGTGTCAAATTATCGCCTAAAACGTTACTATCATCTGTTAAAACTGATGAAAACCATCGACTTCTGACTTCAAAGAACATCGTTAGTTTCTACCACAGAGCAGATTTTATCCTTACGCGTTGCAGTTCGCGTGAAAAGGACAAGGGCTTCCAATCCGACCAGTCACAAACATGCGTATAAATGCGGTTTTGCTGTTATGTTGGCAGGTCTGCAGGACTGGGCGAGAAGTAAAGATTATAGTAACACAGAGAGAGAGCTGCAAAGATGCAGGTCGGCCCCAGCTGACGCGCCTACTCTAGCGGGGATTTCCTGAGTCCAGCGCGCCATTATTGATATTGATACACTGTAAATCCGTCATTAATTCTCGCTACCTGTCACTCTGTGCAAACACTTCCAACAGGTAAAGTGGTGGGGACGCTGTGTGCACATTGTAGGGTCAGGACTGCTACATGGACTACATGATTGTACTCCGCTTAGAGCAGCAAATCGCCACTAAGCTGTCCCTCAAACAGGAGTTATTATCGCCCTAAGAATAACTTTAGACGCGGGGATCTGGGTTTGTCACAGATTTACAATTAACTTCCTCGATTATCTCAGTCTTATTAGTTTAGTCTTTTTAAAAGTTAGAAGGCTAGGACTTTTTTCCAGCCTGTCGATTCTGTTGTGCAAAAGACTGCCCATTGTTGACACAGCCACTGGCTAAGAGATAGTGGCTGGAGCATAATTTTATCAGTTCTGCGTCGCGCGGCAACCAGAAGAAAGCAGTGAATTAACATGGCTAACCGACCTCTGTTGTCATTTCGCGGAAGTTAACATAGGCACTAAACCGGCTTGAAAAGAAGCAAAAATCCGCTCCATTAGTTATCCTAACCGCAGTTGCATCAGCTGGATTCAAATGGGATTTTTGCTGTCCAGCGGCCTGATATCACGACGGCAAGGCCTATTGTACGGGTGAAATCCCTCTGAAGCCTGCATCCAGTGGACACGGGATCTCTCCTCGGTAGCGGGAAATGGTCAGTCACCGGGGGGTAAAATTGGGATGGTGATAGTGGAAGGAAGAGTGAAGGAATGGACACTGATGGAAGAGAAAAGTCAACTCTGTGAGAGAACCCCCGGGTAGATCTTATCTTGCCCTGCCTGTGACAGGGGCTGAAATTCAATTAAACACTAAAGAGAGCGGCTATCGAATCAGAAAGTGCCTCGTAATGTTGAACAAATAGCCGTTTTTCTTTCCACCTTTTTATTCTTTGAATTGAACAATTATGGAGAGAGAGAGAGAGAGAGAGAGAGAGAGAGAGAGAGAGAGAGAGAGAGAGAGAGAGAGAGAGAGAGAGAGAGAGAGAGAGAGAGAGAGAGAGAGAGAGAGAGAGAGAGAGAGAGAGAGAGAGAAAAGAGAGAGAGACACAGACAGACAGACAGATAGATCCACAGACAGATAAACAGCGAGACCGAAACGGCAAAGTCAGGCAGATTATAATGGATAATGAGTAGAGTTGGAAAGAGAGGGAGAGGGAGAGAGAGAGAGAGAGAGAGAGAGAGAGAGAGAGAGAGAGAGAGAGAGAGAGAGAGAGAGAGAGAGAGAGAGAGAGAGAGAGAGAGAGAGAGAGAGAGAGAAGAGAGAGAGAGAGAGAGAGAGAGAGAGAGAGAGAGAGAGAGAGAGAGAGAAGTGTGAAATAAGGAAAAGCGTTTTAAGAATCTTAATTTTCTTTAAAGCGTTAGTGAGTAGTACTCTTTGTTTGAGGCTTACCAGACAGAAAAAGAGAGAACTATTGCAAAAATCTGGAAGGTAGGAATGGTGGATAGTTCTGAATGTTTCCGCAAAAAATATCTGTTTTAATGAACAATTGTGGCATGCAGGACAAACCGCCCCCAGAAGTGACAGAAGTCGATACAAAATCCTACAAAAACGTCGGGGAAGAGACGGCTCAGGCGATAGAGCGAAGCGGTTTCTAATCAGAAATGTGCCCCATCAGGCCGCCCTGGTTTGGTCGCATTGTCATTTCCAAGTCCTGGGTATCCTGCTATGGGGTTTCATCGCCGTATAAAATCCTTCTTGGAAATCTAGGAGACAGATATTCGCTTTCTTTGACAAGATAAAATAGTAGAACGCATCACTGATTTTGGGCTGCTTCGCAAGTTTATAATGTTACATTACAAAGCACACAGTGGTACGTAACAAGATAGACTGAATTATAATTACCTCGCTCCTTACAAAAATAGAAAGTAAGAATACGACGGTGACCAAAATGGAATGTTTTGTGTAAACAAAAAGCATGATAGTTATAGGTGTGTAATGTTCTTGTTGGGTGAAATTCTCATTTAAAGATATTCTACTTTGAAACAAGATTACGATTAAGCATAGTTTGTCGTAATGAATAATTGAAATTACATTTGTGTGTGAATTAAAATAAAATAATATTCTCGAAGCCCCCTTTTCCCTCACGAAAGCGTTGTATTATTTAATCATTATTCTTAAGGCAAAAACAACAAACAACTTAAATGATAGGGTTTTATATTTCTGACAAAATGGCTTTTATTGTTTGATTGCCATTTGATGGTCATAAAGTAAACACGGCTTGTCCAGTTCCGAGTTTTCTCTGGCCTAGTACGACTTTCGGCCTCCGCTGGCAGAGCTTAGATCGCCGCTATCCTGCTCCAGGGGGAAAGGCATGCAGGGACATGGGCAAGGCCGGCAAGATTGGTGAAGTAGCGCCCGAGAAGCGCCGTAGTAGCATGCTGCGCATCGGGTGTTGGATCACTAGCTGGCGTAGCAGCTAGCCGGGCAACGGGCGCGCGCGAGAGAGCTTGCGGGCCGCGGCGGGAGAGACGGAGAGACGAACGCGGCGAGAGTGAGGGAGAAGGGGGTCGGCACTGTCGCAGAGTGTCAATCCGTGCGCTTCACAAGTTGTTAAACCGAAGGTGATAATCGCCGTGTTTTGTTTTTACCACCCAGACCGCTGGCTAAGCGATGACAGAGAACTGAACTTCACGAACAAAATCCGCCATAATTTAGTGTCACGGAGATATGTTTCCGCGAAAAACTTGCTGGAAAACAAGCTTTATTGTATTACACGGATTTTACACATTTAAGTTGAGCAGCATAGTGAACATCTATTACAAATGTAGGTATTTTCTAGATCTATTTGCAGCCTGTTACACGCATTATTAGCCAATGAATATTTTAGTGATACATCGTGTGAACTTTTCCCCCCAGAATTAAGAGTTAAAATAAATATAGTTATTATAAATAGAGACAATAATAATTATTCATTGATTATTTGCTTTCTTTTCATAAACAAAAACCAAACTGCTGTTATTACATTTTGTGATTTAAAAAAATTTTGGACTAAGCCGGCGCCCTGGACAAATGTGGTAAGTTTTGCTTTGTCCTTTTGATAGTCTCAAAACCAAGACTTTAGTTCTACAATAGAAAATACTATATTAAAACTAGACTGTTCTATTTGTTCTAATTAGTTTTTGTTTTGTCTATTATGAATAGATTAAAAAGGCATCTCAAATCAAACATGGCAAATATAAAAATTTAGATCAAGATAGCCTATAGCCCCTAGATCTCTAACTCGAACTGATTTCCAAATATTTTAAATTATTTTTTAGTTTTCCGGAGAATCTTAACTGTCTTCTAGATCTATGTATTTACCCCTTATTAACATTCACGATTTATACAAGATATAAAAGCACTTTGGACTGTAAACTGAAATAAAGTCACTCGAGCCATAGAAAATCACACAACTGGTTTTGTAACTTTATCACATTGATATGCCACTAGCTCTGGGGATGATGCCAAGCTAAACCAGCAGAAACCTTTAGTTCACGGTCTAGATCTAGGGGGTAACACATGTCATTCAGTTAACGAGGAATAATTAAATAAGAAACAAAAAGCGTATAGGTAGATAGATCAAAATTAGATAATATTGATAACATGTACAAAAAAATTAAAGATAGTTCCCACCCCAAGCTCTCTCTCTCTCTCTCTCTCTCTCTCTCTCTCTCTCTCTCTCGCCCTTTCCCCTTCTTTCTGTCTTTCTCCCTTTTCTTCTTTGTCTAATTGGTGAATTGTAGTATATATATGTTTTCGGAATTTCACCGTCGAAACCGTATGCACGTGTTTCGCTTCACCAATTATACTTTGCTTGCTTTCCTTTTGTTTACTCCACCATACAAGGTTCGTAATTTTCTCATTAAACACGTTCTACAGGAATAAAAACAAAATCAATCAGACAACGACACATGGATGTCTTAATAATAAGTCAAAGCTGTTTGCTTGGCGCTTAATATTTAGAACAGTTAAAAATTAATATAGGTTCACCCAGATTTTAGATAAAATATCTAGATGTAACCAAAAGTAAACACATTTTATTCCAATTAGGATTTTAGATTACTCTCGTAATATCCATCTTCTAAAATAAGATGGATTAAAATTAAAAAAAAAGAGCCAAAATATATTAAAATTGCCAAATATGGACTCTTCGTTAAAAAAATTTATGATCAGAAGGATTTAATATGGTGTTTGCAACTTTGTCGTGACCCTGAACATTTTATTGCTCCACTTTGAGCAGGTACAGGATACTGTTACAAAGCCATAAATCAGTTCAGTGATCGGTTTCGTCTTATACACAGCATGACGCTAGATCTCTGAGGCTTACTCTTGCACTGTCGCAGTAAAGATATCTTAATGTTCTTATGGTCGGTTTCTTCCATAACAAACTGCGTGATCGAAAATATTGTGAACACCGCTAGAGGGTGAGAAACGTCCAGTTTATGCAGTCTAATTGGTCATTACTGTAATGACTAGAGAACCAGAATGCACTGGTTTTCACTCTACTTTCAGGCCTAATGAGGTATATGAGCCGCGAATTTTTTTCTTAAACTCGAGTTACCCAATAGCGTTAAAAAAAAAAACAAAGTAGACTGTCTAATGCTCTTAGAGTACATTGCCCGCTTTTTGTGGGAGAATTTTCCTACGCGGCTACGGGACTCCAGCGCAGGATACATAGAATTGGGCCAGTCACATTATACTGACATTGCCCAACTAATAGGCAAAACGCGAACTTCAGAACACGGTTCAAATCCAGACCTTCTCTATCAGAAAATGGCGCTCTAACCCTGCGCTACTACGCCCCCTAAATAAAATAATGTGCCTTCTGAATGCTAGATGGGTTATCAAGTACCTGTCTATGATGTCCAGCTACGTAGATTAAAAGTTACATGACATTATCGACAGCCTTGTGCTTTCAAAATCAACCATGACATTGATAGATGGCGCCATTGAATCTGACTCGGAGAAGTCCAGGATTAACAACCAGTCTGGATATTTAGGGAAAACTATACGTCTCGGAAATACCATGGACACTTTAATGGCGCGGTAAACAGCCGACCTGAAACACTGCGATAGACGGGACTAGCTCTTGGAGTAATTTTAATACACTCTGGGCCTATCACTCTGTTGTTCTGAGATGACACGGGCCTTAACCCTGACAAAATACACCCGTAACTTGACACAAAAGGCCTTGCCTCCTGTCAACAAACTGTAAACGGATATTCTTGCATTGTCTTGGCATAGTTCTTTTCTTTTTGTTCAGGAAATAATGCCTGCTGCTAGGAAGGTGTGGTGAGGAAAGGAAGGAGGAGGGGTTTTTGGGAGAGGGAGGAAATGACTTTCTAGAAAGCGGTTTTGTGACTTTGTCTAGTGATTATGATAAGCCCTTCTGTTTTGTTCTGGTATGGCGTTCAATAGGGACGATGTTGTAGACATAGCATAGAGACACCAAATGCTGCCCACCCCTGGTGCATTAGTACTGATTTCTAAAAATGACGTTTTTGTAGAGTAGCGCGTGGGAAAAGGGCGAATAGGTGATTGCATAATTATCGAAATCACCGATCCCTGCCTGTGCCGCAGACCTCGGTCCTGCCAATTTTATGGGCTCCTCGATGGAGGGACTGTGTTATATGTGTGTACGGCCTACCCGTTGAGACATCTGACGTTGATGTATGCCCACGACAACTGTCCAATTAGCGCTCAAATATCACCGCTCTATGGGCGTCACACAAAGTCATGCCAAAAGCCCGTTACGGGGAAAGAGCTACGTCTCAAGGTTCTGCTCATGCAGACTGCGTGAATAATGGCGGCTTAACGGCTGCAGAATGATGTGGGTAGGAAGTCTCTGGCACCGTTCCTATCACGGCCTTGGCGCGTGGAAACTTGAGTTTCTCTATCACAAATCAGTAAGGAAGAGAAGAAGAAGAAGAAGAAGAAGAAGAAGAAGAAGAAGAAGAAGAAGAAGAAGAAGAAGAAGAAGAAGAAGAAGAAGAAGAAGAAGAAGAAGAAGAAGAAGAAGAAGAAGAAGAAGAAGAAGAAGAAGAAGAAGAAGAAAAAGAGAGGACGAATGTGGAGGGTAAAAGGACGTATATTTTTCCTTCAGATCCCCATCTTGCATGGCCTCAGCTTGCATTTAAAACATTTTTCGAATACTAAAGAAAGAAAGAAAGAAGCTGAGAAGAAAGATCTGTAAGAAATAATCCCCGCCGTGACACGACCAGTGTATCAATGTATCTGGCAGCTCATTAGCCGGCGACAATGGTAACACAGATTGGAGAAGTGGTCACATACAAGAGGCTATGCCAAAAGCAGCTGTCCTCAAGGCTTAATGTATATCAGAGAGGTTTAGATCTACGTTGGGCCGTGGTTTAACAACCAAAATTAAAAAGAAGAAGGAAACGACTAAATTTCTGAAATGGTAACTAAGACTGATGACGTGAATCGACTATTTCACTCAAAACCGCCAACTTTCTGACTTGGATTTCGATGAGATGGGACCGTACTGAAAATAAATAGGAGGGCGTAAAAGTTGTGATGAGCCAACGCAAAATCTGCTTTTTTCTATTAAATTTGGTTACATGAAACATCTTCACCTACGAGGCCTTCCTATTGCTATTGAATGTTTTGCCATCGTTTAGGATAATTAATGATATGTTTCTATTTGATCCATCCTAATAAAGTACTCATGTCAATTTTACCACAATGTCACGGTACAGCCAGTGAAGCGTTTGCACGATGCAAACAAAAATTATTGAAAATAATTAAAGCGACTCTGTACAAATTACAAATGTAATATGCTTTATAACTACTTGTACCTTGCTAATTAGGCATTAAAAGTAGAAGTGTCCAAATCATTGCACTCCTCAACACAAACCGCCCATTATAGGAAACTGTTTTCAAAACAAATTATGAACACTAAAAAAAACAACTAAGTCTGATCTGGGTTTTTTTCTACTCCAATTTACCACATCCTCCAAATGCATGGATGATTCAACTGCACTCATTAGTGTTCAGGTTACTTTCGCTTGCCTTTTCTTTGGGGAAAAATCTCTTAAAGAAAGATCGCGTGTTCTAACTGTTTGTCGTTCTTTTTGGGAATATATTCCCCTCACTTCTTTAAAAAATTGAATCCGTTATATTTAAGCCGAAATGATCAATTCTTTTTTTATATTGCAAATAACCGGTTATATTGCAGTTTATGGTGTACTCAATTATACTTTTACATAGTTATGACATTTAGTTTTTGAATCTTTTATGAAACTTCAATTTTATCTTTTGCCTCGCATCACGCAAAGAGAACGATTTTTGCAAATGTACATTTGTAGCCTTGGTGTTAAACATAATAACGTGGGTCGATCTATTATGTATCCTCTGAAACTCTTCCTGTTTTATCTTTTTTTTTAAACTTTTAAGATTATTTCTTTTTTGTGTGAAAGTTTTGAATGAAACATAATTTCAAAGATAAAAGTCTGACACGAATTGTTCCGAATCTCGAGTGGCTCGGCGAATTTCTATCTTAGCAGGGGGCGTCTAGTAGGTTTTGATACGAAGTAACTGCTTAAATAAAATTATAATGCGCTCAACACCCTTTCGTAAATTGGTCCCTAAAGTCAGACTAATATTGCTCGTCATGTTTGTCCACATGCCAGCCCCCAAATCCAATCAGAATCTCAGCGTGTAACAACTTCTAAGACATACAGGAACTGATCAAACTGACCCTCGGGCACGGCTTTTAAAATTAATTGAAATAGGGCGAGAAATTTAAACGTATGGAGCATTGCTTTGTTGGTTGGATGGGTTTATGTAAATCCTTGAGCTCGGTGTCTGTCCGGAGGGAGATTGTCAAGAGATGCCCTTTTTTCTACACTCTCGTATAACAATATTAGGAGTCTCGCTTCATCGTTTTCCCTGGTAGAAAAAGTCTCCGTGACGAATTACTTCATGCGGCGGAGAATAGATTCCATTATTCAACATTTTCGTCCAGATGATGGAAGATTAATGCTATAGATGAAGCACTACCATAGAAGCAGGCAAAGACATTTTAAGTAGGTGGTGGGGTTGTATAATCCAATCGTCCGTTCAATTTTTCACGGACATAATCTATCTTGACCATTGGGCACACCTCATCCGGGCCGCAGGCAATGTTTGACCATCGTGGGATAAATGTCTCTGCTCTATTGTGTTAAAGTAATTGGGAAGCTCTCGCCAACAAAAGGTTGGCCCGGGGTGGGGGAATCGACAAAGCGCGCGTTCACCCTCAAGTGTCTACCTAAGACGGCTGTTGAAAACAGAACTGTAGTCTACTGGCTGTAGTGACAGCGGATTGACCTTGGGATAACTCCTTTTACCTCTCTGACTCTGAGTCACGCAATAAACTCTTCTCTAGAGATTTAGATTTATCTAAAAGTGGCTATTTCAGAAACCATGAAATAGATCCTTAGCCTGAGTTTTGCATATTAGGAAACATATCATTTTCTGTAGTAAAACAAGTTTTTTTTTTAAGTTTGCGTGTGTGTGTGTGTGCGTTTGTGTGTGTGGGTGTGTGGGGAGGGGAGGATTATTAAACTTAATTCAATTCCGTTATTGCAAAATATCTGCTTTGGCCTTAAACTTTTTTTTCTATAGCCGTCTATTGTTCTCTACACCAACGAGAATTAGCCTCAAAGCACCAATAACAAGATCAATAAATAATAAGAGAACTAAGATTTAGGCCTATGACTAATAAGAAAAAATGGATTCATTTCAATAAAATAAAAAACAGTCAACGCGCAGTGTTTCCTGGTTAATAACGTTCTGCTTCCTAAGTTTCGAATTTCATATGTATCCACAAATAAATGATCGAAAATAATAAAACACCGCATTAATGTTGGTAAATGTATAGAAATTTCGTTTCATTGTAAATTAAATTTTGCTGTAGCCAAAGAATAATGGAGCAGCTTATTCCCATGTTCTCATTTATAGCGTGCGGTACATCCATGATCTATCCAGGCCGTTGTTCCCAAGCCCCCCTCACCACCTGACTGGCTGAAGTCCTAGCCCGGGGCGCTGCTGTCTCGAGTGTCTCTCCGACACCCCGGCCCTGTATGGCGTGATGGAGACCCTGGGGCCTGTTGTTGTTACGTCCGGATGACGAGTGTTTTCACTGGGGCGCCCTCACCTTGCCCTCACCTCTCCTGCCTTTCATGTGGCCTCTGGTTGGTCTGCGCTGCGTCTGCTTTCTCTGCTCTTTACAATTCCCTAACCCATCCGCTCCTTGAGTAGTCAGTACAGCTAACTCCTATCCCATCATCATTCTTTCTTCCACAGGTGGTAACAGCCGGCCTCGCGCCCTCAGGGGTGGTCTCCCTCTCTTCGGAAAGCCTTTCTAAACCGTTGAATTTGTAGAGATCTTGTTGAGGCAAAAAATTAGTATTTTGGTAAATCTTCACATTCATTGTATCACGGTCCATGTCTATGCGTAGCCTCCCCCACCCCTTCTCTTAAAATTGAGCATGCGCGTAAAGTCAGGCGCGAGGGACGGAATGCTTTTTGAGTAGCCAGTACTGACTACTGAGCAAAGCATTACATGGATGTAGCGTATGAAGAGGCAGGGAAGTTTTGGAGTTGCTAAACATTCTAGCAAGTTTTCATTAAGTCATGTTTCTTTTCGGAGTTCAGTCCTGTTTTACCGTGCGTGGAGCATCGTTGTGTGGATCTCGGACATTCCTTATAGGAGTATCCCTATATGATTCCTTTTGTGAGTATTGATTGTGGCATAATACACGGGTTAACTTTCCTCTTCTATACAGTGGAGAAGAGATATTGGTATCTGTAGTAAGAGTTTCGCCTGCCGCTAATACTTTTTACTTTTATGAATATTAGCCTTTAGTCCAAAATATTTTTAAAAAATTCACTTTTCTTCGTTTACTTTACATTTGATTTATATTTTTAAGACAGTGCAATATTTTATTAAATTATATATTTAAAAAATAAAATAACCTCAAAGAAATGTCCTAATTGAACTGCTATTGTGTAATCATACTTTTCCCTTTAAAACTTGCGATGGACATGCACAAATGATTACATCTACTATGAAGAACAAAAACTCAGCATCTAGGATTTAGTGGATTCTTATATTTTCAAAGGTATTTCAATACGATTTTAAAATGTAACTGTCAACTTGCTTCCGTTGTTGTGCTTAATAAGATAAATACGAAAATAGAAAAGGGTAAACGGTAAACAAGATAACCAAGGCTTATAACACTTTCCTTTTCACTCGCACCCATCTCTAAACGCCAACGACCCCCGTTTTTTGTTTCTAATTATGTAGACCTTTTTTACAAATAATTATGTCTTAAATGTCTTTGAGCTTTTATTTGTAATATATCTGCCTATTTAGTTACACTCTTTAAAGTTTGGTCTGCATTATCCCTCGGTCTACTCTTCTGTCTGTTTCTGCTTATCTAGCGCTTAATTCTTCATCAGTCTCTGTATCTATCTCTCCATCTCTGTCTGTCTGTCTGTCTGTCTGTCTGTCTGTCTGTCAGTCTGTCTGTCTGTCTGTCTGCGCAGTGTCTCTCTGTCCGTCTGTCCCCCCCCCCCCCCTCCCCCCACTTTCTCTCTCTCCCTCTGTCACCGCTATCTCCCTTTTTATTTTATTTTTTTTCGTTGATATAACTTAAGTGCTCTTATTTCTAAAAGATAAAAAAGCAAAAAAAAAAAGTACTAATGCAAAGCAAAAATAGCCCAAACACACATAAAGCTAAACATGGACACCCCTTGAAATAGAGTATTACTGCTTTTCCTTACTAAATAAATCAACCTGATCAAACAATTCAGTCAATCGATTTTTCCGCCCTCGTCCATTTGGTGAGCGGGATTTTAGTTTTGCATATTTATATTTAAAGAAGAATATAACGTACACGATTCGATGCACTTGTAATGGTTTTGCTCGCGTTTTATCCTTTGGGAATAACCGTTATTTCCCTTTGCCATGGTAGCCCTATGTGAACAGTTAAAAAAATCATTACGATCCAATCTAACCTTTCTAAAATAATTGATCAATCAAAAGCCTATGGTTTATATCAACGATTGGATGGTCTATCGTAAATTTAAAGAAATTATGATGTTTGATTAAAAAATGTGAAGCAAAAAACAGGCCTGAGCATTTTTCTACTGTTCAATTCCACCAAAATAAATAGAAGATACCTTTCATCCCACACGTACTTCCTGTCTGTCTGTCTGTCTGTCTCTCTCTCTCTCTCTCTCTCTCTCTCTCTCTCTCTCGATCTCTCTCTCTGTCTCTAACTCCCAAATTAATCTGCTTTATAATTATTGTCATGTCCATCTTTTTACAAAACGCTATCCTCCTAGCCTTTCATTTTTAAACAACGATTTGAGCAATTCCATAAAATATTTGAATTCATTTTAGAGAGTTTTTTTTTCTTCTAGAGGGCCAACATCGTTCAGCTGTCTCTCACCTCGTCACTGATTAGTAATAGGAGTAAACTTCCTTGTTTCACCAATGCCAATCATGCCCCCCTTTTTGCGTGTTTCTCGATTCTTATCCGAAAGCTCTAAAACATGTTTCTAAAAAGTTTATAAAACGTTTAAATGTTATTAAAAAATGAACAAGGAAGGTACCTTAACATTCTTGCAAACTTCTCCTTCTTTTGCCTATGGTTTATGTACCCTTCAACCGATTTTTGCCTTCCGGTTATGATGCACTTATCTTTGTTATGTTCGATTTCAAACATTTTAAGCCAATTTTTTTATAGCCCATTTAGAGGCATATCAATAGAATATGGATAGCTATCCTGGTATCAATGATGAAAACCTCGTCTTTACTGATATACTCATTCTAACAAAGACCCAAATGTATGCGTTTTTTAATGAGCTCACCGAAGACAAACATTTTGGTCAGGCTAATTATGAGCTCCTTACCCAGAATAAATGTACCTCGCTAAAACTTCATTTCCTTTGTGTGTCCTTTTATTGATCTTTCAAGTCAATACATCGCCACGTAAGAAATACTATAGGAAACGTTTATATTAGGCATGGACCAATTAGTTCAGGAACATCTCCTCGAACTATTTTTCTTTTCTTTCTTTTTTTTTCCTTTTATTTTCTTTTCTTTTTATTGTAAACTGCCTTCTTATGAGAAGACCATTAAAAAATGAAACCCTAATTATGGCAGATTTCAAGAATGTTTTGCTCTATGACCTTTCCACGACAGCAACAAATAGTGCAAATGCGCTTGTGTGTTTGTGTAGTTTATGGAACTGCCAGTCGCCTAATGGGCGGGAGGTTGCTATGTGTGTGAGTGTGCAAGAACTGATTTTGTGAATGTGTGCAAGCACATATGTACCAATGAACTAATCAGTCAGGGATTACGCCGTTCGCGTTGATTGGTCCTACTGAATTGATTGGCAGGTTTCATCAACATCATCAGTTCCTCCGTCGCTAGCGTTACACAGGGTGCAAGCTCGTGTGAGTGGGGAGGACAGGGGGAGGGGTGAAGGAGAGAGAGAAATTGGGGGATATGTACTGAAAAAACCCCCGATTGAAACTAAAATAAATACTACAAAATGTTGTCTCATTAAACCCCATAAAGCGGTGATAATGAGGAACTCCTTGTTGTGTAAGTTGTGCAAACGACCATCAGCTCTAAAGGTTCACGCAGAACGAGAATGATTCAAACATTTAAGTAGCAAAAATAAAAAGACAAAAAGAGTATTAAAGCAGCTAAACACGGCAGGCAAGATGATTATCCTTGCGGAACGGCCTCTTTCATTTTCATTTTGTTCTCTTTAGTCAGGAAAACGTAATGATAGCGTGTGTGAATAAATCTGATTTGATATCTCTCTTTCTTTCTCTCTCTCTCTGTCTCTCTATTTCTCTCTCTCTTTCTTTTTCTCTATCCACTCTCTGTCTGTCTCTCCCTCTTAAACGTTTAAATGTTGTTAAAAAATGAACAAGGAAGGTACCTTAACATTCTTGCAAACTTGGTGAATTTTGTATTTTTGAATGTTTCTATATCACAGCTTCAATAATTATTGCACAGTTTTGTTTTATTTCTTTCTTTTATCTTTTCTTCTCCTTCTTTTGCCTATGGTTTATGTACTCACGGAATTCACAAAACAGTGTTCTTTCTTCAATTCACCTTTTTATGACATTTTCCTTGTATTTCTTTTTATCATCTTCCTTTATAAGTTGCCCCCCCCCCCCGATTTTTGCCTTCCGGTTATGATGCACTTATCTTTGTTATGTTCGATTTCAAACATTTTAAGCCAATGTTTTTAGCCCATTTAGAGGCATATCAATAGAAGATGGATAGCTATCCTGGTATGAATGATGAAAACCTCGTCTTTACTGATATACAGATTCTAACAAATACCCAAATGTATGCGTTTTTTAATGAGCTCACCGAAGACAAACATTTTAGTCAGGCTAATTATGAGCTCCTTACCCAGAATAAATGTACCTCGCTAAAACTTCATTTCCTTTGTGTGTCCTTTTATTGATCTTTCAAGTCAATACATCGCCACGTAAGAAATACTATAGGAAACGTTCATAATAGGCATGGACCAATTAGTTCAGGAACATCTCCTCGAACTATTTTTCTTTTCTTTCTTTTTTTTCCTTTTATTTTCTTTTCTTTTTGTTGTAAACTGCCTTCTTATGAGAAGACCATTAAAAAATGAAACCCTAATTATGGCAGATTTCAAGAATGTTTTGCTCTATGACCTTTCCACGACAGCAACAAATAGTGCAAATGCGCATGTGTGTTTGCGTAGTTTATGGAACTGCCAGTCGCCTAATGGGCGGGAGGTTGCTATGTGTGTGAGTGTGCAAGAACTGATTTTGTGAATGTGTGCAAGCACATATGTACCAATGAACTAATCAGTCAGGGATTGCGCCGTTCGCGTTGATTGGTCATACTGAATTGATTGGCAGGTATCATCAACATCATCAGTTC
Source organism: Elysia chlorotica (assembly GCA_003991915.1). NCBI lineage: Eukaryota > Metazoa > Mollusca > Gastropoda > Plakobranchidae > Elysia > Elysia chlorotica. The sequence continues at coordinate 482,816 of RQTK01000127.1, read as the reverse complement.
CTCCGTCGCTAGCGTTACACAGGGTGCAAGCTCGTGTGAGTGGGGAGGACAGGGGGAGGGGGGAGGAGAGGTGGGGGGGGGCGTCTTGCTCTGCAGATATCAGAAGTTTTGCCGATTAATTGGCTGCTTTTTTTATAATCATGAAAGCCAGAAGACAAAGCAAAGTGGCGAATGGAGAAAATAAAGAGAGAAGCGAAAAAACTCGAGTGGTGTAATAAAGGGGGAAAGCAGGTGATTTGGGTTTCAGAGACAAAATAATCAATGTTTAAGTCCAGAAAACTAAGAATCAGGCAAACAGTAGAGAAAGGGGGGTGGGGTGGGGTTAGACAGGAAGAGATAGATGAAGGGAGAAATAGAAAGTGAGATGGTCGGGGAGAAAGAGAGAGAATTTGGGGGATATGTACTGAAAAAAAGAAACCCGATTGAAACTAAAATACTACAAAATGTTGTCTCATTAAAACCCATAAAGCGGTGATAATGAGGCACTCCTTATTGTGTAAGTTGTGCAAACGACCATCAGCTCAAAAAGTTCACGCAGAACGAGAATGATTAAAACATTTAAGTAGCAAAAATAAAAAAGACAAAAAAAGTATTACAGCAGCTAATCATGGCAAGCAAGATGATTATCCTTGCGGAACGGCCTGTTTCATTTTCATTTTGTTCTCTTTAGTCAGAAAAACGTAATGATAGCGTGTGTGAATAAAGCCGATTTGATATCTCTCTTTCTCTCTCTCTCTCTCTCTCTCTCTCTCTCTCTCTCTCTCCCTCTCTCTGTCTGTCTCTCTCTCTCTCTCTCAGCATCTGTTCCCACCACTTAGCTTAAACATTTACGCCACATTTTTTTTCCACCAGTGCACTTTGCCCTAAGGCTAAACCGGTGTTTGTCTACTGACCAATACATTTAATAGTAAAATAAACGATACTTACCAAAGTTGAAATTTCCTTGAAGTTCTACAGACACATTAGCATCCAATATGGGTTAATCATGATGAATCTCGCTAAGCGGGGCACCATTTACTATTTACCACAGTTAACTATTGTGTCTAACACAACTTACTATATCTGGTATAAAATTGCGTGAACAATTTATATTTGAATGTTATTACATGGATATTGAAACCCACACCAAATACCACCAATCTAGATATGTTTGGGAGTATAGACGATTGGATATCAACATATATTTGCTAGGGTGGGCAATAGACTCATGTTAGATACTAATGTGTCTGTAGAACTTAAAGCAAACTTAAACGTTGTAAAATTGTCATGCAATACGACGTAGTTTGAAAAACGCATGATTGGGTGTATGTCATCTATTAGTTTGAAAATGGCGTGGTGTTGTGAATGTTATCGATTAGTTTGAAAATTATATAGTGAAGTTTATGTCATCCATACGTTTGATAATGAAATTGTATTGTGTATGTCATCAATAAGTTTGAAAATGGCATGGTGTTGTGTATACTAGCTATTAAATTTACATAGTTATCTTTTCGTCCGTTAAGTTTCTTATGGCGTAAATTTCAATCGTCATTCCAAGAGGCAAGCCAAAGCTCCAACGCATGACTTAATTAGATCCGCATGTCCCTGTGTCTGTCATTCTGAAGTCCGTCCTTAATTTCATAGTCACTATTAGCAGCCCCTCATTCCTTAACCCCCCCCCCCCTCTCCTCCCTCAATCTTCGTGAAAAAACTACCCTCCATTCTGTCTATCATTCCTTCTCTATTTGGGTTCCCATTTCTTTCTGTCTTCTCTCTCTAAGTCTCTTTCTCTTACTCTCTCTCTCTCTCTCTCTCTCTCTCTCTCTCTCTCTCTCTCTCTCCACTCCTGTCTCTCTCCGTTATCACATGTACCCTTATTTTCATTACCTCCGCAACTGCATCTGAAAGGCCGCAGATAAAAATTGATTAATTCTGTGCCCGGCGAGGACCCCCATCAAGGCCTGCTCCCCTGGCTGCCCCCCATGGATACACGGCCAGGAGTGTTCGGTGATGAGGCCACACGAGGACTCTTCATGAGGCAAAGTCGGCCCAAATTAGAGGAATAAGGCGCCCGCCCTGGGAACTTGGAGGGGTCGACAAGTGGGTGGGGAGGAGTGCAGTGTGATGGGCATGAGAGGGGATGATGATTTGGAGTCAGGCACAGGGCATCGGTGAGTAGAGGACGGAGGGCCAGGGCGAGAAGGCTCAATGTATTGAGGAGACGAGTGGGGAAGAGTGTGAGAACCAATAGGGTGGCGATATGGATTGGATGGATGCATCATTTAATCACAATATCAATGCACCACACAATTTTTCTCATTCATCAAATGTTTAATTAATTCGGATTTTTTCAACCTTAAGCAACTCTGTCTTTCAAACATGTTTCCATAATGCCATATGTCGCAATGCAATATTGAAGTTCCGTATGTGGCTATCTCTTATTCCTTAACCTATCCACAATTTATAAATATCACCTTCCTATGCGATTGTTTTTTTTTTTTTGGCCGAGGAGGAAAAAAGACACTGTTATTTCGTGACTTCATAACTTCATGTAAGATTATATATGGTTATTCTTCATTGTCATTCATGTGAATACATTTATAAATGACATTTCATCCGTGACGTTGATTTACAAGCTTAAACAAAATGAATGCTGCAGTAACATATTCACAAAATGGTTTTAGGGACATTGAAATCTATTGAACATTGAGAAATCAATGCTAATCCTCTGGAATTTACATAAATTAGGATTTTTGCTGAAAGTAAAATACTATAAAATCTTAACGAAACTTAAAATAAAGAAATTGAAAACCTGTCGTGAAAGTAAGCCTACTAACGATATTCCGTATTCAACCTCTATGAAACGGAAGACCATTCACATCAAAGGAACTTGGGTGGAAGCGTACTTAAGATAATACAGGCTCGTTCTCAACTACCCATCTCCTGTGGCCTGACCGTCCCACGCTCATTCTCGTTCGAATTCAAATACCGCTCGAGAATAAAGTGACCAGGGTTAGAGGTTGGAGAGATGGTCTGATAGAACGCCGACCACTGGCTAATGACTTTGGTCAACAGTGGACACCAGACTCATGGCCGGCTGTGGTCCCCAGGACGGACCGACTGCTTGGATACCGCGGCACTAACTGTAGTCACTTCCTAACAGATCCGCGGGCGTGTTTACCCAGGGAAGATACTCTACCACCCTGATATCTTTGCACAGTCCAAGCTAAAGTATGTTGTAAGCATCATTAAATCGGAGATTATTTACAAGTTTTAACTAAACTCACGGTTAATCTTTACACACGCTCGTCAGAACTTTCCGAGAACGATCTTATAGTCTTCGCAATTATTTCTTAGGCTGTTGCTACAGGGAATGTTTACAAAACGGTACAGTCGGCATGTTTTCACAAAAAGCTATAAATAACTGCATGTGACTTTAGGCGTCCCATTGTCAAACCGATACCTGTATTGCGCTGTTGTCACACAAAGCTTATTTCTCACGGCGATGCGATAGCCGGTAGCTATTTATATTGCTTCTTTTTAAACATAAATTAATACAGTGCTGTTTTAAACATCTCTGAGAAACTAAACGACTCTTTAATACTGGGGAGTTAAAAAGGAAAATAAAAAGATTAACAAACATCTCTCGTAAGTTGATGGCTGTGGGAATAGTAAGAGGATATGGGTTTGGGTATTACAAAATCGAAACATAACACCCCTGAGCCTTTGTTCACGCTATAAAACGAAATTGAATAGAATCATTTTTTCACACGACATTCAATACATTATCAAAACTGAATACTATTTAAAAGTATAATATGTATTTAGTTCTTTACGATCAAAATATACTGAGCTTTTATTTATGCACTGCGCCAAAGGTTCGGTTGCTATTACGCGTAGAAGAAAGATGTGGATTAACCATAGATATATAACTATTTATATAACATCTATGGGATTATTAAAACTTAAGTGTGTATGCAGGATTCGGCATGTATTCCAGTAGCAGCCTTCATTTATTTACTCCCACCCATCTCTACCGTTTTTTAGGTCGATGCAAATTATCCTCTAGCGAGTCTTTTTTTTTTGAATGGCATATACATCGACTTTGGAGACGTTAAACAATTTCAAACTAAAGGGAAGTACATGTACATGTTATTTATTTTTAATCTCTTATCTAAGACGCTATATCACGAAATGTCAACAGAATATTGTAATTGCTGACGATTGTAACTCTGCGTTTATGAGAGTGAGCATCTTAGACTAACCAACGCATGTCCTGTGGGCAAAGCGTCCTCGTCCATTTCACTATTTGATTGTCCAGCCGGGCACACTCACTCTCTCATCATTCACGTTATCTATCCAGGGCGAGTTTGTCATCGATGCGCTCGTAATTTGAACCACATTATTTTCCCCATGCATTACCGCAATGAGCACCACTCTAGTTTAAGAATGCACACGCACGCCCAATTGTGTGTCCTTGAACCACAAAACAAACCTGTATCAGTCTGCCATCTTTTCAAAGCCGCATGTGGTGTTGTATGACCACTAGCCATATTTGTTATGCGCTCTTTCCGTTAACGCTCGCTCTTTCGCAGCTATGCCTGTGGTTAGGACTGCAGTCGCAGCTGTAGGGCTTAACTCAGGAAAATGCAATGGTACCACAAGTGGGAGAGAATCTTCCGATAGCATGTTGTACCCGGTACTTACTTTTGATATTAACAGAAAGTTTTTGGACCTCAGAGACAGAAATATAAAGGTCAGAAAAGTGCAGTGTGAAGTGCACGCTGTCTGCTTTAAAACAGCCATGTAGCGCGTCTCTTGTGTGTTTCGAAATAACGTTATCAAATCGTGCGCAGCTGCTGTTGTCTCTCTAGAGAGGCCCTCAGTGTGATGTCCGTGCGTCCCTCAGCGCTGGGCTGGAAGAGGGGAGGGGGTTACATGCATCGGCGTGACTGCTCATGCAATATTACAACCGTCTGTGGCTTTTTTCCAACTAGGAAATGTAATTCATCAAAATTCACACTTTTCTAAAAGGCAAATATTAATCATATTAAAGAGGTGCTTAAGTTATACATCGGCACTGTCGCACACAATATTCAAAAAGTCTGTGACTATAACTTAAGTGTGATTGCCATTCTATATCGCTTGGTCCCTTTTAAGGCTAAAATAATGAAATATCAAATCGAAATCACATAGTTATATTAATAATTAATAATAACCGTCATTTATCTGTTGTACATTTCCAATTGACTATGTTCCTTCATTATAGTTTCTCTTTTCATTTTCCATTTTTTTTCCACGGAAATCTAGTGTAAAAGAAAAGAAACTTGCAAATAAGTTAACGATATCCAACTTCCCGCCTTGGTATTGTTTCCCGCCCGCGATACATCTTTACCCGTAATCAGCTCTCCAGGCGTAACCTCCCCTCCTTCTGGCCATCTTGGATTCTCCGCTGGGAGGTCCTGTAAGGGCCGACAACTCTGGATCCCAGAGGCCCAGGGAAATATATCATTGATTTCAAATCATACGGAGATAAAGAGATGGGAGTACTTGCTCGCTCTAGTCTGCTGGTCTTCAAGTGGGCCGGTCGATTACCATGAGATGTTGGACTAATGGCTCTCTTTGGGTAATGATGCGTTTGGAGTTTCCGAAAACAAAAAATAACGAATAGGGTAGAGAGCTAGGTGCTAATCTAACAATAAAACTTCCCATTCGAACAAAGATATATCCATGTATCTCTCTCTCTCTCTCTCTCTCTCTCTCTCTCTCACTCACTCTCTCGTCGTGTCTCTCTCTCTCTCTCCTCTCTCTGTAAACATGTATCGTGATACATATTTCATTTCCTTTTGTATCGTGATACATTTTATTTTACCTGACAAACTTAAGAGAACAAATATATGCTTTTTGCAACTAAACATCCAGCAGATTAACGAAAAATAACTGTTATGGTCTCTACACTCTCCAGCCGCAATTTCTGTGTTTGCAGGCAAATGTTACTTTCACCTCGATCAGAAAAAGCTCATTTCCAGAGGATTAGTGGGCCTATTTAGACCAGACTTCCTAAAACCATTCATTTTCTCGGTCTGTGAACCGTTAAGAGTATGTCAGTGTCACGCCAATAACCAAACGTTCTGGTACCGCAGATACCAATATTATTCGCCCAACGTTCTCAGGTCTTTACTTATAGGCTAAATCGGATGATAGCATAAATGAATACTTTTATTGCACGCTCGGAATTGTAAATGTTCTGGGGTATTTTTTTTTATCTTATTGAAGGTTTACAAAGCATCGTTCACACTTTAAACGGAAAAAATATCTTCTCAGCCCATTAGTATAAGTTGTACAGTACAACACCTATAGTTTTTTTTTTGTTTTTAAATCAAGTGTTTATTTTTATTTTACTGAATTACCAAATGATAATGCATGTCAAAGCAAGATTTTAAAGCAGTTGCTTTAATGTTTTTGTTTCTGTTTATTTTTTTTATTTCCTTTCAATATACATACATCGGTTATTTATCTTTGTAACCAATAATGTGACATTTGTACAATGGTTACTCCTAATTTAATAGTGATTATTAGGTCCAAAGGCAGTGTAATTGACGTAAAAAAGTGCGACTGTTTAGTGTAATAAAGCTCCTCACTTGTAAATGCCTGGTACATTGTACTTAAAGTCATACCTTAGGAAATCTCTTTCGAAAACGCAGAGGTAAAAAAAACCTGCAGACAATCAATTCCAGAACTTGTGATAAATGAGATATCATAGCTGAGTTGTATTTATTTCCATAGTATTCCAATCCGAAACAGATCAGTACACCCGCCGCTTCAACCCCACCACACACACATACACCTGCGCGTGCCAATACATCCTTGTTTGAAAAATGATGTGTGTCCAGACGAGGAGCAGATTTTATCCTCGTAATTCATCGGTGCCCGCAGATGGAAACGTTTTCTTTCCCTACATCAACAGCAAGAACTCGTTCAATTTAAAACCTGAAAAGCAGAAAGAATAAAATATTCTATGAGATAAAACATTTACTTGGAGTGCATTATCAATTGATATAATTACCATATAATTCGTATGATACTGAAAGTTAATAATCATTTTCTTTTTTATTTTATTTTTTACTCCAGCTATGATAAAAATCGAACCTACTTCGAAATCTCAATGTTTCTCATGAGCGAATCAAAATTTACTAAATGTGTGTTGAGTTTTGTTCTATCTGCCATCTATGTATGCCTTCTTGTCTCCGTTTCTCTTTCTCTCTCTCTCTCTCTGTCTCTCTCTCTCTCTCTTTCTTTCCCTCTATCTCTTTGTGGTGAACTCGATACCAGAACTTTATAACATTCATAGTTTTTGTGCTGTCTTTCCATTTACAATGGGAAAAAATATATAATTCCCTGTATTGGTTTGTAGATCTGGTTAAAAGTATTGCACACAGCCAAGGTTTTGACCAGTCTGTGCATGTGTTGACGGCGCACCCCCTGCTGCCCAATGTGACAGCGCTATCACCTGGGTCACTGGTCCATGATGGTTAAGTTACACGGTAACCCCATGTGCCGTACTAGGCTCTGCAATTTTTATTCACTTCCTTATGAGATGATTTGTTTCAAACCGCCAGGTCGTCTTCCTCGACATTTTGCCAGTTTGATTTTGTTTTGACCTTATTTGGTTTGTTCTCTGAAATATGATGTTCATGTCTAGGTATAGCGCTACCTCTTATTTTCGGTCTGTCTGTCTGTCTGTCTGTCTGTCTTCTGTCTGTCTCTCTCTCTCTCTCTCTCTCTCTCTCTCTCTCTCTCTCTCTCTCTCTCTCTCTTTCTCTCTCTCTCTCTCTCTCTCTCTCTCTCTCTCTCTCTCTCTCTCTCTNTTTGTATGTGCATATGTCTGTCATTATCTGTCTTTGCCTCTGTTCTCATCTTTTAGTCCTTTGACTTTCCCTTTCTCTATAAATTTAAAGAGAAATACTGCTCCACAGTTCAAATAGCGTTTTCTTTAACATGCAAATCTATCTGATAGTCTTTTCTGCCTCAGATACCCTGATTAATATTTAATATTGAAATAACCAATATCCTGTTTATCCGAGAATCTCGTGCCTCCAGCCAATCCACAAGTTTTGTCATCAGCTCTAACAATATATTTAGAAATTTCTACTTTTATGTTTGTATCTTATATGAAACTTAATATACTGAAGTGCAAATTTTTACTTGTCTCGGTTCTCTCATGTTTGAATAAAATGTAAGTAACCAACGGCTGTGGAGAACATGTTTTAATTATTCCTGTCTTTACATTGTTATCATTTTCTTTCTCTCAGTCAGAATTCATAATTGTATCTGCCAGAATATGAAATATTTTATGTGAGTGAGAAATATAATATTTTATTATCTTCTCCCTCACATATCTTATTTCTCCTCCTGTCGAGCCTGTCGGATCAGCTTCCATCCCTCCCTTGTCTGGCGACCCCACGTCTCTCGACTTGAAATCCTGGGGTATCATTTTCTCTGATCTAATAAACGTCCCGTGGCGGCCTAGCGCGCTCCGGATTGACTCAGGAAATGTATTAATACAATACTTCACTAGGCTAAAAGCGTCGCGCTTTCTGTTGCTTTCCGTATTCTCTCCGTTTTTCTTTCTAAGGCAAATGAGATCTGTTTATTTGTTGTTGTTGTTGTAGTTGTTAGTGCTGTTGTTGTTGTTTTTCCACTCATCTTATCATCAACTTTCCTGTAAAAAGAAGTGTGTGTTTGTTGTCAAGTGAAGCCCCCTTACCTTTTTCTTTGATAATTATACATTTAAAAATGAAAACATGATGAAAAATAAAACGAGCAACACACACACACACACACACACACACACAATGTCGCTTCAACTGTCTCATATTCCAGGATGACATCTCGCATTTCACTGTTTTATTCTTCACGAGAAAGTGACTGCAACCGAAACTGAAAAGAGCTTTAATGTTGTTATTATTTTTAAAAAGATAATCGCCAAAAAAGCGTAGAAAACTTTTGCATTCAAGTCTAGTGCAAGTACGCGCGGTTTGTTATGAAAAGCGCTGTTTTGTTATCTCCCCCCCCCCCTCTCTTTCTCTCAGTTTATTTTTCCTTCTCTCGTCCTTTCTGTGCCATCCTCCCCCTGTCTGTATCATCCCCTCTCGCGCCTGTAACCTAGAGAATAGAATGTTCACTCTGATTATTAGAGAGTAGAACATCGCGGGTTGGATTCTCCACATCTTCACTTTTTATTTCGCCCTGCCCGATGCAGGAAAGTCAATACGTTCCCTTATTGCAAACGGGATTATTCAATTAATCGAATCTTCATTCAATCAATCGTCTCTCTCATAAAGTAGAGTCATCAATCAAACACAATCAGCACCTTACGTTACGTATCGACCCAGGCTGCTACCTTTTGCGCCGTATAATAATTTGGTCTCTTTTTAGAATCAAAATTGTTAATCAATTTTATTGTTCTCTTGATTTTTAAGATTTCTTGTTTTTGTCGTTGCCATTGTTGTCGTTGTGGTCGTTTTTTGTGTATTTTAATTTCCTTAATTTTGTCGGTATCAACGAGGTTCAATGTTAATGTCTGACAATTTTACAGTAGGAAAGTCTTTAAAGGATTTTTTTTTCATTTACACAAAAAACACAAAATGCTGCAACGATAAAAACATAACGTGGCTGTCTGTAATCATCGTGACTTTTTCTCATTGAAACCTGCTTGGGAATTTCCAACCAGATTCGTCAATAGTTTAAAAATATATAAACATGTATTCAGGATTTATGCGAAGCAGTTGTTATCATTGGTAACAGCTGGCCGTATGCTGGCCGTCCTGTGGGTATAGTCTGGACCACCAAGCAAAGCGTTAGCTGGGGCGTGTCAAATCTGACCCCACAACAATAATACATATATCATGGTTTCGTGCGCACCGACCGCGGATAGGTAAACCCGGACCAGAATCAAACGTGGATCTGTCTTGCTTTGGTTGGCAGTCTTTGGGTTGGCCGTGATACTCTGGCGGCAGATAGAGGCTTGACCACACCTGTGACATTGCGATTTTTTTTTCTTTGGTCCCCTTTCCTTCATTGTGTGCTTGGCATGTTTTGTGAATCGTTTTACGCACTGAGTCTGTACCTCTGAATATTGCTCCTGCAAGTCGTGACACTAAAAAAAGAAGTAGTTGTCCCTCACCCATGGGTTTCAATGAAATACTAGCGATAACAGAATACGTATCTTTGCAGTCCGATGACAACGCTGGGGACAAGAGAGCGATAATGCGGGTAGAAAGAAAGCGAGAAAAAGATAAATAATAAAATAGAGAAATGAGAGAGAGAGAGAGAGAGAGAGAGAGAGAGAGAGAGAGAGAGAGAGAGAGAGCAATTAAAGTGTGCGATGAATTCATTTAAAAATAATTGACTTCTTTATTTTGTCCATGCGTTTGGTCAAAATGCCTTTTAATGAATTGTTAAGTGAAACCATCCTTACCATGGTGTCAAATCTCGCCCTATCCTGTGGGTTAAAATAATTATGATGTTGGAGCAGATCGGGTAACCTTAGTGAAGATACAGGGACTCTGCGCGGTGGCGTTGTTAACTTTATACACCCACATATAACCGCTTTATCAGAGATTTATGCCCTCTGGTCACTTAGCATGGTAACATTTCTAAGAGTGTGCATTAATAATTGCCCATGTAGCAGCCCGAGGAGTCTTAAAACACCTCCATACAATTCCTGCCGTGAAAAGGCAAAGAGCCAGGAATAATTTGATTTGACAAAATGGTTAGGAGTTTATTGTTCCAAATGGTGATGTCGTGCACTCGCGCGTACCTTTTGTCAAGTCTTTTTTATTTCACCAACACAAAAACTGTCTGGAAGAAGAATTGCCCTGCTTTATGTGTGCAGAATCAGCCATGGTTTGTCATTCAGAGTATATCAGAATCTACATTGCCACTTGACTTACTCCATGTATGCCCCGTATTCAAGTTCTTAGTGCTTTGCCGCGCACGGCTTTTACCTCTGCTTTGTATTTCCTGAAATTACTCTGTTGGATTCCATGATAGGAAGGTGAAGTTTGTTCTTGTAAGATCGTCAGCGACATCATGCTATTTATGTTTTTTCTTTGTTTGTTCACTTGTTCTACTTTTTATTATTATTATTATTATTATTATTATTATTATTATTATTATTATTATTATTATTATTGTTGTTGTTGTTGTTGTTGTTGTTGTTGTTATTATTATTATTTATTATTTTTGTGTGTGACCTACCTTTGACCTCTTCTTTGCAGCTGAAGCAGCCCCCTTTATTGCGACCCTAAATCCCGCAACGATTTTTAACAGATTTGTAGATGTCCGCAACGCTTATCAGACGGCATCAAATCGGCCCTAATTACGTGCTATGCGCTTTGCCCTTCATGTCTTGAGAGCCTCTGATAGTCGTAAACCCTGCTTATCAAGATCGACCCTAAAGAAGCTCAGGTCTTTGTTGAGCAGAGTGTTAAGCCAGACCGCGGCAGGTTGAGCCAGAGAAAAGCGGATATCGACACGCCGAGAGTAGAGATTGTCGCAAGTGCCCGCAAGTGCCCGCAATTTTCTCCGTACAATCGTCTGAAGACACAAGCCTATGTTTATTGTCGTAATTACATGGGGGTCAGGGGCCATCAGTGTGATCCTTCGATTCCGACCTTTGCTTATGGCGCCTTCTTGTCATAGTTCGTGTGTTTGGCATTTATTCCGGTATCGACGATTTTCAACTACATGATTGTATATAATAAAATAATAAAAAAGGAAGTAAATTTAGACGCCCGGTTCGTCATCACAGTTAGATGCAGTAGTTTGGCGTCGACATCGACTTTTTCTTTGTATAAAACATTTTAATTATCCTTAGAATCTAGCTACAAAACCATTCAGGCTGCGGGATACAGTGAAGACCCAATAGTATGAAAGTAAGCTCCGTATCCTCTAATTTTTTCCCTTTAGTTTAACCTGCACTGAAAATGAACAAGTGGCCCCTTAATATCAATGTTGAAGAAAACTTACGAAAAGTATAAATCAAACATAGCGACGGAGACAAATTAGGGGTCCCAAATACAAACAGGGACATGTTGTTTCCCTTTACAAGTGTTCAAATTAGCTTCTAAACCATTTTCCGCTTTGAACTCATATATTTTTTTTAGAAAAGACCCCTGGCATCTGCTCTAAATTTTCGGAAACTTAGGGGATGTTAAAATTGGAAGTTTACCACCTGGCTGTGAAAATCGTCTGGTTCTGATATGTCACTCCTTTGAGTTATTAGGCATGACAGGTTTACGCCCAGGACTGAACCGAAAGGAGAGAATCGTTAGTTTAAACTATAAAATACGACAAAAGCCGTAGAGGTAAAGTTTTATAAAAATCAGTATGTTCCAGTTTGGTCCCCACAATATTATTACGCCGAAAGTTGGTTGATGATTAGCATCTTTTTTATTGTTCAAAGATTTTGGCTTTTCATTATATACTGGATTGTGGCTAAAGGTTTTTACTGAATGATGCCTAGAAACTTACTCTCAGAGTTGAAAGAACAGTTTGCATATTAAGGTTCAATGTCAGTAGTAATTTCATTAAAAAAAAAGCAAAAGATAATTTGTTGTGTCGAGGTATGATTTGTGATAAGGGGCGTTGTATACAAGTGGGAAAAAAGTTATTTAGAATGAGAAAAAAGGGAGAGGTATGTTGAGTAACATGAATGGAAGCGTAAAAGAGATAGTTGGGAAGGAGAACGAAATAAGATAGAAAGACAGCCAAAGGTACAGAAGAAGAGTAAAGGGAGCCGTCTGCTCCGAGCTAGATGCTTCAGAACTCATTACAAGATAAGAGAGTCCCACCCTTAGGAATCCGATGAGTTTCAAAATTCCGGACCCTCAGAAAGAACCTCATAGCTCCACCCGCACTTGTTTCTATATCATTTCTCTCTGTCATATATCTCTCTTACTCTCTCCCTGTATGTTTCTCCATTCCTCCCTCCCTCCCTCCCTCTCTCTCTTTCTCCTTCCCTATCTTTGTTTCTCTGTTTCTGTCTGCCTGTCTGTTTTTGTCTGCCCGTCTGTTTGTCCGTATGTTGGTCTGTAGATCTTTTTCTCTATGTCTCTCTCGCTACATCTTCTTACCCTCCCGCCACCTCACTTTGTTCTCGCTTTCATTCTTTTCATTATCATGTTTACCTTTCCTTCTCTTTGTCATTTTGGACATTTTTTCTCCCTCTCAAAGTACGCTTGAGCAGTAAAACGAGACAGTCACTGCACCTTTGGATAGACCACCAAAGTTACTGTCACCGTGTATTATGTATGCTTAACATTATGCAAAATCAAATTCTACAAGCGCTGTAGCCTCTCACATAAGAATAATCGAATCATTGACAATATTTGATGTACAATCTCTACCACTCGAAGACAAGAAAATCTATAGGGAAATAAGGATGGGTGGCGCCTTCAATGGTTCATTCGCATGGTTTAGGTTTGTCTAGCTTGTGAGGAATGTTCCTCTTTCCTTGAAATACTTTTTAAACTTTCGATTTGATATACTGCTCAAACAATTATACTTATCTATTTTCGGATCTTCGATTTTGAGTGAGTTAGAGTACGCAAGAAATAGACATTTATTAATAAATTGATTTTGTATATTTTAGATCCATACAGAATTAACTTTTTTCGGTATTATGAACAGACTATGAAAGTCAAACTATTATCTCTGGCAGCAGCACATGTCTACGCGTGCGTGGGTGTGAGTTCGTGGCCTATGTTGGTACATGTGGTTTACATGATATGCATGGTTCTTTAACGTTAGCAACGAGGCTTCAACTCGGACAGGTCCCAATGCAATCGTCTTGTAGTTTTAAGATTGTTGCCACACAGAGACATACCGGGGATATGAGGACTTTGGTCTCAAAAGGTCACACTACACTCGCGAGTTATTTTTATTCGATCGTGGGATCGAACAGGGGATTACCCGAATAGAAGCCTAGCTCTCTTTCACTTAGCCAGCTTCCCCACCACCCCCTCTCTAATATGACAGTCACCGTGGTGCGGTGTGGTATGACCAGACACAATAGATTTTAGCGAGACGTCTCACAATAAACAGCGCACAATGATTTTTTTTTATACGGGGAGCTAGCGTGAAGCGTGCCCGCTCTATTTCTTTCTTGAAAGGCGGTTGAGTAATTTTCAGAATGAGTCTTTACTGATATTTAAAGAAGGACGGACCCGCCTTAATTATCCTAACTCATTATGTATGTTACGCGAAATTCTCGCCGTGAAACCTGTCTCTATTTCATCTTCCCTGGTGTGACTTCTGAATGATATCAATTTTTTTTAATTGAATGTTCCCTCATTCTTAATTCCTTAGAAGGGTTGGGATGCTAGTTAACAGAAGCACTCAACCGATACACTTTTATTGTGTTTATCTAGTAGTGTTGATAATCAATTGCACAAATTCTACGTACACACGGGACAATTATTCAATATATTATCTAAATACATTTTTGATCTGTCATTGCTTTCTTGAGGAAACAAAATATAAACTACAAGCATTATCTAAATCAGAGCTTTTGTTAAAACACTCTAGTCGGAACTATGAGGACTTATTCACAATCAAAATCCTGAAAAGACACACTCTTTTTCTCTCTGGCCGCAAAAGTCACAAAGCTGTACTGTTCTCTTGTCAATAGTGATTAATTGAGGTTTCGCAATGCAGATTGAAGGGTTCAGCACAACACATAAAGACTCTACTCGGAATAATGGTCAGCTGTTTAAATGGTCACATTGATATTCGTATAAAATTCAACCATGCCATTGTTGGTAGACAAACGTAGGTTAATTCCTTTGTTGAAAAAGACAAGAGTTACCAAGTTTTTTTTTTAAATTGTGTGCTTGTTGTCTAGGCTAGAGAGAGAAATAGGTCTCTTTGTTTTCAACATTATTCTTTCTTTTTCTCTTGAACAGAGAGGGCAGATTTTATCCAGAAATAGTTGGAAAGAACGCATGATATTTTGGCTCTATTATTAGTATCTTTTGTTTGATTGATTTAATTTTTTATTGTTTAAAAATTTATTAGCCTAGGTTAGTAAAACAATTTTTCATTAATTACCCCAGTTGTAGTATTAAATATTTTCGCTATTCTCTTCCAACAACAATTGTTTCTGATATCGCCGTTTCCCCTGTGCATCATTTATCTGCAGTATGATAGATATAGTTTCCTAATTGTAAGAGTTACTTTCTCATTGCCGCTGCTCCGACAATTAATTACACTGCTTCAACAACGAAAAAGCTACATGTTACCCTGGCTGTGTAATCAAATCTTGCATAAATAGCATCGGCTTCTGTTGGCTGTGAAGAAGAAAAAATAAAACAAACCGCGACAATTTGATCCTTTTTACGTAAACACCCAACGCCTGACGCCGTCCTCCCCTTCATCCAACCAAGCCCGGTGTCGCCCTGATGTCAAGTTCAGAGCACGAGGATCAGCCCAGGGCCAGCGCTCTCCCCTGGGGCTCGTCCGTCATCTCTGACAGTTTGCTTGGGACATCCCCTCACTTGCCTGACCAGCCTCGCGCCGGCTCATACCTATATTTCCTAGCTCATACTCATCGCGGCTTGAGCAAGTTAGGAGATACCTTAAAGAATGTTGGCTTGTCTACTTACAGCCGCTCGAGAACGCTTGAGAGTGGAAAAGTGCGATGCGAGTGAGGAAAGCATCCGAGCCGCGTGGCAGTACATCAATGTACACACCTGACTGATGGTGGCGACGACATCAAGTATTTAGTGCGGATCTTGATGGATGGCCAATATTAAACTACTTATTTCTGATACGCTTGCATGATTGCGACGGATTTTCCAAAGTACATACATATAGTAGTATACGAAAAGAGTTAGGCACAGGCATTTGAAATGGAAGACATAGAGTTGAAGGCATAATAAAGACGGATAAGACGGAAGAGAAAATATGCCAATGAGCGTTTTTCTTTTAAAAGCAAGTCTGTCTGACATAGTGTTGGTCAACACAAGAAGGCGAGTTCAGATTAAACGAGCAACAGTAATGAACCTGGAACACATTTTGACACAAATAAAACCAAACTGTACATTCTTTTAGATACAGAGCGACGTCATAATTCTGTTTCGGTACGTGACCAAGGAGAGAAAAAAGATAGGGTTGTCCTATGAACAATCTGGTCATATACGCGGGTCTAAAACTCCGCTACTTCAGAGTATAGTAAAGTGTGACTGACTCGATAGACACGGTAGCTTAGAACGGTATGTTGGTGAGGGATTGTAAGCTACAAACAGCTTGTCAATCATAAAAATGTGTTGACAGCCAGTGGGAGTTTTGGAGATGGATGGTGTGTAGATCGACCTGGAGGCAAGGACTCCTGAACGAGAGAATGGCTGCGTCAATCGACCGAAGTGTAGGAAAAAAAACACCTTTTTCATTCGAAGGGACCACTGCCGCGCTAGTCATAGTCCGTGTGTGTATTTACGGTTTTCCCTATATTTTTTTATCCTTTCTGACCATTTCGGGAAATTGAGAGGCGTTAAAGTTAAGACGTTAGTTTATCTCTTTGAACATGTGTTGAATAATAGAGATTTTTTCGTGTTGATAATTACACAAGTACCAACAAGATCATACACATTGTGTCATTTCTTGGGACCCACTGGAGTATTTCGTAAAGAGAATGTGACACCCCTGAGGCCCGTACAATATATGTGTACATTCATACATTGAAGTGCATAGGGTTCAAAGCTCTCACATTTACAGAATTTAATCATAGTACAAGTTAGTTTTAGAGATTTATTTCTAACTATTTAGTACCATACTTCATTACCTTGGTTTACACTATAAATTGGAACATTATGGAAAAAAGTTTTAAATGTATTTTCTGTTTTTTCAACAGGTATTCGCTAAACTTTCAGCGTGAGACAGGAAGAAACCCTACCTACTAGTTTCAAACAGTTCTCCGAAGTCAGAATGGCTGGCTTGAGATTTATAGAATCATCTACAACATTCTTGACTTTGCACAAGGAATAGCCTGCAAATGGTAGAGCTATACTCAAGCTTGAGATCACCATCATTGTGTACCACTCCTCTCGACACAACATAATACTTTGTACTGTTGTAAAAAAAAGTTTTCGACACTACAGCCGTGTTTGTCTTGCCAAACAAATTATCACATACCAACTATGGGATCGCCTGTACCTATAATAATTTACGTCCTTACAAGTATCGTTGCCTTTGGAACCAACGTGCCGATTGTTCTGGCCCAGGACAGAGATGTCACATTCACAGTGCCAGAGGAGCAACCGCCGATGACGTCACTGGGGAATATCCTGGATGAGTCTGGGATTCAGGTTCCCAGTGAAAGCCAGGGGAACCTTCGCTTCATGTTCAAAGTGGGTAACGAGAACGCTGGTTATCTATGGATTAACTCGACCAGCGGCGAACTCAAGACGTCAAAGAGGTAAAGTTAGATAGTAGAATGGTACTTTTACTTATCGAGAACATGTTGTTTTTTCTTATTTTCTTTTTTCTTTCTAAAACTATTTCTAGCCTGCATTTTGTTCTTCCTAAAAATTTTTAGTTATCTCTTTAGGTTTCACTTTTATTAAGAACCTTTCTAAGTGATGAGTCAAACAATAATGGGAAAAGTTCAAATATCCTGGCTTTTTTCACCTGTGTTTCTCTGTGATTTTGTGTAGGATCGACCGTGAGGAGATCTGCCCTCGCCAGAGCTTGTGTCAGCTGGAGGTGCAGGCCGTGATCCAGGCGCAGCGCGGCTCTTTCCTCCAGGTGGTCCCTGTCAAGGTCATCATCACGGACATCAACGACAGCACGCCCACGTTTGACCCAGAGAAGTTCACGGTGCGGGTGCCCGAGGGCCAGGCCCCAGGCGCGACGTTCCTGCTGCCCACAGCGGTGGACCTGGACGGGGGGCCCGGCAACACCGTGACGGGCTACAACCAGGCCCGATCCACCCCGCGAGACGCGCCCTTCTCACTTATCGTCAGCGGCGGATTCTCGCCCGAGCAGTTCGGGGCGGTCCTGCGCCTTGACTCTGTGCTGGACAGGGAGACCACGCCTTTCTATGAAATCGTCGTTCACGCTGTCGATGGTGGGGTCCCCGAGCGCAAGACTGGAACCCTCACCGTCACCATCGAAGTTGAGGATACTAACGACCACAATCCTAAGTTCGAGAAACCGACGTACGCGGTGAATATCTCTGAGATAGCGCCTATCGGACACGTCGTGGTGACGGTTGTGGCCAACGACCTGGACTCTGGAGACAACGGCGCCGTGACCTACACAGCTCTGTGGACTTCCCAGGAGGACGACGTGGTACACTCGCTCTTTTCCTTGAACGCCACAACAGGTCAAATCAAGACCCTCAAACGGCTCGACACATATGCCGAGAAGACGTACACGTAAGTTGTAAACCATCCTTTTTTTAATGTATTTTCCGAATAAAAAGGATAAGTGAAACTGGATTTTAGAAAAATATGTATATCAACAGGAAAGAAAAGGTGATAGGATTATTTTTTGACCAAGGTTTGGGTGCTGATAAAGAAAAACTTCAAAAGACTGGGAAAAAAATATACTATAACACGAATTTCATTAATAGTCTTTGCAGCCGTCTCTGTGGCATCAATTAAAAGATTAGGGGCTACATGTATTCAAAATGTCCTCCAAATAGAGAATATTATTGTACGAAAAATACTTTTGTTGCCAAAATTTACAATTTAATAAAATAATTGCATAGATAAGTGAGTAACAATTGTTAAATGTGTCTTTTTATATAAGGCTGACCATAGAAGCTCGGGATGGGGGCGTCAACCCTCAGGTGGATACCGCGGAAGTGATCATCCGGGTCGTAGACACTCACAACAGCAACCCGAGGATGGTTCTCACGCTATTTGGGGAGGACGGAGTCGGTGAGTCATTTTATCATCATAGCTTATCAACTTTTACTGATTACATAGGATTGCATGCTAGGTTGTTGCTGCTGCTGCTGCTGCTGCTGCTGCTGTTGTTGTTGTTGTTGTTGTTCTTGTTGTTGTGGATAAAACGTAAGCAGAAAGTGTCCTTACCTTTAGAAATCGCACTTATATTTTCGTTGGAGTTTACTCCACATTTATCACAAAGTATTCACCAGTATGTACTCCCCCCCCCCTTTCCCTTCCTGATTGCAGCTCAAGTATCGGAGGAGGCTGATGTGGACTATGTGGTGGCCATTATTGACGTGAATGACCCAGACCCGGCGTTCAGCCCTAACGGCCAGGTCTCGTGCACGCTACAGACCAACAACCACTTCGAACTGCAACCTGCCAGTGTCTCTTCCTACAATGT
The DNA here is from genome assembly GCA_003991915.1 of Elysia chlorotica. Lineage (NCBI taxonomy): Eukaryota > Metazoa > Mollusca > Gastropoda > Plakobranchidae > Elysia > Elysia chlorotica. The sequence continues at coordinate 463,475 of RQTK01000127.1, read as the reverse complement.
AAAACTAACCAAACGACTCGACAGAGAGAAAATCCCTAGGCACAAGTAAGTTCACTTGCAAAGGGATCAGTATGGGTTGCAAATGTCATAAACTCGTAACATATGATCTTAATAATTAGTGGGCTGATTCAACGTTTCAAATAAGCCAAGACACATTAAAAACACACATAGCTAAACACTGTTTGTATATGTATGGAAAAGAGGGTGTGAGTAAAGCACACTTCTAGAACTCTTCTGTATTAGGGTAGTATCGCTATCATACACATAATCGTAATATTTGGATCAGTTGGGTTGTAACAAAGTAGCTTTCTCTCTCTTTCTTTCTCTCTCATTCTGACTCTCTCTCTCTCTCTCTCTCTCTCTCTCTCTCTCTCTCTCTCTCTCTCTCACCTAAATATCCGGACTGCAACAATATTATATTTTATTATCAGAAATATTTTTTTCTTTTTTTTCCAATTACATTTACTTCTGCCTAGCTAGCCCATGTACCATTTTACTTCTTTTGATATGCAAGTATTTTTGTCTCATCTCTTTTTTAAACACTTTCTTACTTTACAAAAGTTATTTTGATTATTACATGAATAAGCTATTGTTTCAATAGTTCTGCTCTAGATTTAACATCATTGATGTGTTTCTACCAGGCTGACCGTGACTTGCAAGGACAGAGGCTCGCCGCCTCTCAACGCCAGCGACGATTTTGTTGTTGAGGTTTTGGATGAAAACGACAACGATCCAAAGTTTGATCAAGATTTCTACACTGCAGATGTTAAAGAGGGTCTAGCGGGGATCACTGAGTGAGTATAAATGCTTGATTTATTAGACAGCACAAAAGAAAATCAAACGTTTATCATTTAATTGAAAAAAATTAAGAGCAACAGCATCTGTTTTAACAGAAAAACGACAATGTCTTATGGGGGATTAATTACAGCATGGAGTGCTTTCTTATCTTTCATATTGTTAATTTTAAGAACATTGATTTATAATCACTTCTCTCAACTGGTGTGTATTTTCTTCTTTTCAGCGGGAAGGCGATCATTCTATTGCGTGCCACAGACGAAGACGAAGGCGACAATGCTGATATCAGTTACCGCCTGGCTCCAGATTCAGACTCAGACTTTGGGATCTACGCGGACGGGTCCCTGGTGGTCACTAACCGGGCCGGGGTGGACCGGGAGGACCCAGTGAAGGGCGGCATCAGGAACCTCACCGTGCTGGCCGTGGACAACGGGAGCCCGCAAAGGACAGGCACCGTGGGGGTCCGGGTAACGATAGAGGACGTCAATGACAACGCCCCAGAGTTCACTCAGCCAGCGTTTTACTTCAACGTCCCCGAGGATGCGCGTCCAGGCACGTATGTGAATTCTGTCGCGGCAACTGACCCGGACCAAGAGATTAACGCCATTTTTTACTTTCGACTAGCGGATGATAGCTACAACTACGGCTACTCCTCCGTGAGCCAACTCCCGTTCAATGTTAGCAACGACGGCCAGATCAAAGTTAACGGCAGCCTGGATCGCGAGAAACAAGCGAGTTACACGTTCCTGGTCCTAGCCATCGATCTGGGAGTGATGACCCATCTGACGTCCACGGTCTCCGTGCATGTGGCGATCACGGACATCAATGACAACACGCCGTACTTCATATTCCCCACAGACGCCAACTTCACTGTGCACGTTCCCCACACCCTGGGCGCCAACACGGCATTTTCCAAAGTGCTTGCCCGCGACAGAGACCAAGGTAACAACGGAAAGGTCATCTACACCAGGGAGGGCGGCAACGGTTCTATCTTCTTCGACGTGGATCCTACCTCAGGCCAAGTGGTCCTCACGAGGGCACTCACTGAGAACGAGTTCGGCTTGCACCTACTGACCGTCACCGCACGGGACAAAGGGGAACACGTCCAGTTAGCGACCCAGGCTCTACTACAGGTCGTCGTGTACGAAGGCAACGCGACAATACCTGGCCGCGCTGGGGTTGAGGACGGTGGGATTGGCTTTAGGAACGTCATTGTGGTGGTCGTGCTGTTGGTAGTTACTGTGGTGCTCTCGCTCGCCATCCTCCTCACTATCATCCTCATCCGGAGAGTTGACAGGCAGAGGCGGCGCTATCATGCCAAAGGGGCAGAGATGAAGGTGGACTCGAACATGCACCGTTTGAATATCACTACGAGCTCTACCCTCACCGCTGGTCTCCAGTCATCTGCATCATCGACACATTCGTCTGCCTCATCGACTGCCTCCTCTCCGTCTCCTAAACTGCCTCCAGATATCACTGGGTCGAACAAGAAAAAGAAAGAGGTCAGCTTTTCCCTGGAGGATGACAGTAGGAGTACAATCGCTCCAACTTTCACCTCATTCGCCCCTGTAACCACCAGCCAGCCGGACAAGTATGATGCGATTCCCGAATCTGACAGGGGGAAAATCAAGGTAAACAAAAATTAATCGATTTCGAATTGATGCGAAATAACTGTTATGTGCGTTTATCACCATTAATTTTAACAGTTGGAGGAATGTCAACATCACCTCATAGTTGATTAACCCAAAAGCTGTATGATGTGAGTCCTTTTATATACATGGACTCCGATATTTAAGAAGGACCTTTCCATTTTCTAATGAAAAGCCACGTCTCTGATTTGGTGTTTTTCCCTAAAGTTTATTAACCTATCTTCTTCTTACACCTGATCAGAAATATTATACTTGACCTTTGACTTTTTCTTACGGTTAGACGGAAAAGGCAAACAGGCAGGCATAAAGATTACATTTTAAATTTTGTTGTTGTTGTTGTTGATTCAGCGACGTTTGGGCTTTCGCCCTACGGTCCAGTGCCATGTAGTAAAATATGCATGTTTTATTTAGCTGTTGGGGAGTTGCGTGGAATATGGAGTCTTAGTCCATCACCCATATGGCAGCTCCAACGAACTCTCTAATGCATTGGCCAGGATAAATATGGAATTGTATCATTTAATACCCGCGTTGTTTATCGTAATCATGCACCGGCCTTGCATCGTGTCGGATCATCGATAGAGTGAAAACTAACACTCTAACAAAAGCGACAACGCGCTACGCGTTTCTTCAAGTACTTCATCTTTTTTTTGTTAAGATTTTGTTCTCACACTTTCCCCATGTGTCAGTTTTGTCAGGGTACTCCTCACCCAGGGTGTGCATTTTACATTCCTTGCCGCTAACCGGCTGCAGAGGTTTGTTTTGTTTACCTCCGTGATTGCAGTGTTGATGTAGAGCAAGAGTTTTATACGTGAGAGTCGCTCGTTACAGTCAATTGAAAGCAGCGTTTTGCTCCAACTCAATACATTGTCTCTCTTTTGTTCTTTGGGTATTTAAAAGAATAGAAAATTGTTGTGTGTCTTTTCTCTGAACTAATATAATATGCTTTCTTTCTGCTTGCATTTTATAAGCATTGTTGTAGCAAGAGTTACCAATCAATTCCAGTTGTTTTAAAATGTTTTAGTTGGTCTTCTTTTCCCTAAATCTTCAGAGTTATTTGAGTTTCTTGAATTGTTTGATTGTTCTGTCGATAGCATGACTTTCATTTATTAAGCAACTTAAGTATATAAACCATTTCTGTTTTTTTTAAACAGAATTTGACAATCAAAAAAATATTGTTTATTAGAGAGACTATCGAAATAGCAATATGAATATCCGTTTTCGTCTCTTTTATACAATGAAATCCACTAACTGATTAGCGTGTTTTCTTGTTTTTCCCTCTTGACTTGAAGCCTGAGCTATTTTCAAGCAACCATTACCAAGCGGATAGACACAATAAAAGTGCCGGCCTCAAGAAAGACATCAACAGCCTGAACTTCCATCAGGTACATCCTGCCCCTCACCACAAACCTGCCCCTCTGTCTTCCACATCCTCCACATCTTCATCGTCTACCGCCAACAACAGCAACCACGCGGGGCTAGGCAGCAGCAACAACAACATCGTGAGACAGGTAAATCAAAACACCACAGGCTTTCTTCCTCATTCACTTTGTTCAATGCTTTGTGAGAGATTGCTTTGTACACGGCTAATATTTCTTGCTTGATTCCCTCCCCCTCCCTCAATTTTCAAAGACAAGGGAACGATTGTGCCAATTGTGGAACAAAGGCGATTTTTACATTGTGCATGATGTAATAAAAACGTCTAAGAATTTCAACAACGGAAACCAGTTAATTATATTAATTTGCAGGAAAAGAACTTATGCGTGCCTTTTTCATCGCTTCATAGTAATAAAATGAGCAATCATTGTTATAGGGATTCCGCGCGGAGCCATGGGATTCTTCTTTCTTACAGCGCCTTTTACGCAAAAATGTTTTGTCTTATCTCTTAACAGAATTACGCATTGTCTTTACATGGGGTGTCCACGAAATAAAGAAAATCTTTTGACTCACTCTGTCAAATCCGAGACCAAAAGACGCTGCAGCAATTAGAGTTTATGATCATTAATATTTATTGTTGTTGTTGTTGTTGTTGTTATTATTGTTGTTGTGTTTGTATTATAATTGTACGTGTATGTTCATTTCTATTTTTTATTTGCCTTGTAACAGGTGGCCCATCATCATGACGATAACCTTAGTGACGTCAGTGGTGACATGAGCACAAGTGATAGCGGACGCGGCGGAAGTGACGTAGAACTACAAAGTCACGGAGGCGTGTCCAAAGAATCTGGTAAGTTAAAATTCGAAACAGATCAAAACAAAAACACTCTATGAACAACGTTTAGTTGAACGTTGACCATTTATATCAAACTATATAAATCCATTTGCGCAGATATCTTACCTGATAGAACATTTAGTAAGTTCTTCAATCAGTGCCTCGGCTGGAGTTACATAGTGGTATTTGGTTCTTGTGAATCGTACGTTTAGCATCACCTAAGGAAGCGTTAATGACGGGTGTCACGCCTCAGCCGGGATATCTTACTGGTCAGAGCTATCCCTCATCAGAACCATTAGCTCTGGCATGGAACAGTCCTCCTGGCGTTTGTGGAATACTACCCAGGCAAGGTCTCGAGGCTTCTTGTCTTCTCTCTTCTAAATCGTTCTGGACTATCTTTGTCTATGTCTGTCTGTCTGTTTGGACTCCCCTTTCTCTCCTCTCTTTCTCTCTCTCTCTCTCTCTCTCTCTCTCTCTCTCTCTCTCTCTCTCTCTCTCTGTCCCTCCCCCCTCTCCCTTTCTTTCTTTCTATCTCTATCTATCTATATCTCTCTCTATTTATCGTTATATTTCTACATTTCTTCTGGCAAATTTTCATTCTTTCTCCGAAAAACTGCTAGTGTATACATCACACATCTTCCTATTTAATTTTTCCCAAAAAAATTATTTTAACCTCTTACTTTTCATCGATCGCTAACTAAATAAATGGACCAGCCTGTGATTTCGATTTTTACTCGCGGATTGCCTCGACCTAATAGGTTACGCTTGTTTGCGGGTCGATTTGTTTTGTGGGAGGTTTGTTCATTTCCTTATTTTTTGTATTATTGTTGCTCTTTGTTTGTTGGATGTTGTTTTTGTTTTGCTTTTTTCAATTCAACCTTACTAGAAAACATACCAAACAGCGATCAGGGTTTTTTTTTAAATATAAAACCATATGGAATTATACTCACTGAGAAAGGTTTTTAATTATTTATTTAAGAAATATCATGGAAACTACGAATGCAACGTAAAATGCAATCATGCCTTTAATATTTCAAGCCCAAATGGATTTAAATACCACCTTAAAAAGACGTATTCATTTAATTATTTGTATCGTTCATTAAATCCATCTCTCAACACCACGTCGAGTTGGCTACTGAACTGGCACCTGCAGAGCTCTGGGTTCTACCCCCTTGATTACCAGTCCAATTTGTTGTGATAGATGGTCTCTCTATCTCCCCCTGGTTATCTTTATCACCTCACGAGTCCCGAGTGGCCACTGAGAGCATCCCTCTGTGAGGCGAGAACTCCCGAGACCGCCTCAGTGGGGCTTGTTGGTGCCACCTCGGGGATACATCAACATAGATAGGCCAATCGCTCCCTGTTCAACAGTGGTTTCCGCGTACACTGCCCGGTCGTAATTTACTTCAGATGAAAGGCTTATCATTGCAAGCCAGCTGTGAATTTGCTGCTCAGTGTAGATACATGAAAATACAAATTTTGTTTGGTTGCAATCGACCAAATGACCATCTAAAAAATGAAGCATTTTAATCCCCGTAATTACATAAAGTAGGCCTTACCTAAATGTGACACACTCTCGTTCAGGCATAGTAAGGCATTAGAAAACTGCTCTGATTTTTTAATCTTTACCTTTTCGAGCCTTTCTTCATCTTGCTTGAGGCAACTTATGATTGAATATCAGTAGGAAAGGATTATCCTTGCTCACAACTTACCGTTTTGATCGTTATGTACTGTTAACTAGGCATCAGCGCTCGCCTCTCTCTCTCTCTCTCTCTCTCTCTCTCTCTCTCTCTCTCTCTCTCTCTCTCTCTCTCTCTCTCTCTCTCTCTCTCTCTCTCTCTCTCTCTCTCTCTGGCGCCACGTTCTAGCTGAAAGGTTGGGACCTTCTTTAATACCTAACCCCATGCCTTCCAAGAACGCCCTTCAGTTTGTAATAAGACCCTTGCCCCCGGCCTTAGACTTGTCTGCGCCCTTTGTTCACGGTTTAAATTTCACTTTGATACATATTTAAAACTGATCCAACCCACTTTACGTCGAATATTTTTGTTATGAAATTTGCCTCTTTGCCTCATGTAAAAAAAAAGTGTTTATTATTGTTTGTAATGAACGCCTCGTTTCTCAATACACACATAATTATGTATTTTTTGAACAACCAACACTGTTTTGTAAAGAGACGGAAGAATGAAAATGTGAAGAAATAGCAAAATGAGAGACAATAAAAAAGATATCAAATTTAGAGAAAGACAACGGTAGCAGATAGAGAGAGAGAGAAAGAAAGAGAGGAGAGGGAGAGACAAGGGAGATAAAAAAAGAGAGAGGGAGAGAGATAGATAGATAGAGGGAGAGAAAGGGAGGGGGGCCGAGGAAAGTGATTCACTCGAATATCACCGCTTAGTTTTCATGAAACTGTGCTTATTGCGAAGACTACATTTCATATTAATGAATAAGCCTCCTAGTCTAAATTGTATTTATCAGTCAATCTAGAAGGTATAATTATTTATCAAGAGCCGTCGTGAAATCATCTAAATAGAAAACAATGCGTGATGCTTCAAGTTAGGACTGTACAGTAAAGTGTCTGAGCAGTCTAATGCTCAGCAAACGGATGGATTGTTTGCCTGGCATGCGGATGTCTTGGGCCCAGTCCCCAGGGACACTTTACAGAGGATTTTGACACTGGCACTGGCGTCTCCTTCAAGGCATTGATTTGTGTACACAGAGCGCCGCAGTTGGCAGGCGGTGGAAGCGGCGGTGGGGAGAGGTGCTTCACGCAACATCAAGATGATAGACTGGGCATATTATACAAAAAGCTCTTTGGTTTTTGCAAAAGAAGTAAATTAAATGAATGAAAGTATCGTCAGGGAGCCGCATGGATCAAATGACATGGTAAAATTCGGAAAGAGAAGTAAAGATACCTTGGCTGGAGAAAGAATGGAAGGCACTTTTCAGTAGAAAGTGTGGAGAAAAGTGAGAGATAGATAGGTAGAGAGAGAGAGAGAGAGAGAGAGAGAGAGAGAGAGAGAGAGAGAGAGAGAGAGAGAGAGAGAGAGAGAGTGAAAAAGACGGTGACCGGGGGAGGGGGGCGGTAAGGAAAGCAAAGACATACAGAGATAGTAGGGAGAGAGCAGGAAAGAAAGAGAGATGCTGTGTGTGTGTGTGTTTGCATCTGCTGTAGTGTAAAGTCTAGATACGAATATGGTTACCTTAAAACTGAAACCGCATGATTCTTCAAAATGTTGATCCGTCTCAGTATTTAGATTACAAAATAGACCTCAAAAACTATCTATCCAAGATAGAGTTGGCTAGGCTCTACATACACAGCAGACCTGGAGCCTCCAGATTACTGGGACTGGCTACATGCAGTAAATCACGGTACAGTGTACTGTGATAAACCCACACCGTCATCCAGACTTCCTGATCGCGCTATCTCTCCCACCATTCGTCACTGGGTTATCTATGTAGCAAAGAAACACCATAAACATACCAAGGAATCAAGGAATACATTTTTCCTAAGTGTCACCCCCTCCCATTATTTCCGCTTTGACGTGCAAAACTATATCACATTGCCATTAAAATTAAATTTTAGAATTGTTGACTGGCAAGTAAGGGGTCACGGGTTTTATCCCTATTTATATCGCCAAATAGCTAGATCGCGAAGTGTGCGGCAAACGTGCTTCATCAAGAGTTACCTTTCCCCGTGTTTGGGAAAAAAGAAACGAGACAAATAAATTCAAAAAGAATAACAATGCTTTTCAATGTGTATAATGATTAAGTCTCCGTTAAAGTTGTCAATATTGTAATAAGATTAAAAAAAAAAAAAAAACAACAACAGCAATAGTCACATCGCTTTAGTGAAACTATCTTACATGGACGACCAGCACATACTATTTTTCGCGTTTCGATGATAAAGATGGGTGAATACGTCCTTACATTTATTTTATTTGTCTATAATTTATTTTGGCGAATGTTCATTTGTCAAGGAAATGCCCTATCCGTGTCTAAATTCACCTTCTCGATTGCTTGCTTTAAATGATCTCTCAGTGGTTATCCATATCCATCCATAGTTCATTTCAATCTCATTACTCTTCGCTTTCTATCTCCAAATATTTCTCTTTCTCATTTTTTCTTTGTTCTATCAACCTCTGTGTCTAAGTGTTTTTGTTACTCTTTTGTTGTCTTCTTCTTCTTCTTCTCGTTCTCCAACACTCTCTTCAAATTCTGATCCCAGCCTGCGCAATGAAGGCTACCGTTTTCTCTAGCTCAGGAAGCTTCGTGTGCATGTCTATTCTCTCCCTCCAGATGGACTGTCTAACATTGCTGTACAACCTGCAATCCTGTAGCACATGTTGGGCTGTTTCTGCTGCCTGTCCACACAAGTTGTGTTTTGAAAGCCAATAATCATTCTTTTTTTTAATTGAATTTCTACATCGGTTTGATATGCTCTCGTCGTTTATTCAATCTCACTTCAAGTTGCAAACGATTTAGTACGTAAAGAATGTCCCGTAGAAAGGTACACGTTTTGCGTGTGTTAAGACGTTTGAAACTTGTCCTTTCACACGTTGGTCTAGATACTAGCCCTCTGTTACCAGACTCGGCTAGCCAGATTTCTTAGTCCATCACAGTACACCGCCTTCCTGATGAATGGTCCCTATTTAGATTTACCGGAGCAGTCAATGTAGCGAGATTGCAATCTTACCATGCCGGTGCAGACTGAGAGTGAGCGAGAGGGCGCGCGGCCCATAATTCATGAACGATTGAGAAGGAGAAAGATATAGAAAGAAGTATAGAAATCGTCATCATCATCATCATCATCATCATCATCATCATCATCATCATCATCATCATCATCATCATCATCATATGAGAACGAGAGAAAGAGAGAGAATGTGGTACGATGGATTGTTATAGAGAAAAAGACACAAAAACAGAGACAGAGACAGAGACAAAGACATAGACATAATTAGTTAGAGAGTGAGAGACAGACAAGCAGGCAGCAAAATAGACAGACTCAAAAAGACAAATACATAATAGATTGAAAGAGAAAGCGAAAGCGAAAAAAAGATAGAGAGATGGGGATAGAGGAGTAGATAGAAGCAAGAGACAGAGAGAAAGAAGGAGAGAGAGAGAGAGAGAGAGAGAGAGAGAGAGAGAGAGAGAGAGAGAGAGACAGACAGACAGACCAACCTACAGAAATCATGCTGAGCGCCAGAAACCGAGATCTTCATCCATTATGACCACCTCCTCAGCTTTTGGTCATTTTCCGCTTTATTAGCATGGGAATAAATGTGATTTTCGACATCGCTGTATATCTGTCAACATCTTATAGAGAGAAGAAAATCGGAAAAATCTCGATGAAGGCGCACACTTTGCCAAATTGAATAGTACGAATGTATATCGCACTGTGGGTCGGGGAGGAATGTTCGGAACTTGGGCTTTATTTGCCACAAACTACCGCCTAGCCATCCACTGATCAATATTTCTTCAGATTATATATATATGTTTATACCTAACTTTAATGAAACACAAACGCTCTTTTGAAAATGTTCTATTTCTAATATTAATTAAACTTAGAAGAAGTTTTTACTTACGTAACCTATAAAGTTCATCTCGCAATTGTAGAACAAAAAAAAACGGAGACATAGCGGAGATATGGCCTTTACAGAATTTCATATCTTTTGTTATTTATTTTTGGCTGCATCTCGTATTAATAATAAAATAAAATGTATAATGGTGATTTTGTTGAAAAAAGCCAATAATGAGTGAAGTTGCTTTCGATATTCTTTTTTTTATCTCGAGTCGAAAGTTTGTGTTGATAATATCTGATATTCTCTGAACAGAAGTTCTCACTCTCTCTGAAATAGGCTACAGATTTTATGCAAGTATTGATGCTTGTGTGAAGTTTGGAGTGCCTACGTATCTTCAAAACTAGGTCAAGACAGGAATAAAATGTAACATACTTTGCTACCTATGGGTCTTTACTTTTCTGTTCTTTCGTGGAAACAGTTTTGTCTTTCTTTATGTCTGGGAAACTTGGAAAATTAGGGTCAGACGCTAACCAAATTTACTGTCTCATTTTGCGCATTAAGTCTAATAGTAAGTCAATAATATCAGTGCTCTGTAGAGTAAAGGCACCAACTGAGCACACTATTGTTGAGGGCTCTTGCCCTGTATCAAACTCTTTTGGACTAAGAGAGGTTGCGGAATTGCAAGATGTACATCGATTGAGAATCATTAATGAAACCGATAGCACAATGAATGGAACGAATGGATAACACTGGGTCAAACGGTTTGGGCTATCGAACAGAAATCAGAAAAAAGGAATAGTTTATCAGAAGACGATATCTTAGAGGAAATTAATTTGGTTAATATTTAATATTCATCTGACATTCCAGTGGTTCAAATTTGACACTGGTTAGAATGGAATCCCATGTAAGTTTCTGTAAACATTATTCTTTATTGTACTTTTTTTTTACTATTACCTTTCGGTTAGTGCTTCGGTTCTGAAAGCAAATCATTTATGCCTCAATTTAAGACGATTAAATTAATGGTCTTATTACAGGGGGAAAATAAAACTTAAAAAAGCGAGATAAGCAGCAAAACGGCAAGCGCAATGAACTTAAAAGCCTTAGAGTGACAAGATGCGCTAAATTTAAATGTATTATTTAACACGTTTCCAACTGTTAAAAACATTTTTTTTTCAATATTTTCGCAGGTGACACGTCATTCGCCTCTCATCGCGGCTATAACCCCCACAACAATCTGAACGTGACATTGAGCAACGGCAGCAGCAGCAACAACAACAGCAAGACCGGTGGTGGAATCAACAACAGCAACACCCTCAGCAACAGCAAACCCAGCGGAGGCACCAAGTCTGTGCACTTCCAGAACATTCACCCGGAGCCCATGGGGGTGGGAACATTTCTGCCTCCTCCCAGCAACCACTCAAACGTGCCGGCACGCCCACCCCGCCCTAGCCACGCCCCCAGCTCAACTCTCTACTCACCTCAAACATCGTCCATCTCCTCCAACTCGTCCCGCTACCCACCCAACCTTTTCTCAGACGACACCGGAAGTTACGTCAAACTAGCCAACCACGACGGCCGCCTCCTATCCAGTCAATCCCCCATCTTGCAAGGTCAAGGCCGCAAGCAGCAGCCGGCGCTCCAGATGAATACCTTCTCCACCAACCAGACCAACCGGTTCTCACCCGGGAATGCCCGCGTGCGTCCTGAGGTGGACTACATGGACATGACAGGTGGGCGGGCCTCCTACACATCCCAGGGCTCCAACCAGTCCACCTCGAACCTTGACGGGAATGGCACCTGGGACGGCGACACGACGACCTCAGGCAGTTACTCAGTGGACGCGCACGAACTCTGCGACGAGATAGACAAACTGTTTTTCGACGAAATCCAGGACGTTGTTGTTTAGCCCAGTGCCACCTTTATTCTATATACATAGACTTGAGGTAATGATTGTGATGACTTTGTCACCTACATTATTCGACATTGCCTGCAGCTGTTTTGGTGAAACTGGGAGCGATTGCATCGCTCCAAATGGCCATTGTGCTCATGTTACTTCTCATGTTGAGGTTATATTTTCTATCTTACCTTTGGGTCGCTCGAAATTCAAGCGTTGTGATTCTTATCGACGAAGCTCAAATATATTATATTTAAGCATTTGAGCAATGAATAATCTGTGAAATAGTGAGAATCTTTTAGAAGAAAATATTAACGTGACACAATAAAAGGAGCTTTATGTTAAGCGATTTCACCTTCAACCGGCGATAACCTTTACCCAGGCATTATTTTCTGTAATTATAATAATAGTTGCGTTAAATGAATACCAAACAGTGGCAAACCACACTTCCAGCCCTGGCTTGTGTTCTCCTCAAACTTCTGTAAGCCCGCAGATGTTAACCCTTTATACAGATGCACTCTGCTTGTTCGGAGCTTGATTGGCATAACAAAAGGTTTGAAATCGCCTAAGATGAATGAATTTTGTCGATACGTCAATCGGTGGTAATCTCTGTGTTCAGTATGGACTTTACAGAAACGGAAAACTTAAACGGCACAACAAAAAGGTGAAACCGAAAGAAAGAACACATGACACATTATGGAAAAACAGACAATTTTTCAGAGGCTCAAACATGATCTAGTGAAATCCATCAGGAAGTTTGCGCTTGAAAGAGATCTCTGAATAAAGTTATGTTCTACATGATATATAACATTACTTGCCTTATCTATCATTTTTTTATATCTTTAGAACTCGATCTCTATCTGTTTCTTATATTTTTTTCAACGCACAGGAATTTAAGACCTGCATAGATCATTAGTTTAAGTCCGCATTGGAACGGTGCAAAATTGAATCATATAATTTACATTGGGTGCTTCTAAGTACAAAACCTTTATCTCTACAGCAAATCCATCTGATATTGTACCCGTCTTTCCTAACCCTATACAATACTCCATGCCGGGTTGCACTTACATATCACATGATATGAACATTATTGTTGTACTTTGAGAAGAAACATCATATGAAACAAGTCTCTTTGAAGCTTTGACAAAATATTCGGTGGTATAAGATTTTATCACAAAGCAACTGCATCAAACGTCATGCAGATTCATACGACCAATCACTACATGTATTTCTATATTTTTTGTATTATACTGGTTTGTTTTTGACGAGTGCCTGAGGCGTATGCATTATTTTTCAGCTTTACTTGATGTGTACATGACATAGTAACTCATAATGTTGTTTGTGGATACTTTTTTAACACAGCTATTCATAGTCATGGTCGAAACCAAAGCCCATTTTTACAGCTTTCTGAACACTTTTATTGCGGAACATAATTGTATTTTTTCTTGCTTTTTAATTACAATTACTGTATTTTATCCGGTTTAAACAACTCACCTCGAACTTTACAGATCAAGTAAGCGCCAACTGGTTCAGTTTGCGTTATAATAGCATATTATCATGTTCTTGGCTCCTTAGAATTAAATGATGAGAGTACGATTGATAATAGAAAGAGTGAGAGAGGGGGGTGCAAAGTTTAGTTTTAGTACTCTGGACAAATATGAACAGGCGTGGAAAGAAGAGGAAAGAGATAAAGAGAAACAGAGGGGGTGGCTAGAGAAAGAGAGAGAGAGAGAGAGAGAGAGAGAGAGAGAGAGAGAGAGAGAGAGAGAGAGAGAGAGAGAAGTAGGGGCAGAGAACCACAGGAAGGAAAAAATAGAGAGAACAAAGAGACAATATAATGACGATAAATGACAATATTTGAGTGATTGATTTGAAATCCTAAAAATATGAGAAGGCTTGGCACAAAAAAGATAATGCACACATTGTAATAAAACGGGAAATAGAATAACACCAACAAAAGAGAGACAGACACATATCCATAGAGGTGTTTCGTGGGCTTCCAGGAATACTCACTTAAAAATGCTCAGAAAGATTGAAATGTTAAGTTATGTATCTAGATCAACCTTACCAGTGCATGTAATTGTTTGTAAGCGGGAGCTTATATATTTTTGACAAATCTTTGTTGTTTTGCTAGAAAGCGAAATCTGATTTTTAATTGTCTACTTGCGGTATTGCAGAATGCCCAGTTAATAATACAGTTGATATTTTTTATTTTACGTTTTGGGGATTCTGATCTCAGAAAACAGTCTGGAAGAAAAAAAAAGTGATGTTTTTACAGCATTTGATTATTTGAAATTAAAACAATCACTACATAATTTTATACGCATTTCAAGAAAATCTCTTGCAAGAAAAGAAGGGGATTTTTTAAAGATATAATATCATTACAGAAGGCATTTTTTTATTCATGTAAAATATATTTAGAGACCATTGTATTTCAAATATGAGTGATTAATTGAAAATTAATTCCTATGTGCTAAATATTAATGTTTATATTTTTGCACCAAATTGAAATGCCATATGAATGTCCTTAATATCTTATTTAAAACTGATTCTATGTATGTACATGAAAATCAAATAAAAAATATCACCTTTGTTGATGTACATTCTGACTGGACATAAGCCAAATTTTATTGCACTGATGTTGTAGATGATTTCATGCCTGCTTCAACTGCTATAATAAAAATTAATGTTTATAAAAAACATTTTGGTCTTGTTTTTTATAACCAGTTTGCAAGCTTGTTAACGTAGAAACCTTTTTCAATCTTCCCTTCTCTCTGTGTATTGAAATAATCCAAGTTTCACTCTCTCAGTTACCCCTCACTCTATTCCTATCTCATCCTTATGAATTTTATTTATTTCGTCTTTTAAAAATGTTCCGTGCCACAATGATGCTATTTATAAAAGGTAAATAATTTGTGAACTATGTAATATAGACAACGATATTAAAGACAGAGGCACACCCTTAATGACGCTGATAATGAAATTGCTTTTGGGGATGATAATAATGCTGCTGATGATAAGGGTGAGGATGATTTAGCTGATGATAGATGATGATTACGAAAGTGGAGAATATTACAATGATCTAAAATTAAATATAGTAAAAATAATAAAGATCATGAAAATTATAAGTAGTAGTTTGGTTAAAAATAATAAAGATGATGATGATGATGATGATGATGATGATGATGATGATGATGATGATGATGATGATGATGATGATGATGATGATGATGATGATGATGATGATGATGATGATGATGATGATGATGATGATGATGATGATGATGATGATGATGATGATGATGAGGATGAAGATGATCATAAAGTGTGATGACATGGCACATATCTCTATTGTTATATTAAGTTCAAATTGTTACGTCTAAAGTTACATCTGATATGTCAGATACGAATACAATGAAAAAAAACAGAGTTGGCCGGAAAGTGAGTTTCATTTAGAGTAGATAATAATAATAATAATAGCACGCACCAAATAGTATAGATGTCCATGTGGAAAGAATTAAACCAGTGAATGAGCGAAATAGAGAGAGAGAGAGAGAGAGAGAGAGAGAGAGAGGATATATATAAATAAATGTGTGTGTGAGGGAGAGAGATGGGGAGAGGATGGTTAAGACAAACATTTGGAGTTACATGGAATAGTTTGCATTTTATTCTGATCTAGATAGATATAGAGGTAGCTAAAATTGACCAATTACAAAGAGCATATAAATGGTATACAGAGCCATAGATTGAATACCTGACAAATATAAATGGCTTACATATCTATAAGTAAAACTTATAAAAGGGAGTGACTTCTTTGACATATAATAATTTATCTAGTTTTACTAGTTTTTTGGTTTCTCTATTTTCTTTATTAGCAAAGAAGTCTAACGAAACTGTTTTAAATTAGTCAGACTTAGGAAGGTCTCTTATTAATAAAATAAGAAAACGTCAGTCGTCATTTGAGAAGAGAAACACGAACACCTCGTCTTGGCAGGATTGCTTAAATGGAAAAGGAGCAGAGGAAGACAGAGAAAAGCTACTAGTCAGTCTAGTCTTGTGGCCGAATGCGGCGGAGGCAATAAGGGATCCATCGGTGTGGAAGGACATGGTCGCCAATGCTATGAACCACGGCACCATGATGATGATGATGATGATGATGATGATGATGATGATGATGATGATGATGATGATGATGATGATGATGATGATGATGATGATGATGATGATGATGATGATGATGATGATGATGATGATGATGGCGATGATGGTGATGATCATGAATATGATGATTTCCTTTTTAAGTAACTTTGAACATATTTTCAGAATCTTTTTTTCTTCTTTTTAAGCTATAGCACATTCCAATTTTAATTGTGTTTTATTTTATCAGTACGCATACCAGGTAGATTTACAGAAGTATGTAGTTTCTCGATTTCTATGCTCGGCTTAGAATATGTACCGCTGTGTACGGCTCGGAATTGGTCCTTTCGATGCCTTATCCTTACTTGTGTTGTCTTTACTTTTTTCTCGTCTTTCAACTTTTACCTCTCCCATCTCGCACTGCTCGCTCTCAACTGCTTTCTCTTTCTGACCAAAACCAGAATAAAACAGAAAAATGCCCGCGTTGTTGACAATCCAAACATTGACTTACGGATCAGAATCGTCGGTGGCTATTACGGTCAAACATTGCCAGTACTGAAAACAGCGCGGGGCTATTACTCGCGGGGCAAACAGCCTATTGAGAACCTACCCCAGTCGCTATTACACAGACAAAGTCAACAAGCCGCCGTCACAGATACCCGTGACGCCGAAGGCAGTGAAAAAGGCTCGGCGCTCTGCCTCTCCTCTCTCCTTTCACCTGAAGAACGTTACGGCAGAAAGGTCCGAAAGTCTGAAGCCCTGACTTGGACTAGCCTGACGTCCTGCCACAGTCGACAGGTGACACAGACGGACAAAGTGAACGGAGTAGGCGGGTGGATGACCATGTCCATCAGAGATCCCGTGACATCCCTTGCGGCCATGGTCAGTTCTCCAGAGGCGATGTGCGTGATGAGCTACTGAAAACTATCAACTTTACCCCCCAAAACCATACGCATTGTCCTTCACCTATTTGGCTAAATGTTAAGTTTGATGGCTGAAAAGATTGGCAGCTCTGGGTACTGTGGCGTGAGACTCGCCGGTAACCCGATCTATGTAAGAGCAACTATGGACAATTAATCCTACAGACTCGATGCCGTAATTCTTGTTTTTCTTCAATTTCCATATCGCTTCCTAGAGAGCATGAACAGAGGCAGGATTGGGAGAATTTGAAAAAAAAAACACCCGCAATTAATCTATCTGATGCAATGCTGTAATAGCCACTGTGTCGGTACTACGAGTAGGAGTGATAAGTGTAGAGAAGCATCGGTAGCAGCAGAACAATAAGTAGAAGCAGTTCTACTATGTAGTAGTAGTGGTAGTAGTAGTAGTAGTAGTAGTAGTGGTAGTAGTAGTAGTAGTAGTAGTAGTAGTAGTAGTAGTAGTAGTAGTAGTAGTAGTAGTAGTAGTAGTAGTAGTAGTAGTAGAGGTGGTAGTAATAGTAGCAACAACAGCAATGTTAGTGGTAGACGCGTTGCTGATTGAAAAGTAATAAAAACAACAGAAGCGGAGGAGAAACAGTGTTTTGTTATGCAAATCTGCTTTTTTCAAAACATTAATACTGTACATTTCAATCTTAATCTGCAATATCTTAGGAAATTAAAAAAAAAAATTCTCATTATGTATTATCTCAAAGATTACTTTTTGATGCAACACAAAATTTATATTTTACATTAGCAATGCATACATGTCGAAGTTTCAAACAACATTGTACAAAAGCATGTATAAAAAGATCCACAATTTTCCTCTTCTTTGAAACACTTGCATGTATATTATAGGCCTGACAGGTAGCTTCGGTTTGCGAAAAGTCACTTTTATGTCAGCCCTGACTGCTTCACAAAAGCACAACATGAACTTGAGAAGTACGGGAAGCGAACTTTGAATTTGCAGGCCCTGATAATATTATCTTACTATGAAATAATTTACCACAGTCCGATTTAGCTTCTTTTCCTTTACTGAATAAAAAAGGAAATAACTTTAACAATGTTTTCATAGCTTACAGGCTTGATATTATTTTCAGTAAATGTTGCAATATAATAATCCATAAAGAGTGTTAATTTAAGAATATATATATATATACATATATATTTATATAAATAAAAGTTCGCGCGTGTGTGTGTGTATGTATGTGTGTAACATGTGTAGTAATGTTATGTTGTCTTTATTTAGTAATCCGATTGGCGGCCCGATGAATTTGTAAACTGCTTTATCGCTGCGAAATTCTTCACATCCAACCCCAGTCAGATGTGATTCTGGATATAAGTCTACCAACCTTTTGTAATACTGCAGAATTCGTTTTTAAAAAGCTATAAAAATTGGAATGATATTTTTTTACTTTTTGAATATTCTAATTTTTTGGATGCGGTCGACTGCGAATTGGGTAAATATTTTGTAAATTATTTTTATTGTTTTTTTTTTCTTTACATTTTTGTATGAGAATATCTATAAGATGGGACGAAAGAGGCATTGCTTCAAAGAGAGATTAAAGTGTAAAGTTTGTCTCCAAATTAAGACACTTTTTAACGCTAAGATTTAACAGTGGTTTGAGTTATTGGTAACTTGGCTCTAGTTTAATTACCCTTTATGCTAGATAACGTAAACAAAATGATAATTAAGAAATCAAGATTATTGCTGTGCGGTTTTAATACACGCCGCAAAGGATTTGTGGATTAAATGGAGCAAAATGGGATGAAATGTTAAGATAAAAAATTTTTTTTCTAATTTATGTTCATGATTAGCTTTAACAAACTATATTCTGTGTTATGTATATTTTTTTTAATTATCACTAAAATTGGTTTACCCCTTTCTTTCAAACAAAATTAATAACGGAAACTGAGTGAGCTGAATGAGAGAATAAAAATATTTCAAACACCAACAGAACTGTTTCTTTTAGCAAATCTGCATTCTTGAAACTGTCTGCCGTAACAAATTCTGCAGCTGCACGATACATCAGACAGAGACGTATAATCTCGTTTAATCTACCACCTGAGACAAGTGGAATCCTTAACGAAAGAGGCAACGCAATGCAACCTGTGGCTTTGTTAGCGAAAAATTTATAAATTAAAATACACCCAAGATGAAAAATGGGTTGCAGATGGTGATAAAAAAGAGATAAATGAAGGGGAAAACAAAAGTAACTATTTAGCATTTCTGGTGATCCAGTTCAAATTTACGTTGTAAAATTATATAACCTGCTTTTAGTTTTAATCTTTTTTTTCCTTGAAAAAACTTCACTTTACTTGTTTCTTTAGTTTTGTTGCCTGTATCAAAGTGTGGGGAATCGTATGCTTGTTCAAATCTCCACAATCTTCTAACTGCCAACTTGTGTGTTAGTGATAATTGTGTTTCACACTTAATTCTCTCTCTCTCTCTCTCTCTCTCTCTCTCTCTCTCTCTCTCTCTCTTTCTATCTTATCTATCTATCTATCTATCTATCTATCTATCTATCTATCTATCTATCTATCTATCTATCTATCTATCTATCTATCTATCTATCTATCTATCTATCTATCTATCTATCTATCTATCTATTTATCTATCTATCCATTTGTCTACCAACATATCTAACTACGTCTCTCTTTCTCACTATGATCTATCTATCTCTTTCATTTTTTCTATTTTTCTCCCCGTTCCACCTTTCTCTCTTTTATTCTGACATAGTTTTACGTATTTGGTATTTTGTTATGGTTATTTTCTCTTAACATCTAATCCACTGTATGAACCTTCTATGTATGTTCTTTGCTCCTTATTACTGCTTCTTTGAGGACAAACGTTATATTTATCTCTTATAACTATGTAACACAGCTGAAAACATTTTTCGATGCCTCTTCGCAATTTTTTCAAAAACTCGTAAGATGTAATTTTTAAAATTCATCTCCAAGTGCACGTTTTTGATAAGCACGTTATTTCAATGTTGTTTATCGAAAAGCTTCTGCGTGATTACATTATGTAAAATTTTATTCCAGATTTTACTGTTTTACTGTTACACTGTCGCTGGGTGTACTACGGCGCTGTGCTGCGGTCACGGTAGAGGGACTGGTGGTGTGAGCAGCTTAACCCATGGTGAGCACAGTTTACCCTACACTGCTTTACCAGGCCTCCCTTAGGAATTAAAAACTCCAGCCCGTAAAGACGTGAGCGAGAGATACTTTATCTCTGCGGGAGATAAACACACGCTGAAGACGAGACTTATCTGCTAGACGCACTTGCTAAAATAACGCTGTTATTAATGAAAAAAAGAACACAAGCAGGCAAGCAACTAAGGGGGAAGGGAGGAGAAGGGAAAATTGAGGACTAATTTTGTCAAAACCATGAGGCTAACGCCTGAAGTGCAAATCCTAAGTGATAATTTTTCATATTTGTTTCCATGTGTCTTCTAGATAAAAGAGTTTTCAAAAATTTGGTAGAAAATAATGTTGTGCGGGTAGCTATAAGTAAGACATAAAGAAAATGCAATGAACTCAGTTGAGAAAGAATCACTGAAGAAATATGAAAAAAGTGGTAACAAATGATAGACTTATTGACCACGTCCCACAATCATACACAGACTTCTTAAGAATGTTAATCATCATAGAATGGATTTCTTCAATGAAGCACTTACGGCGACAACAAAAACATGGATTATGGAGAAGACCCAAACTATTGCCGCAGTAATGTTTTGAAAGCAGCCTGTAACGTAGTTGCAATTCACAATTGTAATAAAACATAACGTTCTAAAAATTTTATCAAACTATAACCAGCCTTTCATTGCATGCTTGGTAGTTATACTTCATAGAATGGATTTCTTCAATGAAGCACTTACGGCGACAACAAAAACATGGATTATGGAGAAGACCCAAACTATTGCCGCAGTAATGTTTTGAAAGCAGCCTGTAACGTAATCGCAATCGCAATTCACAATTGTAGCAACCAGCCTTTCATTGCATGCTTCGTAGTTATACAATATTACATTTTATTTTCAAATATTTTAATAGTTTCATTATTATGATTCACGGGTCTATAGTTGATGTACCCGGTATGTATCAAAACATTGTTATTTTGTTGTTGTTGGGGCTTTTCTTTCGTCTCGTGTGTTTTTTTAAGCAGATAAATTATAGCAGCTTAATTATTCTAAGTATTCGTTTAATTTTGAAAACCAAAGAAAACAACTTACATCCAATCTAAATTTTACTGAAAACCAACTTTTGTACTTTCCCAACCTCCATTTTTCCCTATCTCTTTAACACACACACACACACACACACACACTCACTCTATCGCTTTTTCATCTGATCCATGTTGGATCTTCTACACCTCCAATCTCAATTAAAAAAACGCCATTAGAGTTCTGTCCCTGTGGTAAACGAAAATCGTAATCAGCAGGGACTCCCGAGGTTGGCGTTCTAAATTATGATTTTACCAACTTCTCTTATCAGCTACGATATCAACACGGCCAGCTCTCGGAGGATTTGGGCTGTCGATGCGTGGGAATTTCCGTTGAGGTGCTAGGAGCAGCAAAATTTGGTGTTTTAAAAAGAATTGAGAAAAATTACGGAAGAAAATAGAGTCGAATGGTGATAGTGAAAAGTCGGTATACAAATATAGGGATGAAAAAAATCAAAACCATTGTAGACACATGGTGAGCAAAAACGCATTCGATAAATTGCTAAGAAAACGGATAGAAGTTGAATAAAAAGCCTTTTAACACCAACTGTCCGTGTTTATCTTTTAGTGATGCTCTTCGAGACAAAACTGTCACTCTGACAGAAACAAAAGCTATGGAAACATATAATTATGGTTCCCTCTCAACAGATTTTTCTTAACTCTAACCAACTTATCTTCTTCCCTCGCCTCACCTCCTATTTATTTTGTGTTCTCTCGCCTTGCTTCGCGAGCGTTATGCTTTTTAAACAAGCACTAGTAAGACAAATTATATCAGCACAAGATTAAGCTGAAATGTCTTCAAATTATTTATGAACATGTCAGTGTCTCTACCATTAGGCTATAATTATATAACGTTTGAAATTGATGTATTCACTTCTGCTACGGATGGATAAGTTAAAGTAATTTTGATCTCAATAAGGTTTCAAATAGGCCAAGGAGTAGCGAATAGAATTCTACTAAGAAGTGTGTTTTATTCTAAATATATAATGGTTATCGATTTGTTGTATTTATTTAAATACAAATGATAAATGGTGTGGTTTTGCATTGATTTATGCTACGGAGGCCTGCCAATTTCTTAAGAAACAATAAAGCTTCCTCTGTTTTACCACCCATTGAGTCAATAAGATTATAATAAGACATAACAACTTATCAAACTCAGACTATATTGATAGGGTTTACAGCAAAAAAATTATAACCGTTCTTCTCCATTCTGAGTACTTGCCTTTTGCCTTAATGTTGACGCTTATTGATATTCAGAAACTTCCACAGGCAAAGGATCAATATCAAGAACAAATTAAAAAAAAACACAAACGATTTTGACTAACGTATAGGTTTAGGATTCGGTATGCAGCCCTTGACTCATACCTCAGTATCCTCCCTCAGATGCCGATAATATAGCAAATAACGACTTCTTATAATAGATGTATCCATAGTATGCAACTCTGCAGCCCAGACAGTTTACGCTCTGATGTATGCGTCTAGTAGCTTAAAGAAGCACTAAAGTGATCTCTTATTCAACTCAGGGGCTCAAGATTGCTCGGCTGGTAGAGCTTTTGACTGTTGGAGAGGAGGCCCAAGTTTGGATCCCTACTGTGTCATTTTCTCCGAAAAGAATATATTTTTCGAGAAGTCCAGGGCACGTCGCTTTTTTTTCCATTTTACCAAATCAACTTTTCAACCCCCTCCGTATCATTGATTAAAATAAAAATGACATTGATAAATTAAAATATAAACTATGGTCAGTAGACACATTAATATGACTAATTTTTGTAACATTGGTGTCCCCTCTAATACATGACTTTTTTCAACTCCTTTATTCACAATAATTATATTGATCTTATTGATTCAGAATTTTCTATTTTTAATTAACAGAAAAGTCAAATGAAAAAAAAATTGGTCAATGTGAATCGAAATGAGATTATTGAATTGTGAAAAAAAAAACTAATTTAATTACATTTTAACATAGCAAGCAGGTATAAGTGAAGAATGGTCATGACTTGTATCGGCCGTATAGCCCAGGTAACGGTCAAAGCGTTGGTCACATTAAAACCGACACTGCGACCACAGAGCACACGAACGTTTATAACAAACTCCAACATTCTGACCAGAGATGGAGGACTTACAGACTCTGAAGAATAGCTGGCGTCCCTTAATTTTCCGGAAAAAGCAAACCTAACAATAATTTTGAGTTGCTTTACATCACATATTACGATTCCCATAAAATCTTCACACAGACGTTACTCGGTGATAGAAAACACCGTCATTTTCATGATTGATCATTATAGCCCGCCAAATTGAACCTCTAGACCCCCAGTATCTACTGGCTTCGGTCTTACCCTCGCTGGTCAGCGCTTGAAACGCCATAAACACGTAAGTGGCTGAGATGGCCGAGGCGACTTTATAGGGTCATTAACAAATTTATCAAGGGAGGCCACCCTGACCGTGCGAATACAAGCGAATAAAAAAACACTAACACATCAAACCCTGTGTCGGGAAACGTTGTCACAAGAAACTATTGGAATTAGGGAAAATTTTGCGTTAAGAATCTCTTCTCTTTGAGAGAATTTCTGCTTTAGAATATCGAAGACTTATATCTTGATAAGTTTTAAAAGACAATTCATTTAAAGAAATCAAAGGAAAGTTACCTAAGAAAAAGTTTTACTCAAAGGAAAGAATCTTATAGATCTAAAGGAAGGCTGAAATCCCACACTGAGGATGATGGTCAGATATGTAACAATATTCATTGCATGGTAAACTATTCCATGATAATTATAAGAAAAACTAGCCAATGCCCTGTTCATCGTACAGGTACGTTTTGTTAGCAGCTACATTTACACAGACAAGAGAAAAACTTTCTGATTAGCAAACATTTTTTAGAAAATGTAAGACAGTACAACTCCATCTTTCAAATGACGTCGTCTACTCATAAGTGCTGAACTAATCAGTAAATTTTTCTATTGTCTGTGTAAATGTAACTACTAAAAAAAACTCACACCACGTCTTTGAACGGAAAAATCATTAAGTACAATCGTAATTAATGAGCATGACTACATTAAGAGATTTGGGATTGGGCACGAAAATATTCCTAAAAAGAATAAGTAAAAAATACTATGTCTATTTAGATCTAGATCTACATCCAGATAGGCCTAGACCTAGTGGGTTATATCCTTCCCAATCTAAGGGTTAACTATAAGCTTAACTTTTCTTCCTAGAGTCCTCTCTGCCTCTCTCCCCCTATCACTGCCTCTCTCTCACTCTCTCCCTCCCCCCTCTCTCTCTCTTTCTCTCTCTCTCTATTTCTCTCTCTCCAAATTTTTGTTCATTTGATTTTTTTGTTAATCAACACAAAACAAAAACAAAAAATACAGAATTTAAAACGTTTAAATTCGATAAAAATTTCCATTTACCTTGCAATCCATACATGTGTGAAATTTTTTACTTTTAACTATTGAACACACCTCTTTTTCTTTCTATAACTATTAATAATAGATATCAGACCGGTAGTCGCGGTGAAAATAAAATGGACTGGTAATTATGATTTATAACATTGATTAATTAAAAACTGATTAGGCGTCCATGTTATTAGTTTTATGACTGTAAAATTTTCTCTGGCTCATTTGTAATTTTACTGCAAAATTTGGAATTTTAAGATGGAGCGGTTTGGGTTTAATCACATCTTTAAGTTTAAGACGAAGAAAAATTATAACTAAGAGAGATTGACTTTAATAGAGCATAAAATAGTTAAAAATGGCTGATACAGAATCAAAGGAAAATGAATCATAGAAAAACAAAGAATCAAAAGAAATTAAATGGAAAAAAACAAGCAAGGGTAACCGAAAGAGCAGAGTTAAATTAAAAAAAGAAACTACAATTTACTATATTGTTAAGATTACCATTGCTTAGGCCTATATGGGGAGCACAACGTGTGTTATGGAGTGGAGTGAGTGAAAGTCTGAAAGAGCGATGAAAAAAAGAAACAAGAAGGAAGGTAGATAGACAGACAGATGGATTGATAGGTAGATAGAAATATAGATAAATAGATAGATGGACAGATAGATAGATAGATAGTTAATAGATAGATAGATAGATAGATAGATAGATAGATAGATAGATAGATAGATAGATAGATAGATAGATAGATAGATAGATAGATAGATAGAAAATTAAATAGATAGAGAGAGAGGGAGAGAGAGACAAAGAGACAGAGAAAGAAAGGTTTAAAAAAGAGAGGGGTGGGAGGCAGGCAGGCAGAGTGACAGAGAAAGTTAAGAAAACAGATATCAATGCACTTAAATTACTGTAATCACTAAGATGCAGAAGTCACCATTACTAATGACTCTCAGCAAGTATGCCCTTTCTCCGATTTCTTTCTCCCTTTCTTCCCACCTCTCCAGAACATAGGATTCGTCTCTCTCTCTTCTCCCTCTCTCTCTCTCTCTCTCTGTCTCTTTCGCTCTCCCTCCACTCCCCTCATCCACATTCCCTAGAGGATCGCTATTGTTCCAATCAAGTTAGAGCACTCGGGCCAATTATTCAGCGCTCTTTGACTATTGTGTGGTCTGGTCAGAGGGGCAGAGCGCAAACACACCGGACGTGACTGGCCGCTGCCCAGCTGGATAGACAGGACGTCGGGCGGGTGGAAGGGGGCGGCTCCCTTGGTACTCCTGGGGAGAGCGACAGGGATCGGGAAAAGGGGTGCACTTTGGGTAGGCCTTGGGTAGGCGCAACCAGTCGCACGAGCTCAGGAAGAGAAGGAGAGAGAGAGAGAGAGAGAGAGAGAGAGAGAGAGAGAGAGAGAGAGTGAGTGAGTGAGTGAGTGAGTGAGTGAGTGAGTGAGTGAGAAGCAGCGACAGGGGAAGAGAGGCAGAGAGGGCCCTAGGACGAAAAGATGATTAAAGTTATCAGTTCAAAAAGGGAAGTACAATGAGATTATTGAAGTTGTGCATGAGAATATGATGGATCGTAAAAGTAAAAAATAGAAAAAAAGTAGAATAAGAACACAAAAAATATACAACAAAGTAAAAGAAGGGAAGACAAACATAATTGTTCATAGAATCAATGTCACATCCTGTGATTCATACAAACAGCAAATAAAATGGAATGTCTCGTCATAGAGCATTGATGCATCAAGCTGAATCTCAAAAATAAATGATTTTTGAATTATAATTAGAACAACTGTAGTGTGCTGACAAATATTCCAGCTACACACACATGACTTTGTTTCTAATTTCTTCAATCTTGACTGCAGTTTGATTAGTTTATGTTATATATAAAGTATACAATTCAAAAAATGATGCTAAACAGTTTTAATTTCATGATTTAATATACCACTACAGTCAATCTTTCTGTTAAAAATAGCCAATGCAATGTATAAAACAAAACACAATGCTGTTAGTGGTGTAACTATTATACAACACATATTAAATGTAAAGTCATTTTCCTTACGTAATTTGTAATCATTCATGTATTTGGAAAAGCTGACTAAAAGCGAAGTTCTCTCTCTGCGCCACACTTTTGAAGCGCTATGAATTAATAGAGATAATAACGATGTACTTGTAATGGCATCATTAAAATAATGCGTCGAGCGTGGTGGCATAGAAATCACAGTGAGCAGATGGGTTGCTTGGCCACAGTTAAGGCTGACAAAGTGAGAAGTGGAAAAGAAAATACACTGTAAGAAGCGCCAGCTGCTGCACTACGACTCATCTTTACATTGTTAGCATTTTTCTGGGGTCTTTTTTTTTTTTTAGCTTTTAACACAAGTTACTGCTTTTCTAAGGCCCATCATCAGTAACTCTGACAACTCACTGAGAGGTTGAAAGACAAGGCCTGACAATTTCAGGAATCTATCCATGTGGGAATCATTTTAGTGGCACGGACCCAATCAATAGGTAACGTGAAAAGTTTTCAAAATACCGTATAGTTGTCACTTCTGCATAGCCAATCGAACAAAAATCATATCATATTACAATAGATTTCTAAGGTGGCAAATATAATTATGTTCATTTATTTTTCATTGACTTAGATTGAAAAGAAATGTATGTGAAATTAACAAAATATAATATTATAGAAATGTTATATGAGCCCCCATTTGTCCTTTTCGGTAGGCTAAGCACTTTTGACATTACACAATTTTTTCTATTCATTTGACTTTTCAATAATATACTGTGCAAGGTATTATTTTAATTCAGTAAATCTATCCGATTCTACAGTGTCTATCTTTCTCTCAGTGTGTATGTGAAGATGTCCAGATGCCTAACTCTCTGCCTGTCTGTTTGTCTGTCTGTCTTTATCCATCACTCTTTACCTCTGTCTGTCTGCCCATCTCTCTCTCTCTCTCTCTCTCTCTCTCTCTCTCTCTCTCTCTCTCTCTCTCTCTCTCTCTCTCTCTCTCTCTCTCTCTCTCTCTCTCTCTCTCTCTCTCTCACACACACACACACACTCTGTCTTTCATTCCATATCTATTTCGTTAAAAAAGGGTGTTAGCAATAACAATCAGGTAGCGTGAAGAAGAAGAATGTATACATCGACACTCATTTATCGTTTACAGGTTTGACCCTTTCTCCTCCCCCTCCCCCCCTTTCCCCTCCCAACCTCCCAACCAACCAATCAACCCTCCCTTTTTAGTTTCTTTTCTAAACTTATGACATCATTCCATAACAACTATTTCGATATTTTGCGAGTACAGTTGATGGATTTGTTGGATCTAAATTAAATCCACATAGGCAAAAAATAAAGGTTACCAAGTACGCTAAATATCTTTTTTTTCTCTTTCCACCGACAATTTTGCTAAATAAACGTCACCTTTCTATTTGCTGATCTTCCTCAAATTACTTCAGAGTAAAGGTCATATACTTTTCAAAGGCTCACTTTCGGTATTTTTTTCATTGAAATGCAAATCGTTGCAAAATCTAAGAAATGGTTATTGATTATCTTAAATTGATAGACTCACATTCTTTCTTTTTTTTTCTCGTTGAATTTTTTCGCGACGGTGAATGGTGAATAGAGGAATTTATTTTGGATCTATAAATCTACCTCGCACGAGCTTACAACTGTATGATAGCTTTTGTGACGTGAGATTCAAATTTCAAATTATAATAAAAATGGAACTCTCCTGCCTGTTAGATTTCGTGATTAAAAAAAGACAACATAAAAGTAATGATTACAATCTTTTTATTAGACCGATGTAAACTCTTTTTTTTTTAGAAGGAAAAAATGACTTAAAATCACCACTCTTTTTAGATAAATAATGTATGATTATGAACAAGCTTCCCTTTTTAAAAAGGGATTTAAGTTTATTTTCCATGTGTGAAGTTTTCAAACCAGAATTTAGACGCTACTGTTTATTGAAATAATGGTAAAATAGAGGAATAGGCCTATACGAAGTCTTAGAAAATAATTATGCGACCAGTTAGATGAATTTATGATTTCTGTCTCATAAGCATTTTTTCTGTAAATAACGAAGTAAATAATAAATAAATGATTATTAACAAAACGCTAAACGTGTCTTCAGATTATAGGGGAAAAGGAACAAGTTAGTGTAAAAATGATTTTTAATGAAGTTTATATAGTGCAGCCACTCTAGTCTCTTCACATAATTTTTTATTAATCGATTTAGGTATTTTATTTACTCTTTTTTTCTTTTCTTTTATTGGTGACACCAAAAGAAAAAAAAAGAAATATATGTATATATCTTGCAAGGTTAGCCTACGATTAGCGTAACAAAATGCCTGTGTTTTAAACCTCAGGTGTATCAACAACAGTATGTATTTTTTATGCTCATATCTTTAGTCGGTATCACTTATACACATTTCCTATGCCTTCCCCAAGTTAACTTTCTTTAATGTCTCAAGTATTTCACCTTGACACCTGCCTTACATCTGTCTAAATTTCCGTGTATTATTCATCTAAACAAGCCAAAACGAAAGGAGATAACCGCAGACAAATACTTGGATAGTGTGTGGATTTCCGATTGTGAGCTGAATCACTCGCTACACCCTTTCCAATCCAGCAGGTCTTGAAAGGTGAGAAAACAGAGGAAATAGAGGGCGAGGGTATCAAATTTATGTTTGGTCTGTTTCTTTTTTCATGTATTCTTACTCTTCACCTGCATGAAATTAGCGAGAGTAAAATAGCGCGAAAATATTGTTACGGTTGTGTCAATTTAGCATTGATGCAGCACATGGGGACTGGAGTGTTATTGTTTCTGTCGATGAGAAGAAAAGAAAATTTATTGGTGACTCTATCAACTTATTTTAGCAACTAACAGTAGACTTGTAAACGATGCGGGTTACTATTACACGGAAGATTTTTTTTTTTGCGTGATTGTCTGAAACTTTAAAATTGTTTACAGATCTAAAAACATTGTTCTCCTCTAAAAAGTGAGCATTCAAAAACCCTAGAAGAAAAATAAACGACTTCATTTCTATATTGTTTTATCTCCGTAAAAAAAAAGTGTTCACGGTTCCTCTCAATTTAATTCACATTATTTCATAATGTGGACCCAGTTCAATGCATCACTGATGTTGAAGGGGTAATAAAATTGGTCACAATGATAAATAAACATAGTGCGTCCTGAACATCCAATGTGTGGGGAATCGATCCTCTCCACAGATTAAGTGATCAGAATCGATCCTCTCCACAAATTATGTGATCCTCTCCGTTCAATGGTTTACATTTTCACAAGCTTCTGATTTTCTAATTTTGAGTGTTCGCGTTAAAGAAAAAAAAAGATTCCGACACCAATAACAGTCGTGAAACCCCGAAAATATAACGGTTTTTTTTTTTTGGCGCTATGAAGTCCAATTTGAAATTAATTCTTTTTATTTTTGCCGTTTGCATAAGAAAAAAAGTAGAAGTTATTTCTATTACTCATTAAATTTTCATAATGAAACAGATTCTAATTTTGATAAAGCGATTGATGATGGAAGAGACAAAGCGAGGGAACAAAAGAAGGAAAGACGGACACATTTAGAGTGAGAGAAGAGAGGGAGTGAGATTTAGAGAGAAAGAGAAAGAAGGGAGGGAGAGAGAGTGAGAGAGAGAAAGAGAGAGAGAGAGAGAGAGAGAGAGAGAGAGAGAGAGGATAGGGGGGGGGGAGAGAAAGTTATATAGATTGAGACAAAATATTGCAAAATGAGCTTCATAAAAAAGGTAGTGCATGGTGATATTTAGAGAGGAAAATGATGTTGCCTTTTGGGACTAACTGCACTGTTCTTTTCATCTCAGCCTTTAACAGACCCATTGAAACCGAAGTATGAACATAAAAAGACAGAATATCCACCTCAAATTGTAAAAAACAAGGTTGTCAATAATTGAACTGTTTTTTAAAGGCTCTTCTAAGGTTATGAAGGTCCTATTGTCGACGTGCACCCGACAAAATTTGATTTGATTTCCTTGTATCAATATGTCTCTATTTGCTTTCTATTTTTGTGTCTGCTGTCACCTGGCCTTTCACTCTCACCTATTCGACCCATCACTCCTCCCTCTCCAGGTTCTCTTCTTAGTTCCTGTCGACTGGAATGCTTTCTATCGAACTGTGCCGTTTTTAATTTTGTTTCCGTTGCGAGTGCCCCAATATATGTGACTGCCTATGAACAAGTGTTTGCCTATTTCAATAGAATCACTTCGACTCAGTCACTCATGAAATGGGCAAACAATGTAATTCGTGCGACTTTTCGGTTTTCTTTAAAATCATTTCAATTTTCTTAAAAGTTTTCTGATAGATTTAATGTCAGTTTCAAATGGAGTATTTCTTGTTTCGTTTTATATTGAAAATATCTTCTTTGATGAGTTTCTTTTTTTTGTTTTTGTTTCTTTTATCTCTTTTTTTATTTCCTTAATCTTCATTCAGATCTCATACCGATTGAAATCCAACAATTGGACCCTCTTCGAAACACAATTATTAGTAGAGATCTTTTAATCGATTTGGTTTCGCTTAAAACATTTTATTGTCCTACAGGAAAAAAGTAAACGATGGTATTTGACATATCACCCAGTGTAGCTTCTGGAACTGTTCAGAGATGAGCTAGCCCTGCTCACCGAGTGTCCTTCAAAGCCTTGAGATCCTCTTTGAGCAAAAAGAGGTGTGAGTGACATGAGAAAATAATTATTTCCGCGCTCTTCCTTGAGCCTGCCCCATCAGCCTGATGCTGCCCAACATCTGTGACTTTTAACCTGCTACGCGTCGCTTTAGGTCCAGGCAGGCTTTCTTTTTTTTTTTTCTTTTACTTTCGTAGTTCTTGTTCTTTGTTGTTGTTGTTTTTTTTCTTTATTTTACTGGCCCACCAAGTCTAGGTCTAACGTAGACCAATATTATGGACGCCTCGACATATTAGGCCTATATATCCATACGGCAACATTGATAAATATAAATCATGGGTATTACAATGATTATTTCACTTTAAAAACGGTCCAATCAGAAAATTATAATAAGTGAACGAAAATTCGTTTGAACACTTAACTAATTATTTTTTTCTATATGTTTATGGATCAACCTCGTTTTTGCCTTTCTTTTCTGTTTCTCTTGTTTTGATTGCTGTTGTTTGCGTGTTCTCCTTCTTGTTTTTATTATTCTACCTACGATTGCTATTTGTGAAAGTACTCTAAGCATTAGCAAAAGCTAAGCATTATTTTTAATAATCGGCTTTGAAAGCCTACAACACTGTAATTTCCGAGCTTTATTCGCGTATTTAAAAAAAACGGTGGGTGAGACGCACAAAACACAGTGCTCTCAGACCATACCTATTAAAAAAAACTTTGGGTGCAACGCACAAAACAAAAAGCAAGAAGATTTCAGGTAAAAAATTCGGATGGGTGAAAATAGACGAAACGGTTGTAAGTTCAATTTTAAAATTGAAATGGTCAATCTTGATTAAGTAAAAGAGAATTGAAAACCAAAGGAAATAAAAAAATACAAGAAGGATGAGTTAAGCGTTAGCGTAAATCCAATTGCCATGTCTACGTTTTTATTCTTTGTCTGCGGCAATTCCACGCGGACCTACCCATGTCCATATAATTCTGTGTTCTAGACAGCTATGGCCTACCCCTGACACTATGCAGAACACTGAGGGCTGAGAGGCCAAGTTGAAATCGATGCGAATCTACCCCATGAACTTCAAATGTGGCGGGAATTAAGATCCGCCTGGAGTAAAACACTTTTTCAATATTGGACAAATTCGTTTCTTACAATTTAACTCTTGTAGATACAAAAAAGAAGTAAGTTTCAATTTGTATACTAATTGTTTTTTTTTAAATTCCCCATTGCCCACAGTGCGAGATAATTATAACTGTGCTGATACAGCGCTTCTGTTATCACACCCAACATGTATACATGATTATATTTTCTATATTTCTTAATTTGTTCTTATCAAACTGCGATGGTTTTAAATCTTTTATATCTTTATTCTCAACTTTCAGCATCCTCCTGCGATGCTTTAATGTGTTTGTGTTTTTTTTTTTCTGTTTACGTGAATGTTATATCACAAATATGTTCGTAATTATACGGCTAATTTTAACAAAGGATCACCGCAGGCTACCTAACATATTATACAGCCACATGTCTGTTTGGCCAATTTGATATAAAATGTGCAATTATTATTCTCACATTTATTGGATTTCTCCAGAATTTGTATACTGAGCAACATATTTCTTTGTTGCTAGGCATAGTGGATAAGCTGAGATGGAATTTATTGTTCTTTAGTCAAGCAATCTGATAATTGTCTACATTGCGCCTCTGTACCAAGATCACATGGTGATCAGATAAGATAAATGGACAACACCAGCCTGTTTGTTTATATAAAGGAAGTGATGAAAGAAAATAGGCATGATTACAATGCGATAAAGCATAAACAAAACAGACCGTAAGAAAGTTATGACAAAATTGCATCACTTAAAAAAACAACCAAGGGTATCAGTCCACAAAGCGTGTCAACAGCAAAATGATGATGTTTCTCTCACTAGGTACAGTTTTCTTTTCGCATCTCCTAAAACTTTTTTCTTAAAAAAAAAAGGGGGGGGGGGGGGGGGGGGCGGGGGGAGAAGCGTTTAAAGGGGTGTTACTCTCCCAAGAATTTAACGAGGCTTTTCCGTGCGCTGCTGAGTTTGTAGAGACTGTCTTAATNCCCCCCCCCCCCCCGTTCCCCCAAATCCCCCTAGGAATTTTATACGGATTGGGCTGATGGTTTTTACGGTTTCGCTTGCCCCTAGTTTTACAATCTGACGTCTAACAAGATGTTGACATTAAAAATTGATACTTTATCACAACATGCATGTGGAGAGAAAACATCAACAAACAGCAACTATTAGCCGGCTCTGTTGGTAGCAATGTTTACTCTCTAGCCCGCTCCCCCTAAGCCTGGATGGGGAATGGAAGGAGACACGAGCAAAAGAGAAGATTACTAAAGAACTCACCTTATTAGCGACCGAGTGCTAAGACATAAGGAAAAGAGTGCTGCAAAAAGGATACCTTGGAGATGTACTAGTCAGCTAAATCTTTTCTGTTTTACCTATTTATTCATCTTTTTTTTGTGTTGATTTTTCTTTGTTACTGGTTGTTTAGTTTTTATTTTAAAAAAAAAACGATACTTTGATTTTTTTAAAACTAGTTATTAATTTTTGCTCTCCTCTCAAAATTGTATATCGAGAAACACTCGTGTCTGTTTTGAATATTTTTTAATCTCTAAACTGTAGACTTTAATAATAGATAATTATAAAGGCTTACTCTGTCATGAAAAAAAAATGTAGATTTTTCGAAAAGTGGGATTATTGGGACAGTGCCGACGGAGGAAAAAAATAAGTCTAATTCAACAAAAACAAGTAATTTATATCCTGTCTGGCGCGAAGTGTGTTTTCTCCTATTGCACAAGTCTATGTTTTTTTAGAGCGACAGCTGTAAAATTATTACCGAGATGTGGCAAGCCGACTCAATCGTGTGGCAGGCTCAGGAAACCAGATATTGACACTGGAAAAGTAATAAAGGATCGGATTTTTATTCTCAAAATAACCAAACAGAAACCACAAAATAAGCAAACAGAAACCACAGTTACGTGCGTGAAATCTCTTCCGGGCTTGTGTCTAAGCTGAGCATGCAGTATGGTGCCTGATTAAATTCGTGAGTGAGAATCACAGTATTCTCTGCCCGTGTTCATTTAACAATCACACACACACACACACACACACACACACAGTTACGCCAATTGTTTCTTTCTTTATTTATAATATGGAGTAAAGGATGAGCTCGTAATTTGTAATGTTAACAGACATGGATTTTGCTTGTCATGAAATGCAAAAAAACCACGAAACATATTTTAAAAACCAGTTAATAGCTTCGCTAATCATTATAAACAACTTGACTACTCCCCTTTCATAATTTACACAAAAAGTACAACAGTTATACAAATGCAGACCCCCGAATAAGATAGTTTTGTTGTTTTTTTATGATAAAAAGTCAGTTTAGTTTGATGTATAAGTTTAGAGCACTGTTGTACTTATTACCCTTGATGACTAGTTTTGATAGTCGACGCATAATATACTTGCATATCAAATACGAGGCGTTAAATTAACCGAGACTGCTAGTCATCTCTTATTATGCTTTTTCTGTAACTGAACCCTTGTACTTACATGGCCCAGTCTGATCCAATTTTTCAAATGACCAACTCTTTACATTACCAAGGGGAACAGATGTATCGCAATATAACAATGTCACTTTCGAAGAAAAGAATAAAGCTTTCAAACTGAAAGATTAAAGGGAGTAAAAAAGCAACGCACATGCCAACGTTAGTTTTATATTAAACATTTGTTAGTTCTCCAACACCGTGCTTAATTTTTTTTCTTACTTTGCTTTTATCTGTGTATTACTTTTTTAAAGCGTTTTGGTATGTGATAAGATGCTGGATCTCATATTAAGAGCAACCAATCGAAAGGGTGCCGGTAGATTCTTTATGCCACATTTATATCTACTTAAAAAGCAACATGTGCAAAAGTAGAACCAGCTGTGACAAAAAGAGAAGTTGAGCTTCACAAAGATCAGTTGCTAAAGTTACGACACAACGTGGGAAATCTATCTAGGGCCTCTAACTATACAATACCAACAGCACCTTCTATCAGACAGTGAAGAGACGATAGTGGTGTGCCTTAGGACATAGTTACACTTTTCAAACAATTTTTTTTTCATTCGTTTTCAAAGTGAAGAAAAATCTCTAAAAGGACCTCCCCACTGAGGTTGTTTTTTCCATTACATTTTAGTCTCCACATGACTTTTTTTTAACCGATTATCATCGTATATAAAATTTCAGTTTTTGCAATAACATGTTTGGTAAATATTAAATCTAAAGAACAATAAATAGTAAAAGATTCGTTTTTAGATATATTTTTAACTTTAAAAAAGCGACAAGGAACACTCTAAGTAATGAGTAAATTTTGCACTTGCTGCATAATACTCGCTGCTCTATTCGATGAGCTTTTGTTTCACGAAAAATCACTAGACAGATATCGAACTTTGTTCTCCACCTCGACGGTTTACAGTTCCTCAAACTGATATATGTGGCTAATTGTTGTGCTTCTGTCGTTATTATTATTATTATTATTATTATTATTATTATTATTATTATAATAAAGGGAATGTGGAGAAAACGCAGTTGTTTTAAGTTGTGCGATTTTTTGTTATTAAGAGATTTTTTTTAATTTTTGTATCCTTAGGAGGGATCACGCTACGCCTTTCTTGATTTGTTTTACCCCATTTACTGATTTCTATCTCTACCTCCCCCTATCTTCTTCTTTGCATCTCCACAACACACGTTCATACTGCAACACAATGTTCCTACTGTAGACTAACATAATGGTTCTTTTTCTTTTTATTCTTATTGCATCTCTCTCTTTTTGGGTATCTCTCTCTATCTCTCTTTCTTTCTTTCTAACTGCCCCTCCCTCCCCCTCTCTCCAACCTTTACCATCTCTCTCCCCCTACCCCTCTCTAACCCACTCTCTATCCCTCTCTGTTTCTCTCTCTACCTCTCTCATTCCTTCACAAAAAGACACGCGCAAGGGTAAATCTGCCTCCACGGCCCTCATAAAGCAAAACCGGATCGGCAATTATCCCTAGATCAGGGCATGGTAGTAGCCAGCCTGGACGTGACTGACACAGAGACAGGCGTTGTCATCATGGGCTCGTTAGACAACAATAGTGAACCAACTACGAGATATCCACGATATTTTACAAAATCTTTAACGCCCCTACAATCATGTTTCATTTTCATGGTGGATTTTTAAAAAGGAAATACAAGGGATATAACAGTAGTTTTTTTTATTATTAAAATCAAAGTATCACGCAATCGTCGTTCACGGAATAGTTATAGAATGCCTAATCAAAACGTAGAAAAACAGCGGAGAGGTGCAAGTTTTCTGGATACCCACGGCTAAATCACTATGCTTGGGCTTGCGAGAAACAAAAATCAATTTGGACGTTCCATCCTGCATGTTCAATTAAGTGATTTCGGCTTCACCATATTACAATGTTCAATACAATCTTGGGAAAGTCGGGTTTATATATTATATAATTTTTTTTAATATATTCCAATAATTATGATGTTGAGGCGGGGCAATGAGTAGAACGGTAGAGCATTTTTTCATGTCTTATTATCAAGCTTGTGTTCACAGCAATCATGCATTTATTATCAATCATAATTTTATAACAATAAAACTGCTAAGATATTTCAATTGAAAGTAGCCCAACAGCTGTGCATCAGACTCATCGTGGACCTTTGGTGTTGAAAGTCAGCAATAAACGTTTCTTACATAAGTTTTACAAATATTTATCAGTTTGAGGAAACAAAGATAGGACGAGACATACCCAATAGGAGATCATTTAATAGGTTGTGTGTGCTTTCCTTTCTACAATAATTTTCAGGTCTAGAATCATAATAAAAAATCCAACGCAGATAAATCTACTGTTGAACTCAAAGTTATAAAAGTCTTCCTACGTATTAAAAAGCTAAAAGTTATTCAATTGTATACGTATTTCAAAACTTAAAAATCTCATATACATGGTATACACTAAATAAATATATTTAAAAAAAACAGCAAATTAATCTGTAAAATATCAAGCGATAAAATATTTTAACTAAATATAAAGTACCTAAAAATTAAACCGTAAATGACATGCACTTAACAAACGTTCACGAACAAATGTACGTAAAATGTATAGTCTGTAAATACCATGCAGTATAATCTCTTATATGAACAAACATATACAAATCCTATAAAATACAACATTTTGACGCTGTATGATAAATAACTTCATATGAACAAAAATGCCTAAAAATGAAACCTCCTGGGGAAAAGCGTAGACTATCACGAGAGCCATAGATGAACTACAACTTGCAAAAACACCTGTAATAATCATGTGTTAACTGTTAAAAGTTGTATGTCTTGTATGGAGTTAAATTACAAATCTACAGTGAAAGATCAATTGGCAAAAACAAGTAGCAATTTAAGAACAAAAAAACAAACATTTAAAAATATGACTCTTCGAGCTTTTTTAAAAAACTCAAGACTTGCACTCTCCCTTATCTCTCGTGGAAGAGAATTCCAAATACATGTCGTTCATAACACTGAAATGACCACTTGCCAAATGATTTTAAATTCTTCCTTGGCATAACTAGCAAAGTTTACTCGCTTGTATATATCTTAAACAGCGAGATGCCTTGCTCAGATTAAGGTTCAAAGTTTATTATAAATATTGTGGACCCAAATTATTCAAGCATATTTTAAAAACAGTAGTAGCAATTGTGTATTCTCTGTTCTCTCTTTTACCGGCAATCAATGTAAAGACTCTAATTGGGGATTTACATGCTCATTTTTTCTTATTCCTGTAAATTAGCCTGGCTACATGATTTTGGACTCTCTGAATTTTTTTATTCGTCCTAGAGATACCAGAGAGTAGTGATTTGCCATCGTCTAATTTGGATAAAACCAGAGACACCATTACTCAAGCAGTGACATCAAATGACGTATGACGGGTATCTTCTAATAATACTGATACGACTTATCTCAAAATAAAATAAAAAGTTTTACACAATAAACTGACTTGATCACTCATAGTTAGAGATTGATAAAAACAATAATTCTTTCCCTTTTGAGATGGTACAACATAACTTGACTTTATTTCCAAAACCTGATTGTGAGACTTCTTAAGGTCAGAGGGCTTTCCCCCCAAAAAAAAATTATTCGTTGACTCATGAATAATGTTGTGTTATCCACGTTTTGAGATCCGATACAGTCTTCTGTGGTATTAATTAACAATTCAAGATGTTTTATATTTAAAGCTTTGTATAACTGTGTATCGTTTGCGCACTGGTGGTATTGCAGACTGTAATTATTTATTATCATTGCCGAGGGCCGCAGGTAAATTGGTAGAAAGAATGGGATCTAAAACGTAATCATTCGGCCATAGCACGAGAAAGTCTGGAATTTAACTGTTGTCTTGACCGAGGGGAAGCTCTTAGCAAATGATTCTACTAAGAAAGTCAAACGCAACACAAACCACCGTTATTATAAGCAGAGAAAGATTGTGTCGGTTCTCAAGAGCAATATAATTATCCATCTCAATAAACATGTATAAGCTTCTCCTCTTTGATATCAGTTGGTGCCTGTGAAGGTGTTATAAAGAGGCTCAAGTAATTGTTTTTTAAAGTAGGATCACTTCAAGGAGTGCCGTGTGAGTTCTGTGGTTAGTTTACTCGATATCTTCAGCGTTGTTGTTGTTGTTTTGTTGTTGTTATTGTTGTTGTTGTTGTTGTTGTTGTTGTTGTTGTTGTTGTTGTTTTTTGTTGTTTTTTGTTTTTTTTTCTCCCCCCCCACTCATTGTTGAATCAATTCTGCAATACATAGTATATATCAAAGATTGTGAAATAAATACAGGAATAATGTAGTTATTCCCTAAATCTGCTCTATTGCAAGAGAAAATATATGAGATGTTATAAGGGTATAATTAAATAGTGTGTTACCTTTACACTGAAATATTGATCATTCTAAAAAATATATTCGTACTTCCCGCCCATTTCACATCGTATGATTTTTAGACCAATTTCTTGTTAGGCCCTATTTTGAAATTATTTTATTATGTTCAAATATCAATGAAAGGTGCGAGCAAAAGAGCGAATCAACGTGCACAACATAGTGACTGCAAAAAAAAAGGATTTTGGTACCCCTGAGAACATTCATCTTATAAATGCGACGGAAAAAAGGAAATTGGAAAGTAATTTGGACAATAGAGGAAAAGAGAGAGAGAGAGAGAGAGAGAGAGAGAGAGAGAGAGAGTCCGAAGTAAACACATTTGCGCAGGCAAGTCGAAATACGCGGAGTTTTAAAAAAGCTTTAAATTGGATACCAAATGAAAAGGAATAACAACGACTCCATACATCAGTTCGAATGTTGAGACAACTTCCCATTTCCATATCAATAAACGTCGAAAACTAATATCCGAATCGGGGTGTGAAGATTGCACTCCAAGGCTTGCTGAAGAAACAAAACTTTGATCTAAAAATAGGAAAATTTGAGAGGGGGGGAGAAAGAGGAAGAGAGAGAGAGAGAGAGAGAGAGAGAGAGAGAGGGAGAGAGAGAGAGAGAGAGAGAGAGAGAGAGAGAGAGAGAGAGAGAGAGAGAGAGAGAGAGAGAGAGAGGTGCAGAAAAGTGGGGTGTGGGTGCTTATATGTGTCTCATGAGACATGGAGAGTTAGCATGCAAAACGAGAATGGAGATATTTTCAATAAGAGCCCTTTATTCCGCTGGTGGTTATAGGACATGACAGCCCGTGATCGATACAGTAAAATTATATCCATTATTAAAAAGGAAAGGGGGGAAATGAAAACTTTGTTTTAAGAAAAAAGAGAAATGGAAAAATAAGAGATAGAAGTCTGAGAAAATGAGAGAGAGGTTGAAAGAATGAAATAAATAAATAGAAAGAGAAATGACACAGAGGAAGGGAACTTGGCGACCAGTCACTCGATGGGCATGTTGAAAATAAAGTAGAGAAGCACATTTAACAATAAAGCATCGAACTCAAAAAAATAGATACTAGCCAATTGAATTTGGTAGGGACAGAGAGAGAGAGAGAGAGAGAGATAGAGAGAGAGAGAGAGAGAGAGACAGAGACACAGAGACAGAGAGAGAGACAACAAAATAAAAGAAAGATTTAGGAGTTTAAAATTTGCAGAAAGATAAAACTAGGAAGTCTGAGAGAGTTGGAAAGAACCCAAATGAAGGGGGGCGGGGCATAAAAAATAACGTATGGCGTAGGAGGATTTGTATTAAAAAATCCTGAGAAAACATTGTAATTTATCAATAGGCATTTAGGCAGACAGACCAAGTGTACATGCAAACAGAGAGGCAACAAGCTACTCTGCACCCAGCTTTCCGGAGAATATTGAACAAAGGAAGAAGAGTATCTAGAAGTACGAGTCACGTTGTGAAGAAAAACAGAAGTGTGGAGCGCGGCTAGAACCCGGGCATGATCAGGGGCGTCTCCGGACTCGCCAAGACAAAAGGCACAAGTGTTAGAGGGCGTCAGGGAAATCGAGCCTTTATTGACTGATCGTGTGAAGGGGCGTTTTAGTACAACTTTATGAACGCCTAGAGGTTCTTTCTTAAAAGAGAATATGATTGATTAAATTAAGTTATTCCATAAAAGAGGGATATACAGAAAAGGTTACGATCCACACAAAAAAAAAAAAAAAAAAAATAAGAAGATAGTAACAGTAATAGTTACAGCACCGATCTTCTTGACATTTGTTATGGATGTAGCTCTTTTTTTCGTTCAGCGTAATGTCATCTTTAGAACTTATAACTACTTACCGTTAATTAGTAAAACAAAAGAAACCAACTTCGTGGTCCACTTATTGTGCTTACGTTGGGTATACCTTTTAACCGACCAAATCATTTTGTGAGTTATAGAAATAAGAGGTGTGCCCAAGCATTTCGGAATGTCTTATCGATTCGAATTAAATGATAATTTATATCAAATTTATACGTTGACCTCTTGGTTGTACAGTGAATAATTGCACTCCTTCGTAATTTAATACGATAGCCTACTCGTTAAGGTTTTCTATCAACGTAACCTAGGCCGTATCTCTTTTTTTAACTTTAGCTATATGCACTTCATAAAATAGTTGTATCGTATTTCTAGGCAAATAATGAACAATGAAAGTGAAAATTGCAATATTTTTATTTTACACTGTATAAAATATTTCTTGAGACCTACATAACTTTAACCTAGGGGAGAGTTTTGATTTCCTCCGCGGCTCGACCAAATAATAATTTTGTTAGAACAAAAATACATATACAGTGCGTATATCAATTTTTTGGACAAAAACAGTTATAGTGCGTGTGGTGTCTTTTGGGAGTGCCTATAATTTGAAGGTTTTGCTTTCTAATTTAAAGTTAACTCATTACATTCCTAACTTTTCTAGAATCATCTCTGAGTAATTTACTCTGCCACCAATTTTTCAACGATTTTTCTTTTCTTTTTTTGTTTGTGTCCCTTTGGTTTCCCTTTTTTGCCTATCATAGAAACGTAAATAACACTATGTACAGTGTATTGCATCTTTCTCGTTGCTTGCCAGAAAAATTGAAAATAACACGATCCTTAGACATAGACAGAGGTGTTTTAAAGACAATTAGAGTCGACATTTAACAACCAAATGACCA
This sequence comes from Elysia chlorotica, assembly GCA_003991915.1. Lineage (NCBI taxonomy): Eukaryota > Metazoa > Mollusca > Gastropoda > Plakobranchidae > Elysia > Elysia chlorotica. Next base: position 421,430 of record RQTK01000127.1, on the reverse strand, counting down.
ATCTTTGTTGAAACAAATCGGTAGGTTTTTTAAAAACTTATTTGTGTACAGCTCGTTATCACAAATTGATCTGCCTGGGGTCTAGACGTACTAATGGCTTTAATGGTACCAAGTCACAGACATATACATTATCTTATCATAAGAAGAAGGGTATGCCAATAATATTGTTATTGTTATATTCGAAAAAGGGGGGCCACGACAGACAAACAAACAGACATATACGAGGGGTGTTCACTATGTTCTTAGCATGACAATGAAGGAATAAACCCAGAGACTTAAAATTTGGCACACTTACATTTATTTCTCTACATAGTCACCCTGCATAGTTACACATTTCTGCCACCTGTCCTTGACCTTCAAAAGTCCTTGAGAGTAAAACGTGTCATTTTGCGCTTGAAACCACTCTTCCACAGCAGAAATCGCATCTTCAATGTCTTCAAAACGGCGCCCTTTTATGGATTTCTTAAGGTTTGGGAACAGACAGAAGTCTGATGGAGCTAAATCCGGTGAATATGGTGGATGGGGAAGAATTTCATAGCCACTCTGATCAGCTGTCTCAACGGCTTGTCGTGCTCGATGAGCAGGAGCGTTATCATGCAAAAGCAGGACTCCGTTTCGAAGCTTTCCCCGTCTTCTTCTTACTAATTCAGATCTCAGTCTTTTTAGCAACCCTGAATAATACTCTCCAGTGATTGTTTTCCCCTTTTCCATGTAGTCAGTCATTATGATGCCCTCACAGTTCAGTCAGACAATTTTTAGCAAAACATTACAAAAAAGAATCAAGACCATGTCATAAGAGAGAGAGAGAGAGAGAGAGAGAGAGAGAGAGAGAGAGACATACAGACAGCAAACAGACAGAGAGATAGTAAGACGGATGGGCAGGCACTCAGTCAGATAGACAGACAGATAGACATCAGGCAGACACACAAACACAGAAGAACAGACAAACAGACAGACAGACAGAGATGTCAATACAAAACAAAAAAGTGAGGGAATAGAGAAAGAGAGGATGAAAATAGGGAAGAAGAGAACACCGCGTAAATAGGGAGGGTGTAATGGGAATTTCAGTGGTTATTGCAAAAGGGCCATTTTGGATTTGCTCGCTTCCTTTTCGCTTGATTTGATGTGGGCAAAAAGGTCTAAGCAACAAAAAAAACAAAAAAACAACAACAATAGACTACATTCCACCTAACCGATGGTGTGGCTCTCAGTCTCCGAATCACACCCATGCAGGTATCAAGCAAGGCTTACGGTGCAAATAGAGAATTAAATTATCGTGTGTCATGCTACACCTAGTGAATTATTATGTACCATTAACTAACAGCCTTTTCTGCACTTTGCTGCTTTTAAATATATGTCAACTTACCGTCGGTCTTTCACGAATTGTCAAATATTTAATAAATGAATTGAAAGTATATGGCTACCTCGCAATTCTTGGAGGATTAAAAAACGATAATCCAATGTTACAATAGTTAATGCCTCGTAATACTTTCCTTCAGATTGCAGTAATGAAATTAAAGGGAGCGATAACATAGACGAGGAGGCACACAACTTAAAATCAAAATTTAAAAGCAGTAAAAAAAATATTTACCGATGCCAAAAAAGGTAAACAGATATTACTATGTAAAGTTTTAAATATGCAGGGGTATCATTTGTTTTGGTGAAAGATATGCAAAGAGGCAAGGGTTAAGAGAGAGAAAGAGAGAGAAAGAAAATAAAAGAGAGAGACAGAGAGAGAGAGAGAGAGAGAGAGAGAGGGGGGAGGGAGGGGAAAGAGAATGAGAGAGATAGAAAATAGAATTGGTAGTAATAGTAGAGAGATAGAGAGACACGAAAAATAAGACAGAGAGTATAAGAGAGGCACAGAGACATGTATAGGAACTATAAAAGAAGGTGAGGTTTGAATCACTGACAAAGATATGTACATTAAGAGGAAATAAAAACAAAGACACAAAAGGAGACAAGCAGATAAAGACAGATTGAGTTGAGTTGAGTTGAGTTTGTTGCTAAATTTCCAACGTTAGCATTGTATGGGATATATTGTGGAATGGCCACAAAACTGAAGTTGGACAATTTTATATGCTGCAGCACACGAGACAGGGCGGAATGTCCTGGACCCCTGTCTCCTCCGGTCACCTTTTATGAACTGCCGCAGACTGAACCAGGTGGGGGCGAAATCAGACTGATAAAACTTTAACAGACTAAGTGTTTCGAACCGCGGGCCCCCATTTCGGAGATAAACGCTCTACCATTTGAGCTTGTTCGCAGATAGTCCGACAGATGATCAAAACATAATTATAATATACTTGTTTTACTCTATATTATAGAGTAAGACAAGCATTCAACAAAACTTAACAAATACAGCAGTGTATCTTTTTTTTTAAAATTTAGTCCATATTAGTAAACAACTTATTATTATGATGCTAAGCTCAAAAATGATATGGTAAAGGCTTTTTAGCGTAGGGACAGAAATTTCTACAAAATGTGCGATGTATAAGGTAAAATAATGTCATAGATTTATGTGGGCGTAATCTTTAAGTTATGCAAACAGTCTACATTTTCTCGTTCGAGCGTATTGAGCCAACAATAATTATTATGAAGAAAACTCTTGGCCATCCGACATTTAAATGCATCAATAGGACGGAAGTCTAAAAATGCGGAATTTCGGACAAAATCAATCCATTTAATGAGGCCTAATAAAGATAGTAGATATCTGTTAAATGTTTTTTACGGAGCTTTCTCAGGTTCAACACGATTTGCGAATTTTGACGCGCACTGTGTATTAAGAATAAGAATTCTTGGTTAATTTTAACATAAAAAAAAATTAAACCTACTTAAATGAATATAATTGTCTGTCAATACAACAAACAGTCCGTGGCTCAATTTATTCAGCGACCATGGCTTATTCAAATTATCCAAACAAAAGTTTACATATAGCGAACAAACGCATAGATGAGAAAGCAAAACAAACGTTTAGAACGTCTTATAAGCGTTTTTACAGCACCAAAGATGTGTTGCATAATTATCTTCGTTAAAACATGTTTTATTTCCTAATGGTTTCTTTCCTTTTCTGAAAAAAAAACATGTTTGAGTTTTGTCAGACTATAAACTCATCAATAATTCTATCAGTTTTTATCTCCAGCAATCCCCACCAATTTCGTTGGCTCGCAACTAGTAATTATAATCCGTAAAAGAAAAATGTTAAGAAAAGGCATACATTTCCGTTCACGCAAGTTTTAATTGATTCTTATTTCGAAGCCGATTGAAACTCGAAATGGTTATAAAGAATTAAACGTTATTAAACACGTTTTTCTTTTTCTTTTTTTTTTTTACAAAGCGGTGGCAAATTTGTTGCGATGGGCACTTGCCACATGTAAATTAACCTTTTTGTAGGTCAGCAAAACAGTGAAATTATTCTCCTTACCATTGAAAGAACAATGTTAATGCAATGTCGATATGACTTTTGCGTGATTTTAAACAAGTAATTCTCATGGTAGCGAAAAAATTGCTCCTTTTTATTCGTGAATTCTAGCATTTAAAAGTTAATGTATGTACGTTGGAAATCGAATCAGGGCTTTTATTTCTATTTTGTTTCGTGTGTAGTCAGGTAGTTAACCTCTTGCTTCACGACTCGATATTATGGAAGAAGAAACTAAAATGAGGCATTTTAAGAGAATACATTATTTTTCCGTGGGTTTCATGGTACACTATAATTATACGTTAATCTTTAAAGGTTTCCGTACGATAATTTGTGTTCCACATAATTTAGAGCGATAGGATTATATGTTTTTAACATCGTAAAAGAGATTTTTGATTGGGAAAGATTCACAAGCCATACATCTGTAATTTCATTTAAACTTTTTCTCTGCTTTCTCTTTTGTTGAGAGCCCAGCAAGGCCGCTCAATCAGGATGTGACATACCGGAACCGGAATTGATTGCTTGTCTACCGCCAGCTGCTCAGCTAGTTGGTACTGTACTTCCGCTTAAACAGGCGGCGCTAGGTTAAATGAGGTGAGACTGTCTTCCTCATACATGACTGTGGAAAGTGACGAATGTATCTAAAATGTATGTGAGTGTGTGTGTGTGTGTGTGTGTGTGTGTGTGTGGGTTTTTCTGTTTTTGGATAAAAATCTACATACTCATTATCAATACGTCTCAACGACTCAAATTGTCAACCCTTTTGTTTATTGAGTAACTAGTTTGTATAAAGTTATTAATTTATAGTAAAAGTATAAAATAAATGAAGAAAATATAAAAAGCTAAAATACTAAAACCGGTTAAATTTTCCCTACTTGTCCAACGAAAGGTTATGACAAAAATGACTCTAAAAGCGAACATTTTTTTTTAAACGGAAGCAACGTTTTTGTAACCAACTAAATTTCACTACATGAATCAATTTTATACCTATCTTTCTATATACTAGCATTTTTATGCGTCTGTTACGTCTCGCTTTTTTCAAGCCAATTCCCTGTCCCTTCTCTATCCCCCCAAGCCGGGACTTATCCCATTCGCAAAACTAACAAGCTCCTCCTAATTAGACACGCATGACTCTCTCCCGTCCAGACCCCGTGACCACGGGTGGTCAGATCGGGCGGTCAGTCTAACTGGACCCAACAACTCCAGGCTCTGATAATGACGATGACTCTAGCCTTTGACATGGCCTTTGACCCTTGGTCTCCCATGACAATCCCCTAGCATCCTGAATTCCTGACTTCACCCATGAAACTGCAAAGCCCAAAGCAAAATTTGCAGAAACGTTAACAAGCTAAAAATTACATCTTAATCAGAATGGCATCTGCTCGAATCTCGTGGAATGGAGGGTCCTCATTAATATTAAATTGTGTTGATTGTGGTAGTAGTAATGGACGTAGTAGTAGTAAATAGTAGTAGTAGTAGTAGTAGTAGTAGTAGTAGTAGTAGTAGTAGTAGTAGTAGTAGTAGTAGTAGTAGTAGTAGTAGTAGTAGTAGTAGTAGTAGTAGTAGTAGTAGTAGTAGTAGTAGTAGTAGTAGTAGTAGTAGTAGTAGTAGTAGTAGTAGTAGTAGTAGTAGTAGTAGTAGTATTGGCAGCAGTAGAAGTAATAGTTATGGTGGTGGTGGTAGTCGTTTGATGCTGGTAATACTAGTAGACATTGGTGGAATTTGCGATAATGAGCTAGTACTAAAGACGACGAACAAATGATTCACATAACAATTTCAGTCAAAGTAATACAAATAGTGACAAAGTACTCACATGAACCGTCTCAAATTAAAAGAAGACCTATTACATGTTGAATATTTCTGCTCTTTAAACAAAAGATAGATCTAAAAAATTATTTTAGAAATCCGTCCATAATTGTATTTTTATAGAACACTGATTAAAATCGATAAAATTATTCGGAAATAAAAGATACCCAATACGTGGAAATAAGAATGAACATGAAGAGCACACAGAATACGAGTGAATATAAGACCCAAACTAATATCTTAGCAGGATATTGTATTCTGTTTTAGTACCCGGGTCTTTGTTAATGTCTTCCAAATAATGGATGTAACGTTATGATTGTATGAACGATCTTGTAAAATACCTTTAATAAAACTGTTCTTAAATTGTTTAACACTGAAACCAATATAACAAACGTTTTGCTAATATCCACTGATCGGATTACTTAGAGACCAGGCAAGCTAGCGAGAGAGAGAGAGAGAGAGAGAGAGAGAGAGAGAGCGAGAGAGTGAGAGAGAGAGAAATCAAGAAAGAACGAGGGGCAGACAGACAAACAGAAAAACATACAGCAGACGTGTATTTAGATATATAAAACACAGACAACAAACAGCAGACTTACTGGCTTGAAGTGTTCATATAAAC
>RQTK01000127.1:405587-410587 GCA_003991915.1 Elysia chlorotica | reverse complement strand
ATCATAACAGAAAAAAATCAGGAAACCAGAGAAAGTGGATGAAATGTAAGGCTACCAACATAATTCGAACAAGAACGATTTATTAGTACTCGAATAAGATGTAGCGAAAAAAACTAAGAACGTTCGAAGCTTCCAAGACATAATCCTACGCATCTATGTTTGCATTCAAAGTGAGGGTAATGTCGTTTGAATTGACAGAACATAAGACTAATGACGAAAAAACATACTACGGTTGCTAACATAATATAAGTCTAAGGAAGGGAGAGTTGACGTTTTACTTTGGTATAACGTTTCTGGACTAAGGTTCGATAATGAATCCGGCAGCTTGTGGGAAATCAACACTGATAGTGTGTGTTATCATTATTGGTGGAAAGAGGGGGGGGGGGCGAACTGGCTTTAGTAGTAGAGCTTTTGCCTCCTCCACGTTTCGAATCCCATGATCGGCAGATTTATTTGCCCGATTTCGTGCTCTGTAACTAGTTGGGTTGGTGTCAGTATAACGTAACCGTCTGAGACATGAGTCATGGTACCCCTGCCCCGTCTCGTGTTCGGAAACACACAAAGTTGTCATACCTCAGTCTCAGGGCTCATCCACAATGTAGCCTATATAGTGCTAAGTTTGGACGTTCAACCAACTTAACTCAAATCAACTCATCACATAATGTTAAACAATACAGGCCTACTTTACCCAGGATTTGAAAAAGAGCACAACTGTCTTTTAAACTCTTAATAGACGAACACGCAGTTTATAACAAATAAAAAAGTGTATGTAAAATTCCAAGAGTACAAGATTTTTTTAAAGTATTCAGCATAGTTAATTTAGCCAGGTTTTTTCAATTTTATTGGAAATCTGTGTTGTCCCTAAAAATGTCTAATATAGCTAAAAACGATTGTGATATCAATAAATTAAAGCATAAAAAGACCATTGCTTACCTGCCAAGACAAAAAAATAGAATTTATCTTTCTGCTAGGGTAGGTAATTGGAGAGAACAAGATTCTAGTTTGGTAATATATAACTATACTGACACGGTTCTTAACTAGAATTGTTTCACACACGCACACACACACACACACAAACTTACACGGCACATGCATTTCATACATCTTTGATGTGTTCAAGTTATTAAAACTGCAAATAAGTATGACGATACCGGGTGTTTTGAGCGTTTTAAGTCAAGTCTAGAGACTCTCCATCTCTAAGATAACTGATCTATTTCCTTTATCTACTTCGTGTAGTCTCTACAAATCATTTCTAAACATACAATAAATCGTTATCTGAAAAAAATGTAATTATTTTAAATCTTCTATATAAGGTGTAACACAGCATTCTTCCATGGTGAAAAAAGAAATGGTACAATCTTGGAAGAGTCGAAAAACCTTGAGGATTTGCTCTGTTATTTTGAGATACAGATTTTTGTCTTATTTACAACTAAAGGTGGTAAAAAGAGCAACAAACTTTTCCAAACCTCATTATCTGATCTAAAGTTAAGAAAATCTATATTTTAAATGGTTTAGACCATGGATACACCTTTTAAACACATTGAGTTTCTTGGGTCCTAACCCATCTGTATGGAAAAAAATAGGTTAGTGAAATAAAGTGTCCCGGAATGGCACGGCAAGCTTTAACCGTCGGTTATGCGATATGTCGGATTATCTATGCGATGTGTCGGATTATCTATGCGATAATGTCGGACTGTTCGGTGCCTGTGCTTGTCACCTGCGCGCCAGATCTCTTTACGGTGGAAACGTATCCTTATGTCATCATGGCTGTGCTTGCTTTCCTTTGTCCATTTTTTTTTCACAAAATAGACAAATGTTTCAATCTAGAAATTCACAAAGAAATATACTTATGAGGAGCATTTTTCTTATATTATAATGTGATCATGTTAATGCATTAATTATCTTAATGGCATAGTGTTCATATAAAAAACTCGGGCAGGATTGAGTGCTTCGCGTAGGTGTTTAAAAGAAGACCTATTTTAAGCGATTTAGATAAAAGAGTTGTTTTATCCAAGGGGAAAAAATTATATTATATCTTCGCATTAAAAAGTATATCTCTCTGTAATCACATTAAGTAGGCCTACACGGTGTGAAAATCAATTTGGTTCGAAAACTCGATGGAAGGCGATATTTATAAAATATGAAAATCCTACTTTATTAACCATGCTTTTAGTAATATAATTAAGGAAAAAAGTCAGGGGGCGTAAATGCTAGTACTTTTTAAAATCGTATCCATCATTAGAGCAATATACAAAGTTGTAGATTTGATTTAACTTCTTGACAGATATTTTAGATTGAGATCCATTGCGACTTTCAATAATTTAATTAACCATCTAACTGTAACGAATGCATGTTTAAATCATCAACAAGCTTTATTCCATCTTTTCCCCGCTTCTTTCGAAAAAAAAACTTTTTTTTACCTGTTTTCTTCCCAAAGATCAAGGGGATATGACTATCAGAAGAAAGATTGATTAAAAATCAATGTTACGGATTCTGCATGCCACTTCTCTTCACAAAGTCAAGCAGTGGAAAGTGACACGCACTGAAAATTCTTGAATAATAAAACGCTCACATACGAGTAATATAAGATCATTTATTATATTCTCAAAACGGCATATAAAAAATCAAGTCCTGAACAACCGCAAATGATAAGTAATTTCCCCCGTTCATCTTAACATTTGTCAGTCCCATATATGCAATAACTAGTCTTTTTAATATCCAAACAAACAAGAGATGTAGTCAGATTTATACAAATGAGAAAAAATATTTTCATTTTATAACCGCAAAGTCATTTGGGTTAGCGAAATGCAACTTTTTACATTTGAACTGATATTGATTGAGCAAACAATTTTTCACGCACGTGTATATAACGACAGTACAGTACAAATAGTTTTAGCTGATTTGAGGGACGAAAATAGTACGTCCTTGTGAGATTTGAGGAGAATCGATCAGTGTATCATGTAGACACAAATTAGAATGTCTCCGATAATTGTTGTTATCCTGAGGAAGGTTGGAAAAATTACATTTCTATGAAAGGCGGCGGGTAGGGGAAAGTTCTTTGATCGACCCATGCCCATGCACTAAAATAACTAGCCAAGACAAAAAAAATAGTTTTATAATTTTCACCCGCTCAATTAACTGATGTATCTGTCGCACAACAGCGTATGTTAATGACATGCTTAAAATCTTTTTTTTTTTTTCAGCTGCAGTTTTGGAAATCTTTGTCTAATATTATTTCAATGAAAAACAAAACACAGCCAATTCCTCTGGAGTCGTGAAAAAGCCAGAAATTACTTAATTTTTCTCCACAATGATACTTCTTATTATGTGGTTTTGGAAAATTGCCAAATCTTTTCTAAGTCGATAATGACTTAAAAACAGTAAAGTTATTAAGCCTTTGTTTGAGATCACCCAGTCCTGGTTTTGGTTATCATTACATATTGTTTTTTTTTACATTTAAAAATCTGATGATGACATAAAAACTTGACAGCGTCCCGGCCCCAGTTTGGCTCTACAGGATCAGCAGGGATTACGGGAGGAGAGTTGAATTTCGATACCTGGATGTGTCAGCGACAAAACTTGGGAAATGTTACACTCCGCTGTCAGCATGCAGATTTTCCTTGGCCAAACGTATACAAAAGTTGTTGGAGCTGATGAAATCTAAACCTCCTTTCTTAACCTTACAGTGAGAGCTTAACCAGACTGAATGGAAAGAATAACAATATTACCTCAAGACTAGTTCTCAAACAATAAATTAAACCAAATAAATTCACACCAAACAGACGCCTATCCTGCATTGCTTTTAATCCTCTTTCATTACTAGGAATGAATCTTAACGCCAAAATTAGTTGATTTTGTAAAATTCGATACGTTGTGATACTGTAAAAAAAAAACAACATAAACAAGACCAAGTCATTCAGTTTGACTTTGTCTTTATTTTCAGTCGTATTTTTTTAGTTAAACTAAATTGATGGTTTTGAAATATTAAAAAATCCCCCCCCCCCTCCTCCTGCTCCAACAACAGCAACAAATGAAAAGAAATAAATGAATGGCTTGAAAGTTTTACATGCCATGCATTTTTAAAGAATTAGCTTACTCTTAATCCCATTGCCGACCCTTTTAGAGTAAGATTTTGACCCTATGAGAAACAGATTAAAAGTATTTTCTTTGATCTTACCTATGGCTCTCAGAGAATACTAGAATACTACTAAAAATAGTGTTTCTAAAGAAACCATCTCGGCAAAGCAGAAGTACCGTGACTTTTCTTTTGAACCCACCGCCTTTTGATATCAAACTTGGAAGTTTGCGATCGAAAAATGTCGGAATAAGAGTGTAAACAATACTACCGTTCGTATAACATTTACCGTGCTCGTAAGTCTTTCAGGGTAGGGCGAACCCACCAAGTTTACAAACACGGTGTGCAAGCGCTGCTAAATGGCCTAGTTAGTCAGTTCAATTATCGTCACTTCGAGTGTCAATAATGGGCTGTGTGCCTATGACGTAGCAGTATTGAGCGGTTGTCGTCCCTAAACCAACTTGGCGGCGAAATCTTCCTCCGAATCCAGGAAGGGAGGAACCTGGCTAGTTAGTGGCATTTCCGGTGCCAGGGGCAAAACATACTTCACGATCGTGGATACTTTTCGATATTGGCTGTACCGAGGGTTTAGTATTATATTTTGATAACCTGAAAGTATTGTAAGGTATAGTTATATCATAATTATGTAAAATTTGAACGATTTTTTGCCATATTTTTTTTCTTTTTGTTTTGTTTCAACACTTAAAGCTTTGCATGGTGATTTGACCAAATCGTGCACCTAATAATTATCTGATCACTATGAAACAAGATCAGATATAACTTTACTTGTCATTTAAAACCACAACTGGTAGTCCGTGTATACAGCAAAACAAAACATTACTGGCCGCAATAACAAAAGTAATAACACATATGAATCCTCATAACAGAATTAAATAATAATTATAATAATAATAATAATAATAAT
>RQTK01000127.1:275533-396354 GCA_003991915.1 Elysia chlorotica | reverse complement strand
TCTCTCTCTCTCTCTCTATCTTCTCTCTCTTCTCTGTCTCTCTATCTTTTTTTCTTTCCTTCTTTCCCTCTCTCTCTCTCTCTCCCTCTCTCTCTCTCTCACTCACTCTCCCACTCACTCTCTAGCTGACAAGGTAGATAGACAGTTATCCTTTCTCTGTTTTTGAACGATTCAGTATCGAAACAGAGCATCAATTTTTCACCACATTACAGAAATTTGAATTGTTAATGAAGAAAGCCCGTTTTAAATTTAGTAAAATTGTAATCAATAAACTTAGAAGGAAACAACATAAAAGCCTCAGTTCATGTTGGGTAGTTTGCAACAAGATCTACTAGTACTGTGATGGTGAAAGAAACAAAGTCGACAAAGGGGGCGTAAATGCTGTTAATGTGGTATCTAAACTTAAGTATAAAATTACTTCCCTTCCCTTCACATTAATTTATGAAAATTGTTGGAGTTGGTGCTACGTGGGTTCTTAAACGCAAAGAATTTGAAAAGGGATTTGTAGTTGGAAGGATTTTACTGTTTTAAGATTTTCCGCCTTTAGATTGATAAAAGAGCTTGCCCATCAATCTTTGGATATAATTTCATCTAAGGTGCTAAGACATGTGGTTAGTTAAGTCTTGAAAGTACTTAGTGCACGTATTTAAAAAGTTCTCGAAGTTTAATGGGGGCGTGGTAGCGCGGGGTTTAAATCATCGGCTTCCAAAACAGAAGGTTCGTAGTTCGAGCCCCCCTCTGGCGACTGCCTTCTCCTCTACTGGTTAGATCGGTGTCGGTATAATAGGACCAACCAGTTCCAGGAACTCCGCTCTGGGATTCTATCAACGTACAGGGCTTTTCTTGGTACATTACAATATATTAAACTGAGAGAGCTTTGCTTTCAAGGGTATGAGAGACTGAAACATGAGAGATTAACAGCAGTATGTAGCACGCATGAGATCATCCACAGTTTAGAAGGTAATCAAGTCACAGTACGGGATGGTTGTGTTTCTGTCTCCAAGCATTTTCCCTCAAATGGGTTTTTCAACCTCTGAATGATTATTTAGAAGTATAAATGTACATTAAACTAAAAGGCCAAGAACATGAATTCAAAACTGACTTTTATACCTAATATAGGGATTTAAATTGTAAAAAATGTAAATGGTTTTTACCACACCTAGGTAGTTTTTTTTCTGCAAATACGTTAGTATATAAGCCTCTTTTTTTCTGGAATTTCATCGTTAGTTCTGTCACATCTTGAGTATGCCAGTATGATAATTTGTTGTTGTTTTTTTTCAGACAATTTTATAGTTTTTGATAAACCCCAAGACTACAACAGCGGATCAAATGTGAAATGGTTAGAAGTTTTCATATTAATATTTCTTTTTTTTTTTTACATAGTTTTTTCTATGGAATCGATATTACAAATCACTATCTTTCTTCAAGTTTTCGTTATTTTTGTTTGGTTTCTTTTTACTTTATTGTGTTGTTTGTTGTTTTTGGTGTGGTTTTTTTTTTGTATTTTAGCGCTTGCATTTTTTATTCAGTAATGTTATAAAGTTATATAGATGTTTTTTTATATTAATTATGTTATTTTTACAAGATTTAAAGACATGAGTGAAAAGGGTTGACTAATACATAGGCAGTTTGATCGAGAGTATGGAAAAAAATGCGGCGCCTTATATTTTATTTATTGTTTCAAAATTAATGAAGTCAGTCACTTTTATTCCTTAACATTTCCCCTTTCTGAATAAAGAATATTATTTTGAATTAAGCAGTATCACTCCACATTGAAAAAGGAGATGTTTTTAGGTGGATGGACAGAGATATTGACAAATGTCTCGATAAATACACAGGATAGGAGAGAAAGGAGAACAAACTATAGTATTAGTAAGTGATTGAGATATGAATAGACAACGTTTAAGGATAGACAATAACGTAGAGGGGGGGGGGGGGAGGGTTGATAGAAAGAGTGAAATATTATATATGTACATAGATTGTATGAATAAACAGATAAACAGGCCGATAGATAGATAGATAGATAGATAGATAGATAGATAGATAGATAGATAGATAGATAGATAGATAGATAGATAGATAGATAGATAGATAGATAGATAGATAGATAGATAGATAGATAGATAGATAGATAGATAGATAGATAGATAGAGAAAAAGAGGAAACTGAGAATAATGGGAAATGCATGGACATTTACAATAAATCAAGATAAATCCTAAAGTACTAAAACGAACAAAAGAAGGTCTGGTTTAAATTTTTATTATTTTATTGATGAGAATGATTTGCATTGTACATTACCAATAGAATTACACTTTTCATAAAGAAAAATATTGGGTTCACAGTTGATAATGAATAAAAACAAACTTTCATTCAGCATAGAGCCACATGAGAAGTAAAGAGCCATGGTGTGAAATCACTAAATATTGCTTTGAGAACATGGTTATAATCTGAGGAACACACTTTACTGAAATACTTAAGGAATTCATGGTCCTGCGAGATAAACCTCCCTCTCTCTTCTTCTTCTTCTTCTTCTTCTTCTTCTTCTTCTTCTTCTTCTTCTCCTTCTTTTTTTTTTTTCAAAATATTTGTATACCAGGAAAGAAGAAGATAATGTGTCTTTCGTTTAGTTTTAAAAGAGCGTGAGAATTTTGCGACTTTAGGCACTTCGTATTTACTTATAAAGTCAAATCTTTGTTTGACAAGGCTCTCTGTTTTTTGTTTTTGTTTTAAAGAACTTATTATTGAAGCAGTACCGGTATGTTACAACTTTTTTCTATGTTAGCTTAAGGTAGGCCTAAAAGTTTTGTTTTCTTTTCTTTTGAGTATACACAGCAGAATGAGCAATTCAAACATTGGAATATTACAACTGTAGTTGAAATTTTATATTACTTTGCACTGCCAACTTATGAATCAATATATTCTTCAATCACAAGCTAAGTGATAAAAAGGCGTATGTTGTCTAATCTTAGATACATTTTTATTTAGTAAGTCCTTTTCTGCGTTGTTTTCTTCGCAGCCCTTATCTTGTATAAGTTAATTGTTTCCAAGATTAGAGGAGAGCTTAAAATAGGTGCACATTGCTTCGCTTTTCTGTAGATATAATCACTATTTCACAGAGTCGGCTATGCAGAGTATTTTTTAAAATCTCGAGAAAGTTTTTATTTTTGATAGGTTGTACGTCGTCAAAATAAAGCTAATTAGCAGTTAAAAGGTATAATACTATCCTAATTTTAAGAACAAAGAAGGTCCTATAAAATGTCCTATTGTACTGCACTTCAATGGAATATAATGTGTCTTTATGACGATGACGAAGCAGATCTTTTGTGAGTCGGCTTCTTCTGTTGCGGCATGGAAGAGTTTGAAATATCCTCTAAACATCGCTTCCTTGACAGTTCCAGTGTATATCTATCCGGCGTGAACTCGATGAGGGAGCGCTGAACCTCAGACATGGTTGATCTCTTGCAGGGATCTCTGCACAAGAGCCGCTCAAGGAAGTATCTATGGAGGCGAGATTCGTGGTAATAATAGTTATTTATAAATAAACAAAATAATGCATGAATTAAATATGGTTTGCTGAAATAAACACTGATTAGTTGTTTTCTTTTTTCGTAATTCATGCGCTGTGAAAAATATACTAGCAATTGAATCTTCTATAATAAGAAAACACATCACAAATAAAGTGTATTGCGAGATAGATTGATATATTCGTATTTAGGTTAGCATGATCATGGCGGATACAATGCACTTTAATGCAAAGTTAAACCCAAATATCAATAAAGTATTAATTTTATACCAATAGCGTCTAATACACCAGAGCAAATGCGAAAGTCTACAATCATTTTTATTCGCTGAAACAACGATTGTTCTTGGAGTAGTTTTTTGTTTGCTATTTTGTTTTGTTTTGTCGTTTATGTTTTTTGTTTTTGGATGGTTATTTTAATTACTTAATTTTTAGACGTAAAGGTGTTGTATAGTAAAGTGTTTTTTTTTTAAATTGGGACGTATGGCTTGGTTTTAATTAATTTTACAAATATTGAATTTATTTTTGCTTGATCTTTACATGCAATGTCTATTTAGTAACATATTAATAAAAACGTTAAAACTTTAGCAGATTTGATGCCTCAAAACAAAACGAAAAACAAAGTACATGAATAGGATGAGAAAAGATACCTATCCTTCACCACTTCCTACGCGTTTACTTTCATTGTTGTACACCTTTTTCACTCCACAGGTTTCGCTACATCCTTAAAAAGTTCCGATTTCTTTTGTAAAAGTTTTATTTACTATTTTGACTATAAAAGTAATAATTAATTTTAATATATTATATTGTGAAGATTTATATAAGTATTTGTGGACAAAGGCAATTTACGTAGTAAAAAAAAAAGTTTGGATTGCACAAAACGTGATAATAATGTCTTAAAGAATTGTTAATGGAGTTGTTGTTTTTTTTCAAATTTTAGCTCGTCTCAACTTAGATTATATTTTCATTTCTTTGTTTCGCACAAACATGTAAACTCATACAAATTGATTATGAGGAAAATAAGATCAAACAGAGGGGAAAAACATCCCTTCTAGCTAAATAAAAATAATAAAATCTAGTTGTTTTATATACCATTCATGCGTTTTCTTTCTTTCTTCGTGTGAAACAATCTTCTGTTTTTCTGTCATGTACATTTACCTCCTTCTGTACAGTTTTGTGTTGTTTTGCTTTGTTTTGTTTTTGCTATGTTGTTGCTGCTGTTGCTGTTTTTGTTTTTGTTTTTTAATAAATATGCAGCGGGTACATTAAAGCGAATCACCATTTTCCAATAATGTCTTTTTATTATTGAACTTCGTGAGATGTACTGATGTCACCATTTTACATCAGGTGATGAAAATAACACCACGTTGATTTTTACCCTTTGTTTGTTTCAAGCCTAAAGAACCCACCTGAATTTGTCCTCCATTTTGGTACTCCTGATTTCCTCCATATAGTCGGAGGTGTAGCCAGGCCGGCGTCGTTTGACCAGGCAGCGTAAGACCACGCCCACTGCATAGCTGTCACACTGAAACACAGAGTTAAGGAGGAGATGAATGCAAAACTGGTGAGATAGTAAAAAAATAAGATAGAGAGGGAGGGAATGAAGAGAGGGGATTGAGATGAGAGAGAAAGACTAAAACGGAGAGAACGGTGGCTTATATACAGACAGGCAGACAGACAGACAGACAGACATACATATACATACATACATACATACAGACAGACATACATATACATAAATACATACATACATACATACATACATACATACATAGATAGATAGATAGATAGATAGATAGATAGATAGATAGATAGATAGATACATACATACATACATACATACAGAGGCACAAACATAAACATGGATAGGGCAATATTTAAATTGAAACAAACTTAAAATTAATGAACTGATTAAAAACAAATGGACGAAACATATACTAGGAGCATTTTAGTTTGGTCAAAAACAAAAGAAAACGTCAGTGTAACCAGCTCCACCATCTAACCCCACAGTGCTTCCTACAGTCTTATGATATGCCTGGCGAACTGAAGATGATGTCGATGTAAGACGAACCCAAGGCAATGCAAATCACTTGAAGAAGAAGAAGAAGAAGAAGAAGAAGAAGAAGAAGAAGAAGAAGAAGAAGAAGAAGAAGAAGAAGAAGAAGAAGAAGAAGAAGAAGAAGAAGAAGAAGAAGAAGAAGAAGAAGAAGAAGAAGAAGAAGAAGAAGAAGAAGAAGAAGAAGAAGAAGAAGAAGAAGAAGAAGAAGAAGAAGAAGAAGAAGAAAATATCGGACCCTCAAAAAATTGAAAGAAAGACAAAATGAAAAGAACAGTATTTCTTTTGCACTATGAGTAAAATTCATATATTACATTTTCGAAAAAACTCATTTCTAATTGTTAAGCTATTCTATGTTATCAACGAATGCTGTTCGATTGGACGGGAAAAGTATTGCGCACGGGTGTTGCTTAAACATAAATTACAACTGCGTTTCCGTAGATTCTCGTAACCATTAAAAGTTATCGAATAGCTAAAAAAGTCAAACGAGTTTTATTTGAAAATGCTTAAGAAAGGATAAATAATTTGAAAGAGAGTTGTAGTGAAGTAAGGGCTGATGAAAAAGGTGGGAATCTGTCAATGTATGTAAAGCGCATAAGGCACTCATTGTAGATTGGGTGTTGTACAAACGTTTTTTTATTATAACTAGAGCCTAAACTGATGTTCCATTTCCTTATATAATCTGTCCTATTCAATTACAAGATTAAAACTATTGTTCATTCAGAAAGAAAGTGTTTACTTAAAGTGCCTAACGTAGACAAGCGTTAATTTTCCTCCTAATTATAGAATAAAACTCAAAACAAATCACACTCACAGCCTCTATTAAGCATATACTGGATTTTTTTATTCAATACCTTAAGAGATACCTTAGTTAGTGTTTTGTAACACTGAACAGCTACTTAACACTTATTTTGCTATAATTTTGAAACAGTGATGTCTAGGATACGTTATTAAAAAAAAAAGTAGGAAGCTAATCTAAACTCACCTTAAAAGGGTCCACGCTGGGTTTCTTTTTGAGGACCTCTGGAGCGAAGTAGCCCATAGTGGAACCTACGCTTTTAACGCCCTGAACATTTTCTGGCATTTTGAAAGAAACGCCAAAGTCGCCAAGCACAGCTTCGTTGTCAGCGTTGATGAAAATATTCTGGAGTTTGATATCGCCGTGGACGATCCTCAAACTGTGAAGATACTCCACTCCAGCCACCACTCCAGGAAAAAACTTATCGATTCGCTCACTGGTCATTTTCTTCAGATGATCAACCAGGGTACCCAGAGGGCAGTAGTCCATGGCTATGGCCAGATAGCCTGGACAGACGATTCCATTCGATCTTCTGACAATGTTAGGGTGATCCAGGTCTCTTACCATCTCCACTTCGTGATAAAATAATTTCTTAACTCTCTCGAGGCTTATGTTTCTCTTTTGTAGGTCTTCCTCTTTTAGACTGAATCTCTTTACTGCACGATTTATGTCAGGGTAGGTGTTATGAACTGCCAGTACTACATCCCCTGTACTTCCGCTTCCAATAATTTTTTCGATGCTCAGGTCGAAGAAATCGAAATAGTCAGCTTTGAGATGTAGAGCAATGTCTGATTCCATGTCAGAAGCCATGATAGTTTATAAAACTCCGCGTAAATCAAAACTTTTCAAAGGAAAATATGTATAATGCTTATTTGTTTGATCAGTTATATTTACCGAAGCAAGAAATGAGTCCAGAAGTGAAGTGTTAAACACGAACTCTAATATGAAATTAGTCCACAAGAGCTGTATGAACCACCAACTAAAGATGAACTATGTTCCAAGATGCAATTAGCCGAACTTAAAGTACAAGGCATCAGGCAAGTCCAAAACGAGTATGGTGAAAAACACAGCTATGCTTGATGGAAAATGCAAGTCTGATTGAGGGCCTTTAGAGCTGTGGTGAAATTTAAAGAGGAAACATATCCCTTGAAACTCAATCAAAATGCAGCTAGCATAATCAGAAACCAATCACTGGTGGGTATCACGAGGTTTGCTCCGCCCACTGATCGCTCCGTGAGAAACACCCAATGACCAAAACGCTCCACCCAAAAGCTCTATGATTCTTCTTTACAAATATCAAGACCTACAAACATAAGAGGCGCCGTAAGTCTCCGCCCACTTGCCACCTTGTCTGTTTAGACGCGGTGGCGACTACTGTTTGCCACGACGCCATCCATACAATGTGATATTGTTGTTGTCTTAAGGCGACCAGCTGGGAGACCCGGGCTGCAACCATCTGGGCCGAACTTCACAATACACTGATTTTCCATAGTCCAGTGGCGACACGCGACTCACAATGATTGTCACCATGTATTGGTAACCGTGGCGGCGCTCTTTGACCAATCTTGGTCTCTGATAAGACGGATAACGATGGTTATTGTGATGGTTTGGGGTTATACACAGGTCTACAAAATTCAGACGTATTGAATGGAAAGGGAGAAATAAAATCTTTTATTTTTTAATTTAAGGAATAACTAAACCATGTGTTGTACGCGTCATTTACCTCTAGAAACGTTTCGACGGCTTCGCGGTATTGGTTCGCTATGAAACCTCAGGCTATATCCCTAGCGCGGGCCAATGGTGCATTTAGTAAGTTACAGTTTTTTGTGGGTTTTTTTTTAAACTGGAGAGTACAATATGTATCTATGGCGCAGGGGATGCAGAATACCAGGGGTTCGAGTCTCACATACACCACCTTACTCATACTGGTGGGGTTGCTGTTTGTATAATGCTGGCGGTCAAGTCGCACGTATCCCAGTCTACGGTCCCATCCTCATACATTGTCTTTCCTGAAACCTAAGAGACGTTAAACAAAAAAAAAATCAGCTTTTGCTGACCAAACACATCTTTTCTTTTACTTAAGAGAATGAAAACGTACAATTATAAAGGCACAAAATATATACATTTTAAAATAGTATGATAGATAGCGGGATTTATGGAATTCAATCTTATTGATTATTAATTATGAAGCTCTTAATTTCAGTGCAAGTTATTCGCTGTAATTTTAAATTACACAATAAATCTGTGATTTTGGGAACGGAAATGAAAAGCAATTATTCTAAATATCTGTGCAAATGCTAGTAAAACACAAATTGTTTTCTTCTGTCTCTAGCTTTTTTTTTCGTTGGAAGGCTCCATGATTTGTTTTTATCAGTATACATCAAATTGTGTCCGGTTTTGTTGGGTTTTTTTTCCGCCTATTTTGTTCAGTTACAAAAAAAAAAGAAACATGTGAAGGCACGGTGTATAACGTTTACTACTTTTATTTCCGTATTAATAACTTTTTTTTCTTGTAGTTATCTTGATCTCGTATGATATGGAATTGTGAAAATATATTCATTTTCGAAGTAATTAGCTGTTTTCATTTTATCAAAAGTTCTTAAGTACCAATTAATCATAATTGATTTATTCCAAGTCGTTTCATGGCAAAGTTATCACGAGATGTGTTCGCCTTTCATGTGAGAAAGATTGATGGTCCGGACTTTTGTGCATTGAGATGTGGCATCTTGTTAATTGAAAATAGACAGACAGACAGACAGACAGACAGACAGACAGACAGACAGACAGACAGACAGACAGACAGACAGACAGACAGACAGACAGACAGACAGACAGACAGACAGACAGACAGAAAGAAAGAAAGATAGAAAGAAAGAAGATAGATAGATAGATAGATAGATAGATAGATAGATAGATAGATAGATAGATAGATAGTAGAAGAGAGCGAGCGTAGTACGGTGGAGGTTAAAAGGCCAGACTAGAGAGAACATTTTTAAAGATGAGGGAAAGTGAAACAAAAACAATTAGATGAGATACATTTAATTGAAATCCAACAAAGGAATATTATACATTACAGTTTATTAGATTTGTAAACATTTCATTTTAACATCAATAGTATAGTTACATTAGTTAACAGCCAAACATTTCATAAGAACATTACGTTAATGGCAGACATTATATTATCAATGCTCAAAGGTAGGGAAATTAGAGCAAAATGTATAGAAAAAAGGACAAGAAAGGGACAAGAGAAGGTTCCAATGAGTGCCTATGTAAAGAAAAAACGCCGAAGGAGCTTCCCTCTTCAGAATATTACCTATATATTTCGACTGAAAATCTGAAAGCATACGACCTAATGTTACATAGTTCCCTAGATGGGTGGGGGGAAATCTAAACTATCTGGGTTTTTTTCTCAGCGCTAACAAAAGCTTTTATTTTCAACATTAAAAAAACGGATCTAGCAAATTGTTTTGTTTTGCTTCTTTATTTAGAGGAGAGGATATAAAGTTATCAAATTGCCAATGAAAATGGTAAAAAAAAAAAACTAGTTACTAGTTCGATTGAAAGTCTGAAGCAGAGAGCCAAACGTTAGAAAGTTAGCTGCCTTGATGAATTGACAAAAAGTAGTCAACGATATTAACCTCCCGAGACAAACGTCGGCAATTGTATGAACTGCCACCTGCGAGACAAGGCGCGGAGAACTGGACACAAGGCTGGTCACATTATACTGACACCCACCCAACCATTTACAGGGGTCGAAATTATTGGAACACATACATTTTTGTCGATCGTGAGATTCGAACCACGGGCTTTCCGATCTGATTAACAACGTTCTACCACTTCGTCCCCCGAAAAAATAAGGGAAAGTGTTGAGTTTGCCAAATGGTGGAAGAAAAGGAAAGGAAGGGACTGATGACTTTTCCATTTGTTATCGCGGTAAGCGAGAAGTGATGGGTATTTCCGTCACCGCAAGCCGTGTTCTTGATATCTCCAGGGCATATCTTTCGGCGCTGAAATCAATGAGGGTGCGTTCTACCTCTGCCATTGTCGATCTCCGAAAGGGATCAGTGCGCAGGAGTGCCAACAGAAAGTACCTGTGGGAAAACATAGCTCAATTTCAATATCTATCGAACATTAGTCCACATAATTATTCAAGGGAAGAAAGTGAATGAAATGATGTCACCATCTTCGAACCTGTTATATATACAGATCTAAGGTTCTGTGACCTTATTGGGGAAAGTTTCCAACAAAATCCCTATTTTCTTTTACATTTTTCTACTTAAATATTTCTAGTCTTTCAGAAAAAAAGCTGCTTGTTTTCATTGTGTGGTTGCTTTTTTCGTCTTTGTTTTTTTTTATATCCTGAAAAATGTAAAGACAACAAAGATAAAACACACAACATTTTATGCTTTAACAATAAGCTTAACAACAAAGGTAAGAAATGCAATATACAACAACCCTTTCAATCACGGTTATACAACAATATTTAATTTACGAGCGATTATCTTACATACATGAAAAGCTAATATTGTTATGTTTGTATTGTTCAGTATAATATATGTAGCATCTTTACAAAAGTAGTGTAGATGGTGTCCGCTTACAAAAAGCGTCATAACAGAGATAGATCAAGGCAGAAAATATTACCAGAAATGATAAGTTTACATTGAATACTGCAAATTTTCAGCAATCAAGCTCAAATTTTGTCCATATTTCAATAAATCACATTTGTTTGGGAGATGAAAACACACATTCATTCGTTACACTGCCTCAATTGATTCGGTAAATATATTTCAGCAAAACGCAAGATCGATTTGTCTTGGAGAAAAAAAAAAAACTGTTACGAGGTAAGCAATCTGAAGATTCACAGGATCAAGATTGTCAGTGAAAATCAACCAGACTAGATTTTTTTTTATTTCAGCATGTGCAATTAATGAGTTCAAATAATTTTGGTTTAAGATGTGAGCTGCTAAAACCAAAGGCATGTGTTAGCATAATTTTTTTATTTTTGTTTGTATTGGTAATGGGAAGGAAGATGATCGACAATCACATCATACACGAAGTAATGGAGTAATAAAGATTTCGGATCAAGTGACCTGTTAAATAAACGTATTGGTGAGTTTAATACAGTTACATTGTTCTACAAAAATGTTTTCTCTATATACAAATATTAAACTTTTGTTTAGATACACGAAACAAATCTACAGCTCAGCGAATGATTGTGTTATCTGTATAATACCCTGTCGTGGATATTTTTAGTTCACGCGGTAATGACTCACCTGAACTTGTCCTCTATTTTGATAGACTTAATTTCTTCTAGGTAGTTGGAGGTGTAGTCAGGTCGGCGTCTTTGTACCATGCAGCGTAAGACCACGCCCACTGCATAGTTGTCACACTGAAAGACAGACCCGGGTGGGGAAGGTTATTTACAGAAGTTTTTTTTTATTGCGCTGTAAAAAAGATTGTATTCTTAACTACCAAGATCAGGACTAGGCTATAAAGCGGACGGGACCTCAGAGTGGGATATCTGGGACATGGTCCATCACATTTAACTTACACCGACCCAACCAATGGGAGAAACACGGACACCATAGACAACCGAACGTTGAAACCGGACCCCTAATTCGGAAGCCTTGGTAAACGCTCGAACCTAATCGCTACCGCTTCCGTAGCATTCATAGTAAAAACTCTCCGCATGCATTTATTACACTTTGTTTTCAATAAATATGTATTAGCATTTAAACTCAGTAGTCTCAAGTTAGGGGCGATCTCCGAGATGAATCCTAAAATTAAGTATTGCTTGTAAAGGCACTGTTGTTTGTTGCTTTGTCATAGACTAATGCATTTTATTTCAAACAATACTCATGCATGAGACAGAGCGTCTTTTTAGGGAAGTGGAACAGGGGTGGGTTTGGTGTGTTGGCTAAATTGAGCATGTCGACCTTGAGACACGCATATCTTTATGCAAATCCGTCTGACATCACATATTCAGCACATGTAGAAGGGCCCAAAAAGACAAACTGATATCAATGAGATATTCATCCTCCATCATTGGTCACAAAAATTACGAGATCTCGTGCAAACAAAACGGTGCGTGCAATGGATCTATTACGTGATTATATTTATTATCATATTTTAACTTCTTTCAAAATTATGTTGAAATAAAAACTGCCCAACCCAATGAAGATAACTGTGAGATGGTAAATTAAGTATGCAATGTTTGACAAATGACGAGATATAGATAAAAATAATATTTTAAAATTTTATAAACAAATCTTACTTTGAAAGGATCCACGCTTTTGATCTTTCTGAGAACCTCTGGAGCGTAGTATCCCATAGTGCCCCCGGTGGTTGTGACGTAACGAACATCCTCTGGCAGCTTGTAGGACAACCCAAAGTCTCCCAGGATTGCCTGTTGCTTGGTGTCAATGAAAACATTCTGTAGTTTAATGTCGCCATGCACGATTCTCAAACTGTGAATGTAGCGAACCCCAGCCACCACGCCAGCGAAGCATTTGTCTATCAGTCCAGTGTCCATCTTCTTCAGGTGATCAGCAAGCGTGCCATAGGGGCAGTAGTCCATGGCTATGGCCAGATAGCCTGGACAGACGATTCCGTTCGATCCTCTGATAACGTTGGGGTGGTCCAGTTCCCTTAAAATCTCCAGTTCGTGGTAAAATAATTTCTTAGCTCTCTCGAGGCTTATATTTCTCTTTTGTAGATCTTCTTCGTTGAGGCTGAATCTCTTCACTGCACGATTTATGCCCGGATAAACATCATGCACGGCCAGTACAACTTCTCCTGTTTTACCTCTCCCTAATATTTTCTCGATGTGCAAGTCAAAGAATTCGAAATAATCCATAGCAAGATTTAGCGTGATGTTTTCTTCATCAGACGCCATTGCCTCTCTGTGGAGCTTTCTCTGGACCAAGATTGCACTAAAAATATTGCTGCTGTCGCAACTGGGCGCCTTAATCTGGAAGAGAAAGGGAATGGTGCAATTTGAAGAATGGATAACGAAATGACCTACAAAAAAAAACAGCCTCACTGTAAGATTGATGTATAATACTATAATACAGAAATAAATCTTATAACAAGTTGAGTTCTTAATGTTTTGTGAGTGGTAATTCTCATAAGTACATATCGTTTGATAAAAACGTGTTTTTTTTTCATTCGCAGTTATACATGTTCATTGTTAAGTAAGAATGACTGACAAATTACCGTATTTTTTATTTACGAAGCCCCGCATCTAAAGACTCAAAATGAATGTTTCACCCGTGAACAATATTATATCTGTCTCCTAGCGTAAGATAATGTTTATGAGTTATTTTATGTGAGTTTGTAGATCCCCAATCACTCGACACCAACCCAAAGAACCATCAATGGCCATCCGAGCCAAATCATGTGTCAAAAGTAACAATGGACAATAATCTGTGTGTTATCATGTGGCCTGACGCCTGTATTGGTTCTAGTGATAAATATATATGCAAACGGTAATATTCATACATTATTTTAACAGTTCGCAATGCGTCCCGAAATATAAAGTTAAAATAAAAGAATGGTACGACTGTTTGGGGCGATATAAAGTGGATCTGACATGTCAGTCATTGATGCGCCGTCAAAATAATGATTCGAAGAAAGCCGGAAATTTCAGTCAGTCGGCGCTATACACTGACCAGCAGAAAATTCGAGGTTCGGATTTCAAATGGTGCTCAAATCTCTGTATAAAATATGATTCTTTGGGGAACCTCGGGGGGGGGGGGAGAGACTTACCAGGGAAGGAAATATTTTCTTGTTGTTGGTGAGTTATTTAAAGCACACACACACACAAAGTCGTGTATTGAAAGTTTAAAATAGTTGAGGAAAATGTTGGGCCTCATCTAATTTTCCTCATTACAACTCAGGAATCTTTTCGCGAATCCATGCAAGATTAAAATCTGTCTCGAATATTCAATGAATACTTGTGTTTTAATGTAACATAAAAACTTAAGGGTTGATTTAGACTAAGTCAAAATATGTATCGCAGCCTTGGCCTTAAAAGACTAAATATTTTCTGCAAGGAGCCTTCAATTTTAAGACAAAGACAAAACGTGTACTCATCGTGTGTCGATTCTTTCGTAGTCTCCAGGGTAACATCCAAAGAGGAAATGTTAAGAAGACAAATTAATTGCCACTTATTCACTGTAATAATTATGGCAAACAATGTTATTAAGCGTATGAATTCTGCTTGGGAATCCAAACTTCTATTGCACGAAATGCGTAGAATCTTACCATAAATTCTGTACAATTCTCACTCGGTTGTTCTTTTGCTGGACTACTGGATATGGATATGCTCCGTATAGAAAATATGTTTTTGAAGATCCGAAATTACTTTATTAAGCTTGAAAAATAGAGAATAGATTACTGAGCATTTTCCCGACCCCTTAAAAAAGATGCGCGCGTGAAGTAATCCAATTGATCAATGTGAACATAATTCTGCTGTTTTTATCCTATATTATTATAAGTGTAACAGTGGTCAATTGTTGTTGATATTGTTTTTTTTTATTAACTGTTAGTACAGATTGATACTCAGAGACAGCATTCTACTTTCAACCTACACAGATTATCTACTGTCTATTTTGTTTATTGTGTTGATCTGGTCTACTAATTTTGGGCTTTCTTGGTGTGACCAAGTCACAGAATATAACGAAGTGAACACATTTTTCATGAAAGCGTAGCAGTGATCTATTTTTAACAAATTGTTTTGAAAACAGAAGGGCATTTAGAGATAAATGTTATTCAAATTGAGAGTATGGATAAGTGAGAACTGTCATGGGGAGCATTTTGGGTATAAGGATCGGGATAGTTGAGGTAGTTGCTTCCTTCTTTTACATAGAGTAAAAACTTTTTTCTGAAGATTTTCTTAATTTCAATAAAAAAAAAATAGAGTCAACACGCCCCGTTAGCTCCCCGTATCAATAGCACTGTGGGTTCTTTTTGTGGAACGGCTTACTAAATCTATGCACTCTGGTTCAACCTTTCAGCTTACAGAATATATTATAGTTCAATGATATAGCTCAGTTTGACTCCTTGTGTCAATGTCTGTTTACATGGATGACTTGCCCACTGTTTTAGGAAGTTTGAGCAACACATCATTATGTTTAAACTGAGTCAAGGCTTTCAACAAATAATAGGCAGGGTCACCAAAATAATAAATATTTGCATTTAAAACCAAAGTGATATTTACCGTTCAGATATGAGGTACAGTTTCTGAGTCTAGTAGGCTTGTAGGTGTAATGAGTAATACTCACTGAGCATTATTCTGTCCTATGATAGCAATTGCACAAATTAGAGCACTATTACTCTTGTTATGAAAAATGTGTTCACTTCAGTCAAGTCGGCGAGATTCGCTGTTTTTTTTTTTTGGTAGCCTTAAACTGAGTTAATCAAGGTTTCCGATAAAAGAAGGCAAGGATTTTGTTTTCATCTATAAAACAATTTTACTGTATGTGTGATTAAACGATTTGGTTTAGAGTACTTGTGAAGAATTCGAAAGCGGTGTTCATAATCTCCTGTAATAAAATACGAATCGTAAAATAAAGTGGTTACTTTGATTTAAAAAAAGCAATATTTTTTTTAGCTTAGCCATAAGGAGTGTTCATGATATTTCAAAGTCATATTTATTTTTTATGTTTGTGCATAATAACTTCAATGTATGAGAATTTTTTAAATTTAAAGTCAATATTCTGTTTAATGTTCTTTATAAATGTCGGTTTCACATGACAGAATTGTATTTTTTTATATAGCTAAAGTAAAAAAAGGGGACACAAATTAGAAATAAGATCAAGTATTCAAAAAATAGAGGGCTAAGTCGCCAAATTACACCCCATAAGTATAAGTGGTTTATTTCTATTAGTTTTTAGCATAGATAGGACATAATTCTACTCATTTTTTTCATCCCGCGCAATCAGCGTACAGTGCAAAAATGTAAACTGTCCTGTCCACAAGTTATAGATCCTGTGGTCCTATCTGTGCACGTAAAATTTTTGGGGTATTTTTGAAAAATGATTCATAAAAAGTCGAAGATTTGATATTATTTTTATTGTTCTCAAATAATAGGTGCGCAGCGCGATGCAAAGATGTTCTACTATGAATAAAGCTCCTTTTGACTTTTCCTCAAGGCTTCCAAGAACAAAAGTCAGCGTCACTGAAATAAAACAAAAAATTGCAAAAAGAGTGAAAGTGATCTCTAGAGTCTATACCATTCAACATCTTTGCATCTCGTTGCGCACGTTTTAATATTTCGAAAAAATATAATGTTCGGTCTTTTCATGAAATTTTTTAAATAACCCAAAAAGAGTTCCCATAGCTTCTAGGCTTTCAACGATATTTTTGACAGGAGGCGTTTTTGGATTTTGAATATTCTATTGGGAGCACCCGGGGAGAGTAAACGGCCAAATAGGAAGCATTTCATGAAGAAGTCTTTAAAATAGTTAGGTTTTTTATCTTCAAAAAAGTTGCTTGTTAATGTACTATCCGAAACTCTCTTTAAATTTTGTTTGCCTGAAAAGAATAACTACCATTGATGAAGTTGGCTAAAAATACTGTCGCAAATACACACTTATATCTCTGAAAAGCCTGACATTTATTATTATATTGGTGGCAATAGTCGATTTTAATTTTTCTTTTTCTTGGCATAAAAGTAGCAGATACAGACACTGATAAAAATTAATCTTATTTGTAATTAAGTTTCTAAAAATTATGATTATGGAAATAAGCCTCTGAAAAAAAAATACAGAAATAAAATCATTCTTGAAAACTAAGGAATGCACATTTTTTCCTGGATTTTTTTTTACTCAAAACTGGGGCAATCCAAATTAAATAAAATGATACATATATGTTTTTTTTTTTTAAGAGGGCTAAATGATTATAATATTCATAAGAAATGAAAAAAAATATAATATCAGATAATTTATAATGTTCACTTTTGTATTAAGTAGAATATGAAAAAGACACGTCAAATTGAGCACACTCGTTACCTAATTATAATACCCCTTATATTATCGTTGCTGAGAGAGACAGAGACATAGAGACAGAGAGACAGAGACAGATACAGAAAGACAGAGACAGAGGGACAGGACAGTACGAGAGAAAGAGAGAGACAGAGGGACAAAGGGACAGAACAGTAAGAGAGAAAGAGAGGGGCAGAGAGAGAGAGAGAGAGAGAGAGAGAGAGAGAGAGAGAGAGAGAAACGAGGGGGATCGACAGACAGAGTGAGAGATGCGGATGATGAGAAGACGGAGAAGTTGGTGGAGGATGATGGTGAAGACTATGACTATCTGTGATGATGGTGGTAAAGGATATAATAATGATGGTGACGATGATGATGTGATAATAATTCCTTCAGAGTAAACCGTTTTCATAAATTCTGGATCAAGGTGTCAATAGCAAGATTTACTTTGGGGTGGGCGGAGAGTTAACGTAAAGAAGCAACGATTGTAAAAGTTGCCGTACTTGCTAAATAGCTTTACACTTATAAAATGGCATATTTAATAATAAGAGAGGTAAAACGAAAAGAGAGAGAGAGAGAGAGAGAGAGAGAGAGAGAGAGAGAGAGAGAGAGAGAGAGGGGGGGATAGACAGACATAAACAGAGACAGACAAGCGAAAAATTTAAAAGACAATTATTGATGAGAAATTTTTTCTCAAAATCATACGTTTAACTTTTTGAGATCAATAGTTTCGGCGTTTCTTGTCCTTTAAACTAGAACAAAAATGTACAGATCCTCAAGATTTTAGCGTCTCCAAACGGTCTACCTTTCGATATCTTTCACATTAATGTAAAATGTAATAAATACAATAGCTAGCTTTAGTACAGACAAAACATGCATTCAAAAAAAAAATGAAAATAAATCTACAACAGTGTAAACTTTCAATATTGTATATAACAATTTCTTCATTCCTTGAGGTCCTTTTTTGTGCGTCGAATTCACTTCATAAGGTTAATTTAGTACATAGGTGGAAGGTTAATTAGGACATAGGTGATAGGACTTTCAGCTCTCCGTCACAATGTACCCGTTTCGAACTCATGGTCAGCTTCAAGTGTTGGCTTCCGCCTCCCACTGGTTGGGTCGGCTTCAGTAAAACATGAAAATTGGAGACAGGAGTCATCCCTAGTCTGTCTCTTTTTTCATAAATTCTGGACCGAGGTGTCGATAGCAAGATTTACTTTGGGGTGGGCAGAGAGTTAACGTAAAGAAGCAACGATTGTAAAAGTTGCCGTACTTGCTAAAAAGCTTTACACTTATAAAATGGCATATTTGATAATAAGAGAGGTAAAACGAAAGAAATAGAGAGAGATAGAGGGAGAGAGAGCGAGGGGGGGGGGGGGGGGGATAGACATAAAGACAGACAGACAGACAAGCGAAAAATGTAAAAGACAATAATTGTTGAGAAATCTGTTCTCAAAATTATACGTTTAACTTTTTTTAGATCAATAGTTTCGGCGTTTCTTGTGCTTTAAACTAGAACAAAAATGTACAGATCCTCAAGATTTTAGCGTCTCCAAATGGTCTACCCTTCTATATCTTTCCGATTAATGTAAAACGTAATAAAAACAATAGCTAGCTTTAGTACATACGAAACATGCATTCAAATTAAAAAAATGAAAATAAATCTACAACTACTACAACTTTTGTGTGCGTCGAAGTCACTTTATAAGGTCAATTTAGTACATAGGTGATAGGACTTTCAGCTCTCCAAAAATGAAAATAAATCTACAACTACTACAACTTTTCTGTGCGTCGAAGTCATATAAGGTTAATTAGGACATAGGTGATAGGACTTGCAGCTCTCCATCACGATGTACCCTTTTCGAACTCATGGTCAACTTCAAGTGTTGGCTTCCGCCTCCCACTGGTTGGGTCGGCTTCACTATAACGTGAACATTGGAGACAGGAGTCATCCCTGGTCTGTCTCTAGTGTGGCTGAACATAAAATTGTCAGACTGTAGTCTTAAGAACCGCCGCCGTGAGAGGGCCCCCTCTCATAAAGGGAACATTACCATTGCAAAATAATAAGTGCCATATAATCATCTCATCCTTAATTATTTATCATTTTATGTGAAAAACAATATTTAATACTGAATAGGAAAATCAATCACACTTGTAAACTATAAAGAACATCTTAGCCACAGCAAAATAAAATCAGGTTAGTTTAAAATCTGTCAGGAATTAACACAAATATTCATAGAAAAATGTATTGCAATATTGGATTATTGTCCATTGCTTTTTAATAATGGGTTGGAAGAGCACAAAAACCCTACTGAATCCACAAACATGCGAAACGTTATAGTGCATGAGGTTATTTTTGTTCGTTTTTTTGTTTTGTGATAGACTGACTTTTCGTCAATCATTTTTTACTTTTCTTATTTATTTTTTATTTTTGTTTCACACAATTATGCTCATTCACTTGACATGTCGCTACTCCAAAACCACAATAACCATCTTTATCCCTATTATTAAAGACCAGCAAAGACCAAAGAAGGCGCCGCCACAGCTACCTATACAAGGACACAATTGTCGCGTCACGTGTCGCCGCTGGACGATCGGAAACGAATGTTTTGTGAAGTTCAGCCAATATTGGCGTAGCCCGAGTCTCCAAGTTGGGCGCCTTAAAACAACATACAAATAGTGTATGGATGGCGTCGGCGCAAACATTGGTACCCATATGGTCAGTGATCGGTTAACCGCGTCAAAGCAGGGGAGGTGGCATGTGGGCGGGGATTTATGGCGCCTCTTGTGTTAGTATTACATTGCTGCCCAGAGAGTTTTGAGGCGGAGCGTTGTTGGTCAAGTCAGTGACTACCACTGCACGGAGCGATCAGTGGGCGGAGCTAACTAAGTGGTAATCATCACTGATTGGTTGACGAATATGCGGTTCACAGCACAGGTTGATTGAGTGTCACAGCCAGGCTTTTCCCTTCACATTCCATCATATTTCCACTGATGGTCTCAATCATATTTAAGCTCAGTAAGGAGCTCAAAGCATATTCTTTTTAAAGGTACTTGGTTCAATTCCCCGATCACACTGTCCTTTTCCCTACCCTATCGGTTGAGGCGGTGTCAGTGTAATGTGACTGCCCAAATCCTTGTTATATGTTGCTCTCTCTCTCTCTCTCTCTCTCTCTCTCTCTCTCTCTCTCTCTCTCTCTCTCTCTCCCTCTCTCTCTCTCTCTCTCTCTCTCTCTGTCTGTCTGTCTGTCTGTCTCTCTCTCTCTCTCTCTCTCTCTCTCTCTCTCTCTCTCTCTCTCTCTCTGTGCATCTTTCTGGAGTACAGCCACCTCTAGGGTCCCTGTTGAGAAATACATGCATCTATTAGGTACCACAATTCCCTGGGACAACATCGACTTCCGACGCAAAAGGCCCGTGGTTCGAGCCCTGGCGATTTCGCTCCCTACTGCTTGGGTCGGATTCAGTTTAATGTGACAGGCTGAGACAGGAGTCATGGTATCCCCGCCCTGTCTAGTGTGTGACAGCACATATTGTCAGACGTCAGTCTTAGGGCCCGTTCACAATTATAGTCTGTATAGTGCTGATGTTGGACGTTAAATCAACTCAACAACAACAACAAATCATTCAGCGGGAAATTGAGAAAAAATGTTAGCCATTCGACATTTAAATGCATCAAAAGACGGAAGTCTAAAATGCGAATTTTATAACAGAAACGAATGTAACATATATACGCAATAAATCACTTTTTAATGAGCACACTGCACCGTTTCGTTTGAATGCTGGTTAAATTAGGCCTACTTTAAGAAACTCAAAGATCTGTAAATAATTATAATCAAGAGCATGTGGGTAAATTTCCGTATAACTTATACAAATTCTCAAATAAAAGATCAGAAATTGCAACCAAAAGCAAAAAACTAGAACACAAACCAAGTGTTTACATTGACGTCCTATAAGCCTTTTTCAAAACCAAGTGACTCTTAATGTATACACTTTCCATTTCCAAAAGTGTGGGTTCTGAGTAAACACTCACTATTTTATATTTTAACACCATTCAAATTCATTTGTACTCCTTCAGCTTTGTCCATCCCACAATGGCCATAAATTTCGTGGGTTCTCAACTAGTACTTGCAAATACAGTTGACGTTTTGCCATTTTAACAAATTAAAAAAAAAAACAATTAGGCCTAATCTTCTGATACATGTATTATATTTTTATCAACTTTAAAATTCCAAACTATCTTGAAAAATATATACCTTTATTTTTACTTTGGATCTAACAATAGATAATAATGAATTTAGGGATTTAGAGTGTGGTTATAAAAGAAGTTAGAAACTTCCCTATGGCATCGTGCACATTATCTCTCGACGCTTTTTTAAACAGAATGACTATGTGAAGTTCGCTATTGAATAGTTATAATTATATATTTTAAAACTATCGTTTACACAGATATCGCCTCCATAAATACTTCCTTAAGAGGCTCTTGTGCAGAGACCCCTGCAAGAGATCAACCATGTCTGAGGTGCAGCGCTCCCTCATTGAGCTCACCCCGGATATACACTGGAGCTGTCAAGGAAGCGATGTTCAGAGGATATTTCAAACTCTTCCGTGTCACCACAGAAGAAGCCAATTCACATAGGGTCAGCATATTCCTCGTCATAGGGACAATTTCTTCTTCTGAAGAACATAACAATAGGAAATCGTTCGCTCAATTTAACACGAAAAAGAAAGAATAACGCCCCCTAGCAGTTTGGAAACAATTTTTTTTTTAATGTAACCCATCGCTATATAAAAAAGGATTAATTGTGTTATTGCTTATAATATTGGATTTAAAAAGGCTTCGTAAAGATATATTTATTATTGTGGTCAGATTTCGCTACAGCAACCTTAAAACGACCTTTTTTCATTTCTAAAGAATATTATTATTGCTCAAAATGATCTGGTTGCACAGGCAAATAATGCCTTATTCTGTACTTTTTTTTATATTACTCTTCGAATCTCCAATTTTGCGCTTTATCAATTAAAATAAATGCTAATTATAAAACGTCTTCACGACAAAATGTCATATCAAATGTATAATAAAACTAAATTTAAAGTCAATATGGAATCATAATTATACTACATGAAAAAAAGACCAAAAAAAAAAGAAATGTGATTTTTCTGCTTCAAGAAAAATTGCATTATAAAAAAATCACCATGGAGATCAGTGCCTAAGCGCACAATAAACTTGATAGAAGAAAAATAAATGATTTTGGAAAGTTAAAATACAGTCTGATATGAACTTTGTTCAATTGAGACTACCCTTTAACTTCATAGTGATAAATACCCACAGCACAACATTATAACATGACCCTAAACAATTTTCATACAATTTCGGGGGTGGGGTATACTGGGTTTTTTTGTAGCACTGCTTACTTAATTTTGGGGGCTTGCCAAATAATCTTAGTATGTTATGTTAATTATACAGTTCTAAGGTAAGAGTAGAGTTGAGTTAGTTTAACGTCCAACGGCAGTACTATATAGACTATAATGTGGACGGGCCCCAAAACTGACTTCTGACAATTTTATGTGCAGCTACACACGAGACAGGGCGGGGACACCTTGATTCCTCTCTCAGTCGATCACATTATACTGAGACCGACCCAACCAGTTACAGGAGACGAAATCGGACGAATAAACCAGCCGATCGTTAAATTTAAATCGCTGACCTCCCGATATGGGGACCAACGCTCTACCACTTGAGCCAACTGGCCTCCAGTTATTAGGTAGTGCATATATCTAAAACTGCAAGAGAATATTTGATGAACTTTAAAAAATACTGTGGTAAAAAGTGCAATGTTATTTTTACGTGAAAAGGACAACACAAAAAAGGAAATAAAAAAGGTGAAAATTAAACTTTTCAATTGTTAAAAAAGAAAGACCAAAATATGTTTTAGAAGTCTTTTTTAATTAATGAAAATAAATACATATGTATGATTGAAATAAAACTTTTCCTTATCAAATCACCATCGTTTAAAATTATTACTTAAAAATATCAAATGCAAAATGCAAACCAAACCATAGCAAATGAGGTAATATACCAAATTCGTTGGAAAATGCCAATAAAGCGCCATCAGTTGTAAAAAAAATCATCTTTGATAATGAATAATATCACCGAAAAAGATTCCTCTACATCTGTAAAAAAAAGTAAGAGCAGGTTAAAAACTGTAAGAACAGGTTAAAAACTGCTTTAAAAGAGACAATTTTTTTATTAATATGTTTACTATTTGTCTTTATCATTTATTATTATAGAGAGAGAGAGAGAGAGAGAGAGAGAGAGAGAGAGAGAGAGAGAGGAATCAAGGTGTCCCCGCTCGGTCTCGTGTGTAGCTGCACATAAAATTGTCAGAAGTCAGTCTTGGGGCCCGTCCACATTATAGTCTATATAGTACTGCCGTTGGACGTTAAACGAACTCAACTCTACTCTTACCTTAGAACTGTATAATTAACATAACCATACTAAGATTATTTCGCAAGCCCCCAAAATTAAGTAAGCAGTGCTAAAAAAAACAGTATCCCCCGCCCCCAAAAATTGTATGAAAATTGTTTAGGGTCATGTTATAATGTTGTGCTGTGGGTATTTAACACTATGAAGTTAAAGGGTAGTCTCAACTGAACAAAGTTCATATCAGATTGTATTTTAACTTTCCAAACATCATTTGTTTTCCTTCTACCAAGTTTATTGTGCGCTTAGGCAATGATCTCCATAAGGATTTTTTTTTATAAATGCAATCTTTCCTTGAAACAGAAAAATCACATTTTTTTTTTCACGTAGCATATTGACTTTAAAGTTAGTTTTATTATACATTTGATATGACATTTTGTCGTGAAGACGTTTTATAATTAACATTTATTTTAATTGATAAAGCACAACATTGGAGATTCGAAGAGTAATAAAAAAGAAGTACAGAATAAGGCATTATTTGCCTGTGCAACCAGCTCATTTTGAGCAATGATATTATTGTTTAGAATTGAAAAAGAGATCGTTTTAATGTGGCAGTAGCGAAATCTGACCACAATAATAAATATATCTTTATGAAGCCTTTTTAATTCCAATATTCTAAACAATAACACAATTAATCCTTTTTCATGTAGCGATGGGTTACATTTAAAATTTGTTTCCAAACCGCTAGGGGGCGTTAATCTTTCTTTTTCGTGTTAAATTGAAGGCACCTTTTAGAGCGAACGATCTCCTATTGTTATGCACTTCAGAGAAAGAAATTGTCCTTATGACGAGAAATATGCTGATCCTATGTGAGTCGGCTTCTTCTGTTGCGGCATGGAAGAGTTTGAAATATCCTCTAAACATCGCTTCCTTGACAGCTCCAGTGTATATATATCCGGGGTGAGCTCAATGAGGGAGCGCTGAACCATAACTATTCAATAGCAAACTTCACATAGTCATTCTGTTTAAAAAAGCGTCGAGAGATAATGTGCACGATGCTATAGGGAAGTCTCTAACTTCTTTTATAACCCCCCTCCAAATCCCTAAAGTCACTATTATCTATTGTTAGATCAAAAGTTAAAATAAAGGGATATATTTTTTAAGATAGATTGGAATTTTAAAGTTGATAAAAATGTAATACATGTATCAGAAGAGTAGGCCTAATTGTTTTCTTATTTGTTAAAATGGCAAAACGTCAACTGTATTTACAAGTAGCCTACTAGTTGAGAAGCCACGAAATTCATGGCCATTGTGGGATGGACAAAGCTGAAAAATTACAGATGAAATTGAAGTGTGCTAATACTTATAATAGTGTTTCACCAGAACCCACACTTTTGAAAATGGACAATGTATTCATAAAGAGTCACTTGGCTTTGAAAAAGGCTTAAAGTACGTCACTGTAAACACTTGGTTTGTGTTCTAGTTTTTTTGCTTTTGGTTGCAATTTCTGATATTTTGTTTGGTAATTTTTATAAGTTATACGGAAATTTATCCACATGCTCTTGATTATAATTATTTACCGATCATTTAGTTTCTTAAAGTAGGCATAATTTAACCAAGCAATGAAACGAAACGGCGCAGTGTGCTCATTAAAACTTGCGCGTTTAAAAAAAAAAAAAAGATTTATTGCGATTGTATGCCAGATTCGTTTCTGTCAGAAAATTCGCATTTTTAGACTTCCGTCTTTGATGCATTTAAATGTCGAATGGCTAACATTTTTTCTCAATTTCCCGCTGAATGATTTGTTGTTGTTGTTGAGTTGATTTAACGTCCAACATCAGCACTATATAGACTATATTGTGGACGGGCCCTAAGACTGACGTCTGACAATATGTGCTGTCACACACTAGACAGGGCGGGGATACCATGCCTCTTGTCTCAGCCGGTCACATTAAACTGAACCCGACCCAACCAGTAGGGAGCAAAATCACCACTGCTCGAACCACAGACCTTTTGCGTCGGCAGTCGATGTTGGCCCAGGGAAATGTGGTACTTAATGGATGTACGTATTTTTCACCAGGGACCCTAGAGAGAGAGAGAGAGAGAGAGAGAGAGAGAGAGAGAGAGAGAGAGAGAGAGAGAAAGAGAGAGAGAGAGAGGGGGGGAGGAGCAATATGTAACAAGGACTTGGACAGTCACATTAAAATGACACCGACTCAACCGATATGGAAAAGGACAGTCTAATAGGGAACTTGTTTGAGCTCCTGACTGAGCTTATCAGTTAAGTCCAAATGAAGAATCGCACACGGCTACCCTTCACTTGGCAGTTAAATTATGATTGAGACCATCAGTGGAAATATGATGGAATGTAAAGGGTTGTGACACTCAATCAACCTGTGCTGTGAACCGCATATCAATCAACCAATCAGTGATGATCACCACTTAGTTAGCTCCGCCCACTGAACGCTCCGTGCAGTGGTAGTCACTGACTCAGTGACTTGACTAACAACGCTCCGCCGCAATGTAATACTAACACAAGACGCGCCATAAATCTCCACCCACTTGCCACCTCCCCTGCTTTGACGCGGTTAACCGATCACTGACCATATGGGTACCAATGTTTGCGCCGACGCCATCCATACACTATTTTTTGTATGTTGTTTTAAGGCGGAAGAAGAAGAAGAAGAAGAAGAAGAAGAAGAAGAAGAAGAAGAAGAAGAAGAAAAAGAAGAAGAATATATGTAATAATGAAATTAGAAAAAAAACAGCCATTACCAACATCAAATTATAACAGATTTTCTTTCAAGTCACAAATTATATTTATTTCTTTTAATACATGCTATGATCCTACTGCACTCAATGCAGGAAAGAAAAGAACAAGAAACTACTTGGCGGGCCAAAACTAACACAGGCATGATATCATGAACAGTAGAAACATAAAATGAAAAATCCAGTTTCACTTATTGTGGGTAGAGCATACAGAGAAAAAAATGGCATAAAAAAACAACAACATTTGAATAACATTTTTTTTCAACTTTAGTTAAAGAAAATAGTTTCATTTAATATATATTGTTTTGTATCTACATATACACAATAAACTAAACCTTGCTCACCATTGGAAACAGAAATAATTATCTTTTGATCAAACCTAAATTGCAGTTTTCAAGTTTTCATTGTCACTTGAAATCTATCCAAAAATATACATGTTAATACTCATCAGAGTCATATAGGATACACGTAAGCTCTGAGCATTGAAGTAGTAGACTACTACTTCAATGGCTCTGAGTGTAGACATTTTTTTTTTAAAGATAAGAAGCTGAAATTTTCAAACATGCAATGTTTTATTCCATCTTTTTTATTGTTTCAAAATATAAGAACTTTTGAAAAATCCAAAAAATAGTGGGTTTTCATGAAAATCACTGCCACTCCATTGAGTCAAGCACAAATACATTTACTTAGCCAAAAAAAAAAATCATTAAATAGAAGATCAACCCAAAAGAAATACAACTTGATAACAAGGGCAACAGCAACTCTATCACATCATCTAAGTTATGACTGTCAACCGTTTGTCATTTTTTTCAGATTAATATTGTTTTAGAATTAAATCAATCAAAGTCTTAAATGTAATACACATTCTTTCATACTAAGGTATATTAAACACTGATTCAATATAAGCTGCCAATTTAGTTAAACGAGATAAAGTTAAAAACTTTAATTGTTCTTAACTTTACAATAAACTACCTGCAGACTTTACAATGAACTACCTCCAGACTTAGAATGTTTTTTCGTCTCTCACTCTCTAAATAAAATGTTTGATTTAGATCACATGAATATTTTGCTCTTGTTTGAATGCACCAGTTTCCTAACAAATAATCATCCTAAGGCGTGTGTTTATAGAGGGTTATTAATTTTACTCTTGAAAAAAGTAATACATGTACAATGATTTTAAAATAATTATCAGACAACATAAACAACAACAGAAAAATATGTATGCATCAGAGATATGATGTAAATATATACATGAAATTGTTTAAAGAAAAAAACAATCAGGTTGAGGAACTTCTTATACAATTTTTTTTTAGCACATTGCAAGCTGTGGAAGGTTGAAATACAACAGCAACATTCAAATAGCAGTGGGGAATGGGTGGGAATGGGTGTAGTAGCCCTGGTGTAAGAACATCGGCCTCAAAGATGTAATTTTTCGCTACTGGTTTGTTCAGTGTTAGTAGAATGTGACTGGTCAAGTCCTTAGTACCCATTCTAAGGTCCCACCGCCATAGAGACTTTATGTTGAGAAAAAAAAGTTACTTGTGGCAGCCACCACGCCCACTCATGACGCAGAGCAAGACAATAATGGCTAACCTTTTAACACCTAAATTTTTCAATTTTTTATCAACATTAAAAATCGGGAAGTTACTCAGATTTCAGTAAAGTACTATATAAAAAAATACATTTTTTTAGTCAATTTCAGTGTTTGTATTTGCTGGGTTTCAAACATTTAAAAAACTATCAAATCATGTATTGCATGCAGATGACTGATCATCACCTGCATTTGTTAAAGTATCAATCACCCCGAGGCTCATACAATCAGTGACTAATATGAGGAATTTCAATAATTAAAACCTAGAGAAATTTACAAAATAAACTGTAAATGAGTCAAGATATTTTTCAATGGTTTTCTTTTTAATGATTTTGTTTTGCATATACTTTTATAATTTACATTCATCTATTTGTTTCTCTTCTTTTTTTTATGTTTGAGGAAATATTGAAAAGTTTCATGTATTGATTTGGCAGTTATCAATCTTGCAATCTATTAAAATACCATGGGAGGCTCAATCTAAAATTGATGTGAAGTAAATATTCAAAATTTCTGAGGGAGTTGTAGCAAATTTCATATCCGTAGTTTTAATATTTGCTTTTATATAATTAAAAAAGAACATTAGAAAAAAGCACCTCATTGTTCAGAAACGACATAATCAAACTTTTCAGATTGTTTCTTCCATTGTCCATTGTTGTTCCCATCACATTGCAGCTACAACTTAAAACTGATCACTGATGTACTCAAAGACTTTTGTTTGACAATTTTCAGAGACAGAGACAGAGTAGAGATACTGGGACACCTGTAGTAGTCAGTCACATCATACTTACACCGACTCGATCAGTAGGGGGATGAAATCTGACAAATATTTTGCCTGATTGTGGGATCAATCAGGGACTTTCGGAATAGAAGATCAGCCTTCTACTACCAAACCTCCTCCTTAACTGGAAAGACGAGTTCTGAAATGGCCAGCAAGGTATCCGATAATCAACTTCCTGATTTAAGTTTCTGCTGTCAGTTCAACCAATTGTGTAGACATAAACATTTCAAATTCAGATTTTTTTAGAGTGAGTCACATATTTTAGTGCCACAATTGCGAGACAACATCTAAGATAAGCCCTTGTTTGAATGGTGCTTCCGATTATTTTACTTATTTCTTGTATTTGAGTCGATTTTCTTAAGGATCATGAAGAAATAATCATGAGGCCATTGGCACTCCATGTCTAGTAGTTTCATTTGTAGAAGGTGCCCCATAATGGATATAACACACAGTAGATTGACTAGCATTCAGCTTGTTAACAAGAAAGGGAACTAGACATGGCCCCTGCCCCTTTGCCTCCAGGCAGCCTGGCTGAGCGTCCTGGGTGGCCGAGACGCTTTGAGGTTAGCTAAAGGCTACATGGCCAAGGCACAGGGTGTTATTTCATATCTCAGCTCATAAATTTATCCTTTCAGCTAGCACATTTTTAATTATTTTGAAGCTGGATTAAGAGTTTCAGTTGTCAAAGCAAGCAGAGAGAATGATGAGTAGCATAAACGGCATGGAAGGACTAGCATCAATTTTGGGATAGCTTTTTTGTAATTTGTTAGATTTTTATTTGAGCTACTTTCAAATGTGATTTCCTCAAAACTTTACATTTTTCAAATTAAAATCTATCTCCTCAAACACAAATTGATTGATTTCTTTAAAAATTCGCATATAATCATGCTTGATATAATAAACAATATAAAGGAAGCTTTTTTTAAAAACTTTTGTTTAGTTTTTGAGAAATCTGAGATTTTGTCAAGAAAAATAAGTTTTTTCCCTTTATTGTAAAAAGATGTATTCCAATTAGACAAAATCAGCTGTATTGTATTTTTTTAGGATACAGTGCCTGCATGTGTTTGACAAGTTTCAAGTCATATGATAAAGAACTGTGTGACAAGACAGATTTTGAGATTCACTGAATTTAGGTACCCAAAATCCAATATGTGACAAAAATTACATAGGTTCCTACATTTTCGAAGGTGCTGTGATTTCAATGGTTGCAGTTAAAACAAACTAAAACGCAAAGCAAAGAAAATCACTCTTGGGACCCGCCCTTCCCCTAAAAGAGGAAAGTTACAGTTTGCAGGAAGAAAAAAGAACCAAAAACATTTTGGTTGTTTTCTTACCTCTACAAATCCACAACTAGATGGTTGCAAGATTTAGTTTAAAAGCCAACTATAAAAAAATGTAAAAGGGAATCACTAAATATGTGTAAAATAGTGATGGTGTTTCAAATGGCTATTATACAATGTAGAGAAATTTGGTAAAACAGGATTTTGTTCATTTTTTTTTTAATGATCTAACAAACAATAACCTTTTATAAAACATTATAGGTGTCACAATGTTTTCTTATATCTAGATTTCCTCATGAAGAGCTGACAAGCTGCTAAGAGAAACGGTTTATAATATATTCAAACAGGCAATACAGCACCACTCATAATACATGTAGTTGCATCTTTTTTTCCTTTCATTTGTAAATGTTGACCTTTGCAAAATTAATTGTCCCTGAAATTTTTTTGAAAACTTACATTGATTTTCAAAAAGTCTATTAAAGATCCTTAAAATATTTAACACTAGAATTTCATTGAAATTTAAAGAAAAAAAAAGGTCACAAAAGTTTGAAGGCCAGTCTTAACATGATCTACAATCACAACTCAAGAAGCTTTTGCCTAGAGTTTTGTTTTGGGAGGACTTTGTCCATCATGACATAATCAACTTTCTCTGAGACCCTTTTGCAGCCTGTCACTGAAAACACTTGTTCTGCAGGAGGATAGAACTTAAGTTCCTGCATCACCTCGTCAACATAATCTTCAGGAACTTCATGCTCGTTTGGGAAATGCAACGGATATTTTTTTATGATGTCATCCTTTATGCAGGCACGCACATGCTGTTTCTCGAGCGGCAAGAAAGGAATGAAAGAAGTGATGAGATGGTTGCTGATCAGCTGGCTGTGCCACAATCCATCTGAGGACAGAGCAGAAGATGTATATACATTTATGTCAGTATTATGATTCTATTTTTACAACCACAAAATGCCTCAGTTGGATAGATTTTATATAATGTAAACGCTAGCATAATAAACTTTTAAAAAGTGATTGTAAATGGAACAATTTTTTTAGTTATATAATGTGTTTTGTCGAGGAACCATTCCTTTTGGTATTAAAGCAGTCTAGTGAAATTTAGAGGGTTTTTATTTTAAACAAAAGATATTTCAATGATGCAAAAAATAATGACATAAAAATGAGCCATGACTTGTATTGATAATCTGAATGTAAAAACAATTCCTATTAACTACCTTATATTTTTGAAACACCAGTAAAAATGTTTAAGTACAATGTTATTAAATCTATCTGTGAATGTTATTACATTTAATCGATGAAGCATATTTGCGGCAATCAATGATCACTTTAATACCTAGACCTAGTCAGTCCAATTTCTGTCAGAGAGTGCTCATTAAATCACTTACTATGGTTATCAGCATTAATAGCAGACACCATGACACTGCCCTCAATATCAGAGAGCTTTATATCTTTTCTCTGTTTTCCACTTTGCCAGTGCTCAAAAACAAGCTTGCCAATTTCAGTGCCACCTGCATTACTGTCAAAACAAAACAAATCTTTTACAAGAAACAAAAAGCAAACTGAGTATTGTTTGACTTTTGACTGAAAGAATAATTGTCAAGGTGTATTAATAGAATATATAAATTGAACCTACACATGTAAAAACAAAAAACAACAACAACAACAATGAACAATAATGGATGTGTGAAAAAAATTAGCTTCTGAAGAAAAAGTATCTTAAGTAAAAAAAATTATATAAATAAAATGACAGTCCTAATATAATTATTCATGTTCTTTATGAATAATGCTGAAAGATTGTTATCGGATTATCTTACGACAGATATGCATTATGATTTTACAAAATAAGACTAAATTCCTGAATATCCATACAATTCTTACAATCTTAAATAAGTAAGGCAGGGTTCAAATTCCATATTTTGAGAAACAGTTACATTTATTAGACTTTATCATTAAAAAAAGAGGCCTAATAAAAATAGATACCTTAAAAATATGAAAATAGCTTTTCTGTATGACACTCCACCAAGCTCTAAATAGTGGTCAATATATGGCTTTATGACATCAAGGAGCAAAGAGGGTAATTTGTCCACTTCATCAAAGATAAACATAGATCTTTCACATTTGGTGACATTCCCTTCTATCCATTGTTTCAGCTGATCCTGGAGAGAAGAAAAGTAAGAAATTAAAATTTAACAGATGAAGTGAATTTTGTGAAATAGAAATTATACACAAGTGAATCCAAAAAATAAGCCCAAAGTGTAAATTAGTAGAAGATAGTTGGTATTTTTCATCAATACCTCCAGGAATTGATGTTCGCTCTTTGGGGAACTAATTCTCAACAGAAATGCCTTGCATTAGAAGAGAATGAGGGCACAGTTATAAAAAACATATTCAAAACACAATCATATAGCTTATTAGAAAAATATTCCATTGAGTTTAACTGCATTATTGGATGAGAATAATTTTCACTAGAAAAGGACTTAATGGTTTCCTATTTGATTCCCTCAAAGTCAAACTTATTTTGCATTTGACAAAAAAACTGGTGTTTTAGCTTTCTGAGAAAGCAGGTAAAATTGTGGTTAATTACTGTGCCAGTTTATTTTTAGTGATAAGCATTTGACTAGGAGGAATTAAGGCATTGGGCCACCTTTGTAAAAGTTCAGTAGCAAACACAATTAATGCTGTGTCATTAAAAAAATAACTGCTAACATAGAATAATAGAATAAATTTTTACAGTTTTATCCACTCCCAACAAACAATGTTATGGGATAAATCACAAACTTAAAACAGAACACATACATTAATTATTCAATATATC
Source organism: Elysia chlorotica (assembly GCA_003991915.1). Taxonomy (NCBI): domain Eukaryota; kingdom Metazoa; phylum Mollusca; class Gastropoda; family Plakobranchidae; genus Elysia; species Elysia chlorotica. The sequence goes on along the minus strand of RQTK01000127.1, from coordinate 363,331 downwards.
AGTTTGTTCATTGATCATCAGCTAGGATGAATGCACCAATTTTTTGCTCAGATTCATATCTTAAATTTTTGTTGAAAAAAAAAAATTAAAGTAATGTAAATGAAAGTTTTCTATTTATATTTCGTTTTGTGTCATACTGTCTTACAAACAAAAGATAGAAAACAGTAGGGAATATTATGTAGTAAAGAAGAAATTTAACCAAATGCCCATTGTCTGTGTATGCATGATTATAAGATCAAACAAACCTTGTAAAACGGAACCATGCCTTCATGAGGGAATTCTTTAGTTGCTGATATTAGATGAACAAAGGGGCTGCGTAGGCCACCTCTATAAATATTATCAGCTATAATGCGGCTGACAAAGTTCTTGCCTACACCAGTGAGACCATGAAATGAAAGAACTAGAGCTTTATGTGGGTCCACTGATTGAAGATGCCCCATTACATGCCCTGCCACTGCTTTTTCTACAAGATGTTGGCCATGGAGCTTTCGCGAAAGATCCTCTCTAAGACCTGAAACAGAAAAGAGTTGACAGCTAAAAAAAACAACTCAAATTAAAATTATAATGAACCGTAAATAAGATTTTAAATATCATATCAAATTACCATCTAAAATTATAATATTGAGGGTTTTCTGTCACTGCCATAATAACCTATGTAGGCAATAAAAACAGGTAAAAAATAACAAATTTATCAATGCAATTTGATTATACAGTGGTCTCCGCGCAGGAACTCTCCGCCTACAAACCCACTCCGTCTTCAAACCAGCTCGCCCTATGAAATATAATTCATTCTCTTTAAAAGTTTAATTAACACCCCTACCCACCCGCCCGCTCTTGGCCTCGTGTCAAGTGTAAGAATGCGTCTTTATAATATGTTTTTATCATTTGTCAAGCTAACATATTATTTTTCAATTCCCCAAGATTGGTGATTATTTCAATAGAGTTCTAAGACTGTATCTGAATACACAAAGGGGAGGGGGTGAACATACAAGAGCCTGTGAACCTTTACAAACGGTAGACTAGGCTACAGACATTAAGAAGATCAGAGAAATCTTCCTCGCAACGCCAGTGGGTCTACCAATCTAGAAACTCAAGAAGTTTTACATTGAAATGTTGACCGACAAACCTACCCCCCCCCCCCCCCCCGCAAGTAGGGCCCTCCCCCTGCCCTCGAATAATAATCATAATCACAGGGTGACAGTTGATTCGTTACACGAGAGTGTGTATGTATCCAACACAGATTTCTATTAATAGCAACCTGTGGTATCAAATCATTAATGAGTAAACGTAACTTTACTATTTAACAAGCACTCATAGATATATAAATAGTGCTATTTATAGATCTATGCAAGCACCACAATTTTTTTTATCCCGCCCACCACTCCTCTCGGTTGCTCAAATTATGTGTCAATCACTAAATTGTTAACAGACTGAAAGGGTGCGCACTTTTTTCGTTCTCTCTCTCTCTCTCTCTCACTGTCTCTCTTATTCTTTTCCTTCTCTCCTCCCCCTCTCTCTCTCTCTCTCTCTCTCTTTTCTCATTCTCGTCCCCTCTCTCTTTTCCCTCAAAACAATTCTTTTTTTTCCCCTTCTCTTTCATTCATATCTCTGACCCTCTCTCTCCCACTCTTTCTTTCTCTCCCTCACCCTCTATATTCCGTCTCTCTCTATTTCTCTCTTTCTCCCAACTCTCTCCTATCTCTATCTCTAAATTTTTTCTTTCCTTCTCTCTCTCTCTCACTCTCTCTCTCTCACTCTCTCCATCCCTCTCTCACAGTGGCGCGGATGTCTAAGGGAACGCAGTATCCAATTGTATGGCCGTATGTTCGATTGTATTTACTTTCCTCAAATTAAAATCTTATCACTTAAACAAGAGTGTTGAGCGTTTCCATAGTTCTTAGACCGTGAGTATATGTATACAATGCTGTAACGCCTGTTATCCACCATGGTTGAATTCAAATAAAATTTTTAATCTTTCTTTCCCTATTGTCAACTCCCAGCACTTTTTAGTCTAGGGGCAGGGAACTCAAAGAGTTTGACATGCAGGTGTGAACATCTGCATGCTCTACACTGAAAATCATCATTATTGCACTGACCAGAACGTAGGAATTGACCACAAATGCCTTCATACGATTCCTTGTTAAACGGTTTAAAGTCTTTTGTTCTCTCTTTCTCCCTCCCTGCCTGCCTGTCTCTGTCTCTCTGTCTCTCTCTCTCTCTCTCTCTCTCTCTCTTTCTGTCTCCTGTCTCTCTCTCTCCATGTTCTCTTCCTCTCTGTCTCTCTGTCTGTCTGTCTCTCTCTCTCTCTCTCTCTCTCTCTCTCTCTCTCTCTCTCTCTCTCTCTCTCTCTCTCTCTCTCTTCCATCCAATTCACACTTGCGGTGGTCTATAAGTACACAACCTCCAATCGGATGGTCTCAGACACAAGTTTTTTTTTTAACTTGCCAAATCAAATTATTTTCCAAATGAAATTATTTTCCCTTAAGCAGAGCCTTGATTATAGAATTTTATCAGAAACCGCTAGAAGTTGTGCACACACCAGTCTGTGCGGTGGGACTAGTGGGAAGAGCCATCTGGTGTTATATCAAAGAAATTTCTTCCGCCATGATTTTGACACGCAAACTCCCAGTACCTATAAGTCTAGCGGCTGGAAAATCAAAGAGTTTGACACTGTACTGCTCTAGACTGAAAATTATGAGCAGGCACAATCGTTTAGTTACGAGAGACTGGGCATCCAAACACAGAAGAGTAGGTGGGATTTGAACAATTACGCAAGGTGTATGATACCACAAAACAAGTGAGATAAAGCAATGGGGTTTCTTGGCATTTACTCAGTAACGCCCCTTTCCAAATAAACGCAAATATCCATCCGCTCAAGAACCCGCTTTTCGTTTCTCTCGATGGGCGGATTCTTAGACGGAGACCACTGTACCTGTTTTGCATGAAGTATTTAATCTTTGCATAATAATAAAAAATGAGGTGTGGGGGTATGAAGGAGCAAAAAGATTAGAACTGCCGTAATTATTTCAATTTAATTTCAAATTATTTGTAAAAACCTGGCTCTTAAATTTACAGAAAAGTCAAGCAACTTCTATTTCTAATTTCATAAGATCAGAACTTGACGAGCACTGAGGGAGAATCAAACAGAAGAGCTTAAATAACAATTATCTGAGGATTATATTGTATGTAATTTTGCATTGTATTGTGAGCTGACTCAAGAAACTTTTATTACACAGTGACAATTTACTTTAACAATAGAAAATATTTAAGTCACTTTTTTGGTGAGAAGCTGTCCTAAGAATGGAACCAGAATAACAAATCTTTTGCTGAATAAAAAAACAAAACAAAAAAACAACAACAAAAAAGAAACCTAAGAGTCAATGTTGTAAGAACTCACCTTGGATATTCAGTGAAATTTGTGATTTATCGCAGCACACAAAGATCTTGCATCTCAGGCCGTGGAATCCTGTGTAGATGATGGAGCCAATGCCAGCAACACCGGCTACGAATCCACTCACTGGCTCAAAACAGTTGATTAGAAAAGGGCACTGGGCACCAAGGATGATCACCCAAACAAATGTTTTCATATTCATTTGGTAGACCTGCAGTTATAAAGAAAATAGAAGATAAAATAGATAAAGACGAATGTCAAATTGCCAGAACCATCTTAAAAGAACATCATTGGCTTCCAATAAAACTTAGACTAGATTATAAGATAGTAATGATTAAATATCAAAGTCTAAAGATTTATTTTTTTCTAGCTTACTTGAAAGACTTTTTGCATAAGTTATCTATTACAGCCGCATTCTAAAATTATTAATAACAAATGTATTTAACACGAGTCTAAGAAATGTACCATCTGTTTTCTCCATGATTTACATATTTATTTCATTGTATTGATTTCATAATACAATTTATTTGCTAGTTATTTACAATGATTTATACACGAATACACTTTAATACACGAGATTTCAGCTAGAACTTTATTATGATTCTGTGTATTATGTATTTTATCGATTGCTTGGTTTAAAAAAATGTAAAGTGATTCGAGCAACACTATGGGAAAGATGCTATGTAAATGCAATTTATTATCATTATTATTATTATTATTATTATTATTATTATTATTATTATTATTATTATTATTATTATTGTTATTATTATAACATTAACAACTTTAGACTTGTCGTGCAATATTAAATGTATTCTTGTATATGCGTGAAGAGTTGTGTGTTTGAAATCGCTCATTATATTTTATTATTATTATCATCACTAATTTTTATGTCACACATGTACAACTGGTATATTTATGTATGTATGACCACGAAAAATTTCCCTATGGGATAATAAAGGATTATCTTATCTTATCTTATTTATTCAGAGCCTCAATGGTAGCTTTAAAAAAAAAATTTAAAAATATTATTTGAATAATTGTTTGCACAAAATTGCAAATTTGTTACTGACGTAATTCAAAGTATTTTTGTAAAATCATCTTTTATATCCCCATAAGAGGTAAAGAGAGTCAATTGAGTTTTAAAATGTTTTGCAATGTTTGTACAATTTTTATCGCTTTGATTATTTTCAGCAATAAGGTTGGTTGAAAACCTGTTCACTGTTATGAAATTATGATGGCAAATGTCCAGGTAATGAGAAAAAGCATTAAACTGCATTTATTTGGCTGCCAACCTCACAATTTTTTAAAAAACTCTTTGAGATTTCAGAAGAGAAAGGTGTAACATACAAACAGTATGCATGATTTTTTTTTATTTTCAATTTTTTCAATCAAACAGTATGCATAATTTTTTTTATTTTCAATTTTTTCAAATTACTTTACTTTTGTTTTCATTCTTTTTTTCACAACAATCAGTTTTCTTTTCTAATTTTGATTTTACAAATATATCAATGTTTTTCATATTTTAATATTGATAGATGAAAATTAAACCCATGATTATCAGCCACACTGCACTGTCGCTCACACTCACACAGGATACCTGCACTGAACAAAGGTTGAACTCGATTGAGCTTGTTCTCAGATGGCACATGCTTTAAGTATCACTGATGTGATGCCATCATCAGTGGATAATCCCATATCCAAATGACAGAAGATCACGAAAAGATCAAAACGAAAAAAAAAAGTTTTTTCTCTTTAAGGAGCTTCTTCTGCCCATACCTGATCGTCATTGAAACCCCTCACTTGTTCTCTCCCACCCACTCTCCACATACCGCTTAAACCATTTGGTAAAATTTGGTTATAATAACATCATTTGCAAACATGTGTGAACAAACAATTAGACTACATCCAAAGTTCACACTTTTGCATTAAAATGAATAGACAGCTTTTATTGGTCACATAATGAGAAGGGAAGGTTTAGAACACCTGATTACTACAGAGAAATTAGATGGAAGACGACAAGGAGGGCAGCAAGAACAAATGACATGTAGACAATCTTGATGCAGGGATGGACAAAGAAATTGAAATATTTGTAATTTTGGGGACCAATAATTGAAAATTTGTAGAAACACAAACGCCAATGCCACAAAGCAAGGCACCTGATGATAATGAACAAGAATATTAAATCCTCTACTACTGATCAATCTACCAAAACAGCCTGATGCCAAGGCTAGTGCTGGCACAGGTACTTGCTGGATGTAAAAGATGGGTATGTCGCAGTTTTGTTCACCTGGTCCTCTGGTCTTGTTTGTGGTTGACATAAATTTTTATTTCCCCTATTTTATTTTTTGATCTAGAGTTAGTTTCTTTCCTGCATAATTAGTGCTTTCTTTCATTTTCAATAGATACAGTGAGTGTGGTATGTTTCAGTTTGAATCCTTTTTTACATGGAACAACATTCCTCCGGAGTGCATGTGTTTCTTGAGCGTCTAGAACACTTGTAGCCCCAATTGAAAGTTCTACAATACAGAAATATGGAAATATCAGCTGAGGATTGATTGAAACGTTTGACACCCTACTTGTCAACCAAGAGCACTAATCTGGCTCCTTATATTGATAAAAATGCCATCTTCAAATAAATGTTATGCCCCATGGGTTTGCTACAGAGATGTGCGGAAAAGGGGGGCCACGAGCGAAACCAGTAGCTTTCATAGTGATGCAGCCAAGTGTGCCACACGCTTTATTGCTTAAAATGTAGATCTAGTAACTGTAATGTTCCTGGTACTGTAGTTCCATCGAATGTTTTGTGTAAGCTTCCTATATCTGATGTTTTTCAATATTAATGGAAGCATCAACTGAGGATCGAACCTGGCACCTCCTTGTCGACATTCAAGAGCACTAAATGTTGAGATATTTGGTGTTTTGTAGTGACATTTATAATCTAGATCTAGATCCTAGATGTGAATACATTACAATGGCTCACTTTCGGTTATTTATCAGTCCCAGCAAAAGGCTCAAGCGTATCAACGTCAAACTTTGTCCAATGATCAAGTTGATCATTCACCGTGATTCCTCCTTTTGTAGATAGATCATCTAGAGAATAAAGATCTAGATCTAGGACCTACAGGAGTAACAGGGCTAAAAGGATCTACTGGAGACAAGATGAAAATCGTGGAACCATAGCGTACTTTTACTTTCATAATTCATATTTTGACTGACCAATCTTTTAAGGAAAAGCGGCTTTTTGACGTCAGTGTATTTTTATGTTATAGGGTTATTCAAGCTTCGCTTCCATGTCAATAACCCGAATATTCAGTCATGTTACACAAAATAAAATGCTATAGTATCTGATGCTACAATTTTCGGGCCTATAAATTATAGTATTGTGGCGCCCACGATACACACGACTCGCTACGCCACTCGATCAAACTTGCAAGCCGCATGTTCGAATCCCACTCTAGCTGCACTGCCGAGCCCTGACACAAACTCTGTGTCTGCGGATGAGTCTGTGACTGAGGGTAGATACCGCCTGTATCTACAGTATAATACATTTTATATGTAGCTAGCCGTTGCTGTTGTGTTGGTAGTCGACCAAAACAGTAGGATCTGCTCCATAGACATATAACTACTAGTGGTAGTTATATATCTATGGATCTGCTCTGAACTCGTTGGTGTTCAGGACCGGGAGCTGCGGGTCTGCCAGGTTCGAATCCAAGTTGGTGCCCATGTACGCAGGAATCGACTGGACGTCAAAGATTACCTCCGCCCCTCCTTTGAGCTTATAGCCTCCTTTCTTTTTTTAAATTATTTCTACCCATAGACATTCACCTTTGTATTATATCCAATCCCGTATCACTGAGAGACGTTTAGGAAGATAATATAATTTCAGCCAAACCAATGAAGGACACTAAATATAAAAGTAGAGAGTTTATTGTGTTTTATGAAACAGCAACGTTCTTATTATTAGGTATTGATAATAACAAAAACACTAACTTTTAATTTTGTTACATACAAGATCTTTGAGAAACATACAACACAAAAAGGGAGACAAGGTTAGACATAATATGTCTAAATGCATAGTTATCATAGATGTATAATATTTATGATAGTTATTCATCTATGGAAAGAACACAACAAAGGGGGAAGTAACTCCTTGCAAGAAAAATTGTAATTTACATGACCGTCGTCTAGTCTCATGTCTCAGGATCTCTACAGATGAGTTCTAGAAGCTATAGAAATAGATCTAGATCTAGATTGAGATCTAGCATCTATGGAATAAATGGATTGAAACGCCATCACTATCATGTGACTATTATTTTGTGGTAAACGTTACTTTCTAGATTTAGAAATTTATAAATCTAGATCTAGATCTAGATCTGAATTCTAGATTCTAGATCTAGATTTCTAGATCTAAATCTAGATCTCTTAGAACAAATTTACTGACATAATCTAGATCTAGATCTAGGGCACTCCTTGAATTTTGTGGTCCCTAGCCTGTGGGCGATCAAATGGGTGGGCGGCCAGAATTCGATAAATTAAAATACTAGCCAGCTGTACTCCCTGTCTTTTTTTTTAATGTATAGGCATGATTTGTTTGATTAAATTAAAAAAGACAGGTGGTGCAATTGCTTAAATTTGAACACGAGTTGTAATGCGGGTGGGGACAAAAAAGTCACAAACATACACTAGCACATAACATTGATCTGTTTAAAAGCAATGGAAACTCTATCTCGCACTCGCAAGTTTGCGAGTACGGAAAAGAAAGGTGTTTTTCGACATGTGTATGCAATTTTTTTTTCGTTGTTTATAAATTAAATTTGCATTTATACTGTTTTATCAGTATCGGCAAAGCAGTTGACCTCATCCGGGTTACCGACTAGTTTATCTGATCGACATTGTTTATTCTTCCGAATAATACCGATCTTTCCACCTTCAATCAATCATCTTCGTTTTCTCTGACAAATTATCGATTCCAGCTAGGAGGTGTTTGATTTGACTCGTAACTATTGGGTTTTTTAATGACAGAACCTTGACTAAACTGTAGAAGCTTATAATTAATAATTAGGTTAGCAAATTTATTTTAACATGCATGCTCCTCTGGGAACTTTTATAAAAGAAAATAATAGAGGTCTAGGTCTAGCACAAGCTTGATCTAACCGAGTTGTATCTTATGTGATAGCTACATTGTATCGGATGATCGGCACATTCTGAATGGAATATAATTTAATTCTGAATTCATGTAGATCTGTATCTAGATTTATGTTTCGGTACATGATATTCGCATGTTTTGCTTCAATCTTTTGATAGATTCTAAGCTGATTTAACAGATCTTGGAAAGATGGCTGCCATAGCAGGGCACATATATACCGGCAAGTGAAGTTAGAATATTTTTAGATTGCCTAGGGCAATATCTAACATTCAACAGCTATTTTGAAAACAAACTTTTCTTTCTGTGCATGTGTACCATTGATTTACTGACCAAAATAAATCTTCCTTCACAGCTGATGAGCAAAAAATCCCACCAATGGCAGACGAATATTCTCTAGAATTTGTTGCTGACGATCACTTCAAAGAGAGCTTTACACTTCTCTACCAGTTTTATCAATCAGGAGAATTCTGTGATGTGGAGATCAATGTACGTTCCTGCTAAATTTGATTCTCTCTCTAAAATCAAATATTGTGTGAAGTATACTGTCATCTTTGCTGTTGATTTCTGTCCAGCTTTATACTTTTTAGATTATGTTGTTATTTTTATCTATTGGGCTTTGTCTAGGAAATTTAACCCGAGGGCTGAATAGAATCTTAATCTTTGTGGTAAGACTGAGATGCACAACTGCGACTATGTTTTATTAATATGTAATGTGCAATTTTTTTTTTTTTTAATGAAAATATTAAATTTGTAGTTTCAGTTATAAAACGATTCAGTATTAGTACTATAAACTGACCCCCCTCCCCTTTCTCAAAAAAAGGAAATACAAACCAAATCCACAGCTTTCGAAAGGTTTCGTATATAATTTTTCATGTGGATTGTCCACAACTGTTTAAGCGGACTAAAAAAACGGCAACTAAGTTTGCCTCCAGCGGTTGCCTGAGCCACCCGCAGGTAGTGTGTGAATTGGTAACCAACAGTAAAAACATTTTGTCTATATTAATTTGAAAGACAAACACTAGATTTTAACTCTCCCAAAGAAAATGTTTACCTTGTGCAGGTCAAATTTGAACATGTAGTAAAAAATAAATTTAAAAAAGCCATTATTTTTATACTATCCTAATTGAAAAATAATTACTTAAAATTGATACAATCAATTCTCTAAAAAATAATTTTTTTTAATTGAAAGGTCACAATTAAACACTTGTTAAAACTTCACAGCATACGTTAATCTCTGCATTCTTTCGGCAAAAAACTGACAAGAGGTCTAAGAATTGGAGAAAATGGAACTTTTTCAGTCCTATGTTCTGCTCTCTAGGAGCGATGAAGAAAAGAAAACTAATAAAAAGAACTTGGCAGCTGTAGGAAAAGAGCTAGGCAGTCTTAGTTTTGAATCTCTCCGATCCCTTTTGCTCAGGTTTAGGTAGAATCCTTGACAGACATAATGTCACACCACAAACATATCAAAGTCGATCTTTCATTGTAAATAACCTTCACAAAATCATCTCATCTCAAGTATATATACGGAGCTCACAACATTCATAGTTCAAAAGAACACAGGCATGTACATTCAGACATGACTTGTTAGACATAACATTTTCTTTAACAGAGCAGTATTACAAACTGAATGGTGCATTTGGATTTTAGAGAGCTAGAGGATCACGTCAGAATCGCTGGCACGTTCTAGAACTGTGCCAGCAGAAGTATCAAAACTAGCATCACAACAATATTAATTTGGAAACACTTAAAGGACAGAGCCATAGGAAAACAACACATTTCAGAAACAAACTCTGTTTGGTTTGATTTTCCATTGTGAGCAAGGAGTCAAGCTCATTCATGCCTCTGTAGCAAAACTGGAGAGAAGAGGAGCTGCAGTTCGGGACATTGAAAAACAGTCAAAAATACTTAGAAATTACAAAACCTTTAAAGTTCTTCAGAGATCTTAGCTGAAGGTCCACCCGTTAAAAAACAGAAGACTAAGTAGTGTGAAAATGAGACTTACCTTTAAATCAAGACAATGTAATTGATAAGCAACTATATGTTTCTTTTCAAAAAGTGACTGTTTATTTGATTTATAAATTTTTTTTCTCAAGTACTTTTGGGCTAAAACAGGGTGTTAAAGAATCACTAGTAACTGTACCAGTATTGTAATGAGTACTGACATGGATTTAAGACGGAGTACATAAAGGCAGATCTAAAGCAGAGTGGGGGGGAGTGGAAATACCTGAGTAACAATCTAAATTGCTGCTTCAAACAACAGTGTGACATAAACATTCTTTACTATTTTCACAAACTGTACCTATTTGCAGGTTGGAGACCGAGTTTTCCTGTGTCACCGGCTGGTGCTGGCATGTGTCAGCCTCTACTTCAACGCCATGTTTAAGTCACAGATGTCTGAAACCTTTGAAAGGTCCATCAGAATTAATGACATTGAAGAGGAGGCCATGGCTCATCTCATAAACTTTGCCTACACATCGCGGATAAAGCTGACAACAGACAATGTTCAGTCCATTCTCTTTGCAGCATCCATTCTGCAGGTGGAGTCTGTGGCCACAGCTTGTAGCAACTTCATGAAAACTCATCTTCACCCATCAAATTGTATACAGGTTGGTGCATTGGTTATATTAAACAACTCCAGTTTCAATAATTAGCAACAACCACCAAAGATTATAGTAAAAAATGGTTTACATATGTACGGGTAGTTTAAGTACTTGCAAAACTTTCCTACTTTCTTCTATTTCTTCTCTTCAGAGCATACCTACTTTAAACTTGTAGGCCTACCTTCGGTGTCTTCCTCATCGTGCGAGGGTTGGGGAATGCATTTTTAACTCAGTAGAGACTTTAAGGAGGGCTTACAGGGTACAGACACTAATAGTATGAACGTTACTAAAATAATCATGTTAATTCGTTTAACTTGTAGTCAATTGGTACTGTCAAAATCCTGAGAAGTTATTTTTGTTATACATTATCAAGCCGTACATTCTCTTACCTACAGATACTACAACTATGTGTTCATCCACTGCAAGATTATTGCCATTATCTTTCTCTATTTCTTTACTTCATAATCTAGGCCACATACTTTTTGTAAAAAAAATATTTTTTTTTTTCTAACCTTTTAGGTTCGTAGCTTTGCAGAACTACATAACCGCGTGGAGCTGATTAAGATGACTGATGATTACATACGGGAGAATTTCACCACTGTGTCTTTAAATGAAGAGTTTTTATCGATGCCCTACCCAATCCTGTATGAACTTATCTCATCTTGTGATCTCAATGTGGACTCTGAGGAGCAGGTCTATGAAGCTGTCATGAAATGGGTTCGCAGAGATAAGGAAATAAGGAAAGCTCATCTACCTGCTCTGCTGGAGAAAGTAAGAAACATAACCATTTTTTTTTTTTTAAGTTTAGTGTGTCCCATTTGAAATGAAAAGATTTCTCTTCAGTGGACAAGCTATATTTGGTTGAGAGTGTTGAAACTTGATTTTAAGATGTAGATAAGAATATTACTAAAGGCTTGGCAGCTGCTGAGATATGAGTTAGATATATTTTTGATAGATGATTTTACTGATTCAATCTTCTATCCGTTAGAAAGCTCTTTTATGTAAGTCTTGCAGTCGAAGGTTCATTCAAAATATATTTTTTTTACTATAGAAATTATGTCATAGCTCTTAGCAATTCTATCATAGATCTTTTGCCATCTTATGACATTGATAAACGACGAAATTGCAGAAAGCTAACCTTTTCACATTGTATAATTTAAGGCCTATTTCTTCTGTGCGCTCTTCTTTTTTGGGGGGGAAGGGGGTGGGGGGGGGTTTCATTTTTCATTTGTGAAAAGTATGGAAGGTTTGCATATGAATGCAAAGATGTGCTAGCATAAGAGCAATGCGATGCGCACAACATATGTACGGCCTGATGGGAAAGGGTTAAGTGTTTTATCTCATTCAGACATTTCAAATATGACACTTTGAGCACATGGATTTTTCTGATTTTATTAGAATTTGAAAACATGATAAATCTGAGACCTGTAAATTTTTCGACTATTGTTGGAATTCTGAGAATTTTAACGATCAAGACTTTTCAAACCGATTTCCAACACATCTTCTGATGTGATATCTGATCTTTTTCTGTCAATCACACAACCACACTAGAGAAATATATTATAGAAAGTTTTATGCGTGGAAAAAAATGTAGGAACAATTGAAATATTATAATTATCAATGCGCGATATTTCTATGTGTTTTGCACTTGTTATTATGTTATTGAGATTGTGTTAGTCAACAATGCCAATGAAATCGATCGATTCCAACGCCTTCCTTTATCATTCAATAACTCCGAATAATAGTACCCATCTCTCTATCTTCACATCTAGTTCTCGAATATCGCTGTCATTTGGATTGAGTTTGATTTTACTTGGTGTTGACCATCCCATAGGCCTTTCGCGTTATCAGACATTCTAATGTGCTTTTACAAACACGGAACGTACTCTAGTAAAGTTTTTTTTTTTTTTTTTTTTTAGAACAATCTAAACAATGAAGTATTTAAATGCTTACTGGGGGTTCATCAATATTTGCTATTCTTCAGACAAAAAGAGGTCTGGTAATTTTTTTTACTAATAATAAAAACAAAATGTTCACTAGAGGGCTTATTTTGGATCTGTTTTTACCGAATTTTCCAGGGGAGCATGCTGTGCCGTAAACCCCCCACGCCCTCCCGAAAAATCTGCGCTTGTCTGTTGTTTCCATAGAGGTGGTAGGAATTTTCACTTTTGTCATGGGGCACCTAAAGGTTTGAAAGCTTTAAGGAAGTACAACATGTGAACTTCTTTTACTTTTTGTTCAGGGCCTATATAAAGTGGCTGCAGATGCATTAGCCAGTCATCTTAAAAGAAAGAAGAAAATCTTGACTTTTCCCATTTTTTTAAATTTTTTTTTGTTCTTTGCATTCAAAGAATTTTCAGTCATAAGGAACTTCAAGATTTTCTTATAAGCAATATATGATTTTTTTTTTATTCACATTTCTTATTCACGTGCATCAAGGACCTTCCCTTTATGGAATTATTGTATGAAATTCAACATTTTTTTATTTGTCCCAGGTGAAGCTGCCTCTGCTGTGTCCTGATTTTCTCATGAAGCATGTAGAGCGGGAGGAGCTTATTCGTAGTGACTTTGTCTGCCGTGACTTTGTGGACGAAGCCAAATACTACCAGATGTGTCTGGCAAGCATCATCACAGAATTCAAAGTCACAGAGAGGTCACGGCCCAGGAAAAGCTACGCTGGTTCGTGTGATAGCTGAAGTCCAATTCACATTTTGTCTTTTGAGAGTATCTTTTTGTTTTTAATTTTTTTAATAATCAAAAGGTTTTAGAAACCATGAACGTCTTTTACTCATATGTCCTTATTTGATTTTTGGGGGGACTTTCAGCCTGTTTTGTGTGGATTGTTACTAAATAAATGGAACTAAAATCGATTACATTGGGACATGAACACTAAACACAGTGGTTCAGGCATCTAAGAGGAATGATAAGGGCGTAGCTACACCAAACTAGGCCAAGCGTGGGTCGACAGTCACATAAGACAAAGTTGTCGATCCTGGTATAAGCGCCCAAGCAACACAGATGACAGCCGAAGCATGTGATACCAGGATCAAAGGTCACCAGTCAGCGGGGAATCGCTCTTCGCACATACACGCAAGCCTAGATTCTGTTTGACCAGCTATCTAGGTCAAAGTGTGCCCAGCGGTTATGCGATTAGCTAAATTTTCAAATATTTCAAAAACTAAGCTTATTTCATATATCATTTTTATCGTGACCTTATTTTATTACTATCTGAGACTAAATATACTACTTGGGTCTATACTTATGAAGGCATTCTGAAGAAAAGTGTGTTTAAAGTTTTGACTCAATAGTCAGAAAACAATGGCGGTCGTCCACCACAGATTATCACAATTCAAGTTTTGCCTCCCGGTAGCAAAACACAGATTGCCGATCCGTCAACAGAAGCTGTTATCCGTCGTACGACAGCCGGTCTATCTCCGGGAACGAATAACCACTAAAAATGGATCTCTGCATATTGTCTGTGTCTGTCCTGGATGCATGTATGAGTTGGTATATCTTCAGCTTAAGCCTCTGAAAAATCCATGTCACTTCTATGCACCAAAAATTACACTGTCAAAGGGATGAATGGCAGTTTTTACTGTCATCACAAAAGAAATCAACTGTTGGTTTTCACATAGTAGATCTCTCCTATATGGGGATTGATGGGTGTGATTTTAATAATTTTTCTTAACCCGCTTTTTTTTTTTTTTGGTGATTGGATGACACAGATATCTGAGCTTGAAATACTGTGAGGAAATTTCAAAGAAATGGAGATACCTTAAAATGAAGACAATTGTGTGCTTGGTTGGAGGAAAATATATATAAAAGTTTGTTGGGTTTTTTTGTCAGAAATTAATAAGTTTCAACATGATGTAAGTTACCTTTTATGAGTTGATCTAAAACTTGTTTGTTATCAATCAAAGCATTGCAAGATCGTTTTTTGTTAAGAATTCCATTGTGAACAACACAGAATGGTAGAATGGATCGAGAGATGAACTGAAGAGTAAAGTTTTGCGCTAAATGGAAAAGTACCATTTAGATTTTTGTAAAAAATATCGATAAACTTGAATTTGTAATTGATTTAAGCGTTGTTACCAAAGCTATTGAAGTATTTGATCGATACAACTTTATGTACGTGATACGTCATGTAAGACATCATGTTATTTTTTTTAAATATAGAAAAACATGGTGTACGATTGTACGTCATGTAGGGCGCAAATGGGTTAAAAATGATATTCAGAAAATAAACTCGATGCCAAATATTGAATGGATTTTTTAACTTGTAAAGGCAAGCAGTCAATAACTATAAGTTAAATCTATCTATCTTTCTTACTGGTTGGCTTGGTACAAGCTTAACAGATTCTACCCTGCGCATTAGATATCTTGCACCTCTATATTTGTTCCCAGGGCCTGCGATCGAGTTATCTCAGGTCCAGGACTGCTGCCTCCTGGCTCAAGTATGAGAATACTGGTGCAACTAAGCTTTGAATGATATTTTCTTCATTTTGAATCGATTTTTCGCTAGTTGTTTTTTTTTACAAGTGAAGTATGGACAATCGTATAAACCGCTTCAGCACAGCAATAAATATCATGAAAAGAATTGAACTGGATCCTTACATTGAGGATGGTGAGTGTTTCTCAGACAATGATCCAGATCATTGTGAATCTCATTTAGAATCTGAGAACTAGAAATTGAGCAATTGACATCTAATGTAGATCTAGACCTAGCCTCTGGAAGCTCTGGTGGGCTAGTTAGGCAGCCTTAATCACAGCCAGACCATAACTGAGTTATGATGTCAAATGGTCTAGGTTGTAATGTGATCTACTGTGATACAAGTCGTGGTATCCCTGTAATGACTTGTGTGTAGCAGCACATAAAATTGTCAGACGTTAATCTTCTGTCTCGTTGTCAAAGGACCTTTGGAATCTAGCAGATGTATAACTAAGAGAGAGCCTCTCTGCTACTAATAATTTTTATTTGAGACTTTCATCCATTGTTTTCTTCTGCACTCAAGGCGTTTTGTTTTGTGTGGGCGGACGTGGGGCGTCTGGAGATCCTTTCAAGTCTATAGAATGCTACGATCCTCGGCAGGATCACTGGTTCCGAGTCGCAGACATGGCCACCAGACGAAGGCATGTCGGCGTCTGCTCCTTCAATGGTAAGACTTGTTTAAAACTTTGAAATGCGTCTGCACTTTGTAACGTCGAACATGAAGTCCCCCTCTTAAATGATCTGACAGTGGTTATTTTATTTCTCTTCCTTTTTTTTACCATTTGACTTAAAATATCCTATTTTATTTTACAAGTGTTTCCTCAGAAACATGCAATTTTGTTTTGGATCCTGGAAACTATTTGCTTACTCAAATTTAAAAGGAGACTGTTTCCATTGATATTTAAGATCTGTGTGTGTCAGGGAGAGAGGGGAAAGATCAGAATAATAATTTTTTTCTGCCATTCCTTTTATGTGTCAGGTCAAAGTGAACAGGCTTGAATTCAAAGGGTCTATCATAGATTTTTTTGTAGTTTCTACTTTTGCTTTCTAAAAGCACAACATTGAAAATATTGTTCTTCATTCAGGTTTGTTGTACGCTGTTGGTGGCCATGATGGTAGTGAACACCTGCAGAGTGGAGAAGTCTTTGATCCCAGATATAACTCATGGAAACCTATTGCACAGATGGCTACACTCAGGTATGATAATCTGCTTTGAAGCAAAATGATGAATACTAATTGGAAGCTTGTATTTAATACGCTTCTGTTTCTTTTTCAAACCTATAAAACTGCTTCTCGTCTTATTTAACCTCAAATGTTATATAGGAGGCTTACCACAATAAGCTTGTAAAGAAGTATGATTTCCATGAAAGAAAAGAGTTATACATTTTTTTTTATATTGCTCATGTAGATTTCTTATTTATGCATTTGTTAAAATAAAAAATTGTCCTTGCAAAGATGAAACGTATGACTCAATTATGGCAGTATGAAACATCTGCCAAAAACATTTTCTCTCAAAGTTTGTTTATGTACGAAAATTGCTATGTTTAAAAGTTAACATATATCCCAAACAAAAATCATGTTATAAGGTCTCTTCAAATTCTACAATATTGATCATTGGATTGCCCAATCTACTATAATATTAGCTGAGATTTTTGCATTCTTAAATTTGTAACTTGTCCTTCTCTCCATACTTAGACGAGGCATAGCACTAGCTTGTTTTGGAGGGGTGATTTATGCTGTTGGAGGACTGGATGATACTACCTGCTTCAACATAGTTGAACGCTACGAGCCAAGCACAGACTCCTGGGGATTTATTGCCCCAATGGAGGTGCCACGAGGTGGTGTAGGAGTGGCAACCCTCAAAGTACGATCTTATCTTATCCTCATTTTATTTTAATACCTCAATATATACATGTACCACTAGCAAATGAAAGAAAAAATCTGCACAAAGTTTGAATCATGGATTGAAGCATGCACTTTCAATTTTCAGGGAGCAGGCACTTGAAGAACAGTATTACCTTTTTTTTATATTACAGTTTGCTTAAGTGTAATATTTATGTTGTCACATAATCAAATTGGGCTATAGAGTCCCCTTATCTAATATATACTGTTTCCTCTTTTTAATACTTTTCTAGCCCATTACTTTTTGGTATGGTATGAAACAAATGTTCGACTGAATTTTTGAAAACTGCATAAAACATTTTTTTTTGTTCAAGTTATATGCTTTACTTCTTCATTGTCTTTGCTAAGGGAAGCCAAATTTATAAGGTTACACTTTTTCTAATTCCTTTATTCATTTTGTGTAGGGTCAGTTGTATGCTCTGGGAGGCAATGATGGCACCAGCTCTCTGGATAATTGTGAGAAGTATGATCCATTCTCCAACCGCTGGCTGTGTGTGGCTAGCATGCACAAACGCAGAGCTGGTTGTTTTATTTTCTTGTGTGGATTTCTTACTTAATCATTGAAGTACTTCTGAACATAATTTTGTTGATACTTATTCACTGTAATGTTGTAAGGCCAAACTAGAAATGGTTTAATACTCATTGCTTTTTTGTGATTTTTCTTTAGGGAAGTGGTAAACTTTTGAATAAAGTGCATGCAAAGATATACATATATATTTGGAGAGAATTGTTTTTAAGGTTTGTACACTAATGGTGACACAAAAATAGTAATTGCTTTCAACTTTTTCCCTTCCATCCCAAATTTACATCATCAGCATTTATAAAAATCTGAGTAGGCTTCAGGTATGGCAGTGTTAAGTGTCATTCTGGAAATGTTTCTGACAATGATCTTACGTTTATTCTCTGTCCAGGTGGCTTTGATGACAACTCCCCACTGGACAGTGTTGAGAAGTATGACGCTGAATTGGACAAGTGGACGCAGGTGGCCAGCATGTCTTGCTGCAGGGGAGGTGTTGGCGTCAGTGCTCTAGGCGGTCTCCTCTACGCTGTGGGCGGCCACAATGGATCAAGCTATCTTAACTCTGTAGAGGCCTATGACCCGCTCACAAACAAGTAAGGAGGAATTTCCAAGTTTTGAATATGATCCTTAGAGGGAATAAGTATAACAGTATTCTGAATTTAGAAATTGGACTATGGGTACTTTTAAATGTTAAAAACTATCCTGTTTTGGGGGGGGGGGGGGGGGGGTTTTGGGGTTGTGGTGAGCGGGCGGGGGGGCGGGGGGGAGGAAGTTTGATGAATACTACCTAGGAGTTCAAATCATGAACAAGAAGGGATAGGGGGTCTCAAAAGAGCACATGTTGAATATGTAGGTTTTAAGCTAGAGCTCCTTGAATATTAAAAAAAGTATTACATATAGCCCTTTTTATTTAAAAAAAAAAATTAAATATATTTAGATCTGGAAATCTTTTGAAAATGCATTTAAAGATTTTTAACACACTATGAATAACTCCAAAAGTCAAATTTCCCACTTGTGCCTGATCACCCTGGTTGCATCACATTTGTCCGTACATGCTTTGAAATTTTACTTAATGTTTAGACAAATCCAACTGGAAAATGTCCAAAGGAATACTAAAAGTTAGCATTAAACTATTTGTACCATTACATGTGTGTATGTATAATAATTATTGTATTGTGAAAATTCACATTATGTAGGAACCTTCTGTTCTCTAAGTTAAATTTTGGTATTGCAAAAAAAAAGCGCTGTATATTTTGACTTGAGGAATCAGAAGAAAAAAATGTCCGACACACGGCGACGAACTAACCAACTTTTAGTTCACCTTTCGGACTGCCCAGGGAACACCCACTAACGACGCCCGCTGGGTCATGCATCGATCAAACCAGGCCGTGCTGGCCACAGAATTTACCTGCGCTTGCAGCTATGTCAGAATTGATTTGAGCAGGATTAAGCCCATTATAAACTGCAATATCCCACTTAAAGTATAAATAATTTTTAAATCAAAAAGCATCGATCTAATAGAAGTTTCAAATTTTAATGTCATGTAAATTTTGTTTGGTAACACCGTATACACGGGAGAAATATACTATAGAAAAAGGATTGTATTTGGATTCTATCTTAAAAGTTTGGTATATTTTTTATCTTGCTGTGTGTTTTTGGCATCAGTGTAAATTATTTCTTTTGTTAATTCTTTGTATACGTTTCCAACAAGATAACTATGGCAGTAGTTTCCGACCATGGTAGTCTTGTTTGATTGACTATGTTAGGTCTGTAACTGACTGTAGAGCTTTTGTAACTGGTTTTCTGCTTTTATTTCTGTGCTCCTTTATATTTAGCAACTTATTTTTTTTACATCCAAGAGATTCTTTTCAAACTTTCTGTTCTCTTTTCTCTGGCCCCCTTCATAATAGAAAAAGATACAATTACAAGTTTTTTTTATAATGTTTCTCTTCAATACTGCCGTCTTACAAAGAAAAAATAAGCCGATATTCGTCTTTTTTCACTAAGGGGGCAGAATAACAGGCATAACTTTTTCCCACTGTTGTCCTTATTGATTTTTTGTTTGACAACATAATGGCATAATTCCTTCACCACAGTAGTAGAAAACAACCATATATTTACCAAACCGCACAGTAGACTCCTGTTAGTAAATTTGGTGAACGTCTACAAATAATTTTTAACAAAATGGAAAATAAAGGCACTGATTTAAAAAAAATACAGTAAGGAAGTTATCAATCTCTGTGATATTCAAGCTACTGATAATTTCAAAGGGACAAAACTTTTTATTTCATGAAGTTAACAATTTGTGTTGCCACATATTGTTTAGGAGTATTGAGAGGTAAAAATGAAAAAGATTGGTGGTGTCATTAATTAGCTATAGGCAATCAAAAATAAGTATCCCATATTAAACTGAAAAATCACAAGGGTCTTTTAAAACCTTTCTAACTGCCTTGGTTTTTTAACGTATGTTGCACAAAAAAGAATTGAATGAATAAGGAGATTTGATCAACACATGCAGGGATGCCTGAGGCAGATCAAAGAAAAACCTAAACATCCAGAAATCGGGATATATTCGTTGCCATGCACAAATGTGTAGAACTGATTGAACTTGAATGATAAGTAATGGTCATTCTCTGTATTCTCTTTTGCTTAAGGTGGGAGCCCATGCATGGCATTCAGCAGTATCGAGCAGGGGCTGGAGTGGCCTACTGTGACTGTAGCCCCAAGCTGCTGAGACAGGTCACAGTGTCCAACACTCATGGACACCTGTGAGAGAGATCTAGTATAGGCTCTACCAGTATGCACAGCCAGATTGTCAGAAATCCGTCTCTACTGTTCAAGTTCTGATGCATTGGGTCTTTGATGGCTAAACTAGAGGGAGCTATGGTTTGAAC
Organism: Elysia chlorotica; assembly: GCA_003991915.1. Lineage (NCBI taxonomy): Eukaryota > Metazoa > Mollusca > Gastropoda > Plakobranchidae > Elysia > Elysia chlorotica. The sequence continues at coordinate 342,386 of RQTK01000127.1, read as the reverse complement.
ATGTGGAAACAGTTGTAAAACATATTAGTTCTATTAGATTAAGCCCTCTTTGGATTCTTTTACCATTTTTGTACTCGAGGATTGCTTTATAAAAACTATCTCCACTTTTAAAAATAAAATGAAAAGTGTAGGCCCTACTTAAAATTCTGATTTTATAAGTAAGCATATTCAGCCTTGCTTGTTTGTCTTAAGCAAGATAATGAGTAGACTCTTATACATTTGATACAATATTTATTTGCCAATCAATCTTAATAAGTTGTATGAATTTTGCATCACAATTTTTTTTTTTTTTAAATGATATGGTATCATAATAGTCAATTCATCACAGATATCTGCATAGATAATCTTAATTCTTAGCTATGGCAACTAATGCAGTGTTTTCCAGATTTTTCTTATTGGATCAGACCAGAGTTTAATGAGATCTGTTCAAAAATAGGTAGTGCAAAAATGATTATTATGAACTCTGAGCCACAAGTGCTGCTCTATCTCTTGTTAGATTTGTGGTAGGCAAACTTGAGCAAGTAGTTGGTCTCATAATTGGGGGTAGCTGGTTTAAATTTATTTATCCGATTTTGCCCCTTATATTTGGGTCAGTGTCCGTATAATGTGACCGTCTGGGACAAGAGTCATTGTATCCCCAGACTGTCTTGATATGTCAGCACGTAAAACTAACACGTTAGTCTTGGGACTTGTCCATAATATAGCCTGTATTGTGCTGACATTGGGCACTAAACAACAGACAAAGTAAAAGTAATTCTCTTGTTACGTTTGTTAAAAGCAAAATTTGTGTTTATAGTTTAGCATGTGAATGATTGTATATTTCAGTCTGTGGTTTTTGGCAGCTATACATTTCATACAATTTACCTAAGATGAAATAACAAACCTCAATATTTTTCAGTCTTGAACTCTACCATTTGAACTTTTTTACTCCATACTACTATTTGGAAAGCAGATTTTTATAACATGTCTGCTCATGCCAAGTTTCATTTTTTTTTAATAGGTCTCTTGTATCTCAGCCTTCGTTTGTCATGATCATTATATATATATATATAATTTGTGATATAATATAATACTAATTCAAGCACTTTAAGAGATTTTGTGCCTTGTGTTACTCAAATTAGTATTGCACAAGATTTGTTAGTTTTTCCATGTGCAGAATGTGTCCTTATTTGAAAAGAAATTGAATGTTACATTAAGAGAAACTCTGACTTGGCTAGTAACAATTATATGTTGTATCTTCAGTTTTGTTTTTTTCCTTTATGTAGATTTTAACAAGAAGATGTTTTCAAAACTTTGTGGTGAAACAGAATCATAAAGTAAGTAGCCTACTAAACAAACCATTATGATTAAAATTCTGATTCTACTAGCTACATCTTTTCTTTTTAGGTAAACCATGGTATTTGATTCGTAATGCAAGTAGCAAATGAATTGAAACTGATTTGGATTTAATATTAAACTTGTGCAATAACAGGACGCAATATGCTCAATATCCTGCTTCTTTATTGTCAGGAAATTGTTGTTATGAATTACACGTGAATCAGCAGCAGGCTCTGGTGACCACCGTTGCATGTATATTGTCAGTCAGCCAGCGGTGGTAATATTTGTATATATATACTGAGAAGTATACCTTGTACAGCTAATGCAAATTTGTGATCTGTGAGAACCATAAATGTCTGCCCTTTACTTGGCAGATCGAACAAAATAATTGGATATTATTGCTGGACATTTTATGTTGAATTGAACATCTTGATAGATGATAATTTTCTAATGCTATCTATGTATAATCACTTTATTTTATCCAAATGCTATGATGTTAATTTAATACTTCTAGTTCTACCACTGGTTTTATCTAAAATACCTATAGCAGTATTTAAAAAGTAGCCATAGAGTAAGTGGTGATGAAACAAAGTTAACTTTATTTTTATTTGATCATGAAATTCAAAAAATTTGTACGGATAATTTTATCCTTTTTATTTTATATGTTTGATTTGGTATGTATGTGCTTTTTTGTTCTTTATTTTGTTAGATGGAGACAAACAATGGTGATGGATTTTATTTTTCTGATTTTTTTGCTGCCAAATTATGAGTAATTATTGTGTTGGATCTTTTTACAAGAGTTTCAAAACAAAAATGTTTAATTCAAAAAAAGGTAAATTTTTGGAACAATGTGCTATTCAAAGGGATCATTTAGAGAACTTAAGTATTCTAGCAAAATTGCAAAAACAACACAGCCTATGACAGTGTGTTGGTGAGTGTTTGCTCATGGTTTTTATCATTGAGTGATCAAGCTTTATATATATGTATATGTGTGCATGTTTTTAACTTAAAGAAATTCACGAAAGCAACCATAATTAATAATATTGCTTGTGTATGTAATACTCACGGTAGTGCTCAAAAAAGGCAGGAAGCCTGTTGAATGCAATTTTCACTAGCACTTGCATGTAGTTATCAAGTTCAGGGTTAAGTTGTATAATCTTGTATAATCTCAGTTTTGAAGAAGAATATATCAAACTTTTTTATCTGAGGTTATGGTTCTGGGTGGAAGTTGATATGTGAAAAACTTAGCTTAGAATGAAGCCTGCTGGTTGAGTCGGTGTCAATATATTGTGACCAGTTGAGACAGGAGTTTTGGTATCCCCATAAAACGAAATTGTCAGACTTTTATTTTGGGACCAGTCGTCTCATAAGGCCTTCCTTAGAAACCTAGGAGACAGCTTCTCTCCTTCAAAGAAATTGCTTTTTGAACTGTGTGATACATTTTTCACTCAAGAGTACTTAATTAAACATATTATATTGTTTTGTGATAATTAAAATTATATAAATTATCTACTTCGCAATCTGTTTAATTTGTAATATTTCGAGAAATTCAATAAAGTAATATTGCATTGTCTTCAAATGTTAAATTTATTTTCTTCAAATTTATATGATTGGTTATTATTTTGAGGAAAAAAAAAATGTGTTTCAAAGTTATATTTCACGCCTCCTAAAAACTAGTAAAATCGAGGATCAATCACCTGGGCCTGGTGTGGCGGGGTGGGGGTGAGGGTGCCGTGTCGAGGTCGCGTTACTGCCTGTAGGATGCTGGTTCTTGGTTAAATAACCGTTTTAAGCAAGTATTAGTTTGTTGTTTTTTTTTCTGAATCTACTATTACTGAGTATTATTTAAAGTACAGATTCGAAGAGAATGTTAAAATAAAGTTCAAATCTTTAGCTGTTTGACGATGTACAATTCACTACTCTATGGTGCTTACAAAGTCCTTTAAAATCATGCGCAAGTTGCACTTCAATCAAGTGCGTGATTATTCTAATTTATTATTTTTAAATTCTATTTGCAGTCTTCACAAAACACTTAAATTCAAATGTTATATTTGGACTTGTCAGATATCGTTCTCTACGATCACAAAGTTTTGTCAAAAAACCCTCATGGTATTATAGGTGCGTGCTGTGAAGAAAGACAGCGTCTGAATTGCATGATGTTTGACATTTACACTTAATTTTCTCTTGATTCTGTTACTCTATCTTTTGAGTAACGGATATTACTTTTATAAACTTAGGTTTGTGTATTACACTTCGCTAAATTTGAAAAAAATTAAGAGGGTTAACTATGGAGCTTCTTTAATTAAAAATATCAACAGAGACAATAAAACTTAACTTACCGAAAAACAAAAATGATAAAAATAACTTTAAATATCTTTCGCTAAGAATCCTTTCAGTATCATATTCAAATAATGTCCATGTTTCAACTTTACGCAGAGTTTCAGAACAAGCCTCTAGGCCTTGTTGTGTGTAATAAAACAGGACAAATAAACCCTCTTCTTTCTTCAAGGCATAGACAATAACAAGACATTGACATGTTAGATAACAAATCCAGTAGCCATTTAAATACATTCTTATACACCATCGTATCAAAGTTGTACCCTTCTTTCACACATACATTGCAGTGTGATTCACTATTGGTACTACTACTAGTAACTTTTCTCTGCACCCTTATTAACGTTATTTTACAACGAACGGAATGGAAAATGGTAATTACTGCTATAGGCATAATAGTCCAGCATAGAAATTTTGTCACTTGTTTTACGCGTTTGACACCATTCACAAGAGCTGGTGACAGATTCTAACTTCTCTCACTGGAATCTTGTTTATCCTGCTGTTTTTAATGTTCAATTGAAAACGAACAAGCAACCTGATCGTAAAAATTAACACTTAATGAAAAACATTGCCTTGTAGCACGCCTTTCAAATGGATTACATTGACGATTGGCAGTTTATTTATTTGTCTTAAATATGATTTAGTTTCTATAACTCTTATTTGTAAGGAACACAATGATTTTTGATATATCATATTTAATGATACAAATGACCTTTCAATTACCTTACAGTATAGGTGACTTAATGTACTCGATGGTATTGAAATTTACATGTAGATAAAGTGCTTTGTATAGAAAATTAGATAATCGTATTACAAAAGAAATATCTTGCATCCCAATTTTATTATGAATTGTTAACCGGTACCCATCCTAAGAAGCATTTCTAGGTTATGCTGGCCTTCTCTCAAAGCGCACCTTGTTCTATGGTTTGAAACTTGTGATCTCGCTTGCCTCATCAAGCTCAGTGCCCGCAGTGCTCAGAACTAAAATGCACGCTTTTAACAGCTGCGGTTTGATTTTTAAATCATTTGAAACAAAAATCCTGTTTAAAATGCCATAAATTTCAATTTTCTTATAATAAGAGTTCAATTTTCTCTCTCCCATCCTCTATTCTTTGGCAAAGAAACAATTTTGTGGATTTTTTTTTCTTTAATAATTTAATCTTTTAAATCTTTTGGTTTCTTTGTTAAAAGTTAAATTACAAGTTGGTTTCTTCTAACTTGTTTTGTTTGTGCATTTCTTGACATTTGATATAAATATTTACACATTTGTAAATAAATGTTATATTATATCATATATGATATAGGATATATCGTATAATTTAAAAAATCGTTCCACTCGAAAAGAAAGAGGGAAAAGCAAGAGCCCTTTTGTGGGGGATATTTTTTGTGTGTGATTTATTTAATGCCACCTATGATAGTATTCAAACTCCAAAGTATTATTTCAAAATTTATTGTTCAACAGGCAACCTTTAACAATACAGAGAAATCCAAATTGTGAACAAAATTCTATCAATGCACTCTTTCCCTCGCGTTCCCTATTACTTTTTTTTATTCTCTTATTACTGTTATTATGCAATTATGCTTTTGGGCTCAGAACACAGAATTTCAGTTATAATATGTGAATAGAAAATTTTAAAAGTTATGTCGTTATGCAAGGTTGTGGTATGACATGAGCTTTTAAATCACCTTGTGTGGAACTTGTGTACTATAGTCATTGAACTTGGATCCATATGTCCTTAGATTTTCTAATATCAAGAACTTGCATTAGAAACTTTGTATTTCCTCAGGGTATTTGAAATATTTAGTTGTCAACATGAAACACATTGGTCTCAGCTTGTGATCTGCTACCTGGCATCATGATCCGCTTAATTTTAGGCTAAGTAAAAAATACAAGTTTTTTTGTTTTTTTTTCATATTATTTTTGTGTCCTTAAATTATGATTTCTGATTACAGTTTGCTAAAGGTCTTGTTTTGTTTCATTACAAAAGTATTTTTAGTACCCAGTCTAGTTTATGTCAATAGAATAATCTAACAAGATGTTAGACAATAGAAAACTATCAGCCCTGCTCATTGTTGTGTCGAAAAGTCGATTGTCGAGATTTCGTCTCATAAATATTTTGTCTCGTGAAGCAATTCACAGCAATGCAGGTTTCAACTGGTCTTTCCAACTTTCAAGTGCTGCTTACCCCTGTGGCCTAAGGGCAAAGTTGTGGTCAAGCTATTTTTGGCATCTTTGTTTGCAAGTTACACGAGAGTGAATAAAGTAAGTCGAATGTCATACTGATAGAAGAGTTAAAAAAGTAAGAGATGATTTGAAGAGTCAATTTTGTTTGCGTAGTCTTGCATAACTAATGTCTTTGATAATTAATTGGGCTAAAACTAAGAAAGGTGGGGAACACTAACATTTAGCCAACATACTTGCAGTCTGGGTATCTTGATCGTAGGCTGACACCAATGTGCTCATAGAAACTTATGGATCTGAGAAGTATATTTATTATAGATCGTATCTCATCAACTGCTGATTTGTGTCATACAGTACCTTAAACTGTACTTTTCATTGTTTTCCTACTGTTTGAATGAAGCTATGCTTCAGCACGTACATTGTGCTAACAGTACACACAGACTTAAAGGTTTCAGTGTCACTATATATGAGGCTCATGAAGTTTTGTTATTAAGTCATCAAAATAAATGTTATTAATAGCCTAAAACCGTCACATTTGTTGTTAAACTTAAAATTGCATTGTATTTCTACCCTTTTTTTATTTATCGCTCATTCTTTAGCTGAAACTGCTACTCTCACTTTTTCTTCTACTGTTTCAACGTCAACACTTTTATTTTAATTACGACCTTTTCTTTTACTTATATTTACTGTTAATTAAACATTTCAAAGTTCATGAAGATGTCTACCTTGATATATATTTTTTAATAAATAAAGTATTGGAGGCTTCATGCCATTTTGTATGTACGGCTGATATTACTATACATGTATTTGTGTAAAAAGGAATAAATTAAAGTTAATACCTTCCTATTTTGTTATGGTGTTAATTAATGAGCCAAAAAGCAGCATGTTTTCTTTTTTTTTAATTAGTTTTGGTCATAAATAAGTGGTAGTTGTATCAATGGTATTATCAGGGTTGAAGTTAGATTATGGTAATCCTGCAAGACATATACATGTATCACACATTGGAATTGTTGTAAGGTTAACATCTCAAACTTGAGTAGTCTAAACTAAAACATTTATAGTGCCAATAATTTTAAAAGAAAAGTTCATATTACTTTAAGCTTGTGACAATACAAAGAAAAGCAAAACCAGACTTCAATTATTGTTAGTATAATACAATAAAACAAAAATACAGTACGCTTGGAGTGGATGTGACCAACATGCACATTTAAAGTGCTTTGATACAAACGACAACATTTTCCGATCGTTTCATAATGAAATATACAAATAAAATGTATGAGGTCTCTCTATTTATTTGACGTATCATTCTCCACGCTTTATTCCAATCTTCTCTGACAAGTTTGTTGATCATGTAAAATTCGAAGACGCTAAATGTGCTGGCTGTTCTTTCAGAGACGGGCACTTTTTGTTCCTGTTTGTATTTTTTCGTTTATTTATACCCACACATGAAACATACACATTTATCTCAAACGGTTTGAATACACCAGTATAACCAATACCACTTTTCAGCTCCCCTCTCCCTACGTTAATCCTGAGCATTGAAAAGAAATGACCTCTGAGGTCAGTGTCAGTTCTATCAGTCTTTGTACTACATGATCAATAGATTCACTGGACCGATGCGACCTCAAGGGCAAACAACTGCGGATTTTCCTCTCTCTATCCCATAAAACTAAAAGAGCTACCCACGCACTCGAGCGTGTGGTTCTCCCCAGTTGTCGTCTTTGATGACCCTATTTGGGGGTTTTATAACTTGCAGCGATGTTGCTTAATGATCGCTTAGCTGTTCTCCGAAAGTGTCGGCTTTTGTTCAGTGCCAGGTGTGAGGGCCGCTAACGGGAAACCCTCTGAGCTGTTCCAATAATATATAGACCCAGAACATGTATATATGTACATGTGCTGCGCAAAGAGCAGTGACCGTGTGGTGCCTGTGTGAAACTTTGTTAATGGCCGCTAAATAAACACACTACATGCATGTACATGTACACGACACAAGAAGTGTCATTCGCTCTGATAACCTGGACATGTCTTGTGCATGTAACATGTCTTCTCACTTTGGTCGACTCGGATGAAGAATAATTATACATTATATAGTGTGGGGAAAAGCTTTTTCTGGTGATTCATATAACTGCATTATGTCCTGATCGAAAATCAGAGATTCGATGGGATTCGAAAATCAGATCGTTTGACTCGAGAGTCTAGAATCTCACTGAACTATGTGACTTGGTTAACGTTTAAAAACCCAACAAAAACCGTTCCCGTTATTTTCCGTTATCGTTTTATAACGTGAAAAACTACTTTAATAATGTGACTCTGATGTTTAGTGTCAGAACTGACCTTTATGTCTGATTAGAATTCCAACGACCTGTGTGCCCCTTGTAATACTAAACTATCTTGGGTACCGGTAGTTTCCTTTAACCTTAACCGCTGCCGCAGTTCGTTGACTTTGTTAAAACAATCGCCGATAAATGTACAACACAGATGTCTATTAATAGCAAAGTGTGCTCTACACGTATATTACCGGTACTTTAAGGTACAATGTGGGGGAAATTTTTACTTAAAAAAAAAAGAGAGAACTGCACTTTTTTTGTGTAAGTACAAACACATTGAGGACAGAAATGAGATTTTATAAAAAAAAAGTGAGAAAAAAAGTTTGTTGCTATGGTAACGGCCGCCATCTTGGATTGCGAATGAGCGTCAGAAAGAAAAAGAGTGGTATATGGAAAAAATCTATCGTAACCTTATTTATTATAGTATTGCCTTAGAGTAAGATTTTTTATAAACTAGAGACATAAATCTACCAGCCTGGCTATTTGCTTTTATAATATCACTAATAAGAAAAAAAAATGGGATCTTCAAAATTTGGGGTCTATTTGTTTGGAAATTTTTATTTTTTTTACCATCAAAATAAAATTATAGAAAATCATTTTACATGCAAACATAAAAAATAATTAGCCACGCCACTAGAGCAACTATTCAGTGGCATACACAGAAAATCTGAACAAGAGGCTACGGTTACTCACTCGGTTAGTTTTCTGGACTCACGAGCAGGAGCCTGGTGGTTCGTATCTCAGATTTTGCCCCCGCCTTTGAAACTCAGGGGACGTATGGGTAATCAAAGTTTACATAAACTGGCTCGATGTCAAAACTTGACGTTGAAGCATCTCTTGTACTTAATTATAGTTCACGAAAGATACAAACTGTACCTGCATGCGATACCTTGTGATACTCTCCCCCACAATTCAAGTTCATAGTCGTTAAAGAAATCTGCGAATTACTTGTTCAGTTTATAAATTCCAGCCAAGGTTGTTTGAGCTTTACATTCCTTTTCCTCATCAGTAGACATATAAAAAAATAGGGGGAAATAAACACTAAGGCAGAGAAAACAAAAACTGATGACAATAATTTTTATCATTCATAGTCTCAAATTCCTTGATTAATAGATGTGTGAAAAGTGCAGCGCATGTAATTGATTCGCCAACATGATGCTTCTGAATATTAAATACGCACTAATCAAGTTTATGATTAAAGGTGAATTTTCTATACAAAAGAACCATCATTCTGAAATATTGGAGATGCATTCAATTGAATCTCACGTCTTAACACGTTTTCTCTCTCTCTCTCTCTGTCTCTCTCTCTCTCTCTCTCTCTCTCTCTTTCTGTCCCTCTCTCTCTTTCTCTCTCATTCTCTCTTTCTCCCCTCTCTCTCTCTCTCTCTCTCTCTCTCTCTCTCTCTCTCTCTCTCTCTCTCTCTCTCTCTCTCTCTCTCTCTCTCCATCTATTTTACATTATCTCTTAACATCGATAATTGTGTCATCTACTACAATACATGGATATTAACTGATTGTGCACGGTTTCCGATATATTATAAAAAATATTACTTATAGAATGCTGGCATTTCATAATCAAAACTTTGATAGTGATATCTAAACGTACCTTCTTATGATGACAAACCTTTTGCAGCACTAATCCTTGGAGCAATGCGTTAATCTACCAAAACTTTGCTTTCCACCGTGAACGTTTAGCAAAGCCTGCGTATAAAATTCTGTTAGAGAATTCAAACATACGGTTGACACAACTCCATGTTTCAATAGCGGTATGTGCATTTCAGCGAAAAAGAGTCTTTGTTCCTAAAATAAGACTCTCCCGCGATTTCCGTTATCTTCATGAAGATGGATACGGAGCAGCTGCGGATGATACACTGGAGCGCAAAGGCAACGTTCCATTTCCTCCTCACCCATAATTATAATTGGGGAGAAAAAAAATGCAATACATAATTATAGACGTATTATGTTTCAGAGCTATTTTTACCAGACTTTTTTATAGTTTGCATCTATTTAAATGCAGGTCTTATAGTGTGATATGCAGTGTATACATTATCTGCTGTTCAGTTCCAACTTGTTTTGTTTGGTTGTTTGGTTTGGTAGTTGTTGTTTTTTTTTTGTTGTTTTTTTGGCTTGCTTTTTGTTGTAATTTTGTTCTTGTTTTTTTCCTTGTTTGTTTTGTTTTTGTTTTGTTTTGTTTGTTTTTTTTTTGGGGGGGGGGGGGGGGGCGTTGTTGTTTTGTTGTTGTTTTTTATTTGCAATAAAATCGTTGAGGTTAAAGTAAGATACTCTTTCTCAAGGAAAGCTTTTAAAAAGGCTATTTGTTGTTGTCGGGGTTTTTTCTAAGTACATGTGTACTCGTATTTGTATAATAAGATTCTTTTTTTTTTTTAATCCCACTTATGTATATTATGAGTAAAACAAAGGGGGTTGTAAAGAAAGCGATGTTGTAATTATACACTTGCAAAACCTGACACTTTATATTATCATTATAGCTATGACTTAATAGAAATGAGCGACACTACAATATCTTATTTTTTTCTCATAAAATGGACGGCTCTTCAAGATTTTAACTGTTTTTGGTTTGTCGTGAACCACTTGAACAAACACAACGGTTGTTTTGTTTTGTTTTTAAATCTATCTTCCTACAGTAAATACAGCGGTTGCCTAGTATCTCCATCCCTGCCGTTCACTTTCAGCAGTTCATTGTCATGTATCACCAAAGTATATAGAAGCTTTGCGATGATGGGACCTTGTGTGAAAACGATGTCAAATCACAGCCCAGTCCTAGACTTAAGGAGCCAATTAGTAATCTGAAAAGCCTGTTTCAGAGGCGCGATGATGTCACCCGTTATTGCCTTGTAAACCGCGAGGCCTGTGATGCAGCCCACTGTGCTGTCGTAAGGACTGTCCCATGGGTCAAAAGTCTGGCATGGCGAAAAGAACCCCCCAGGTCCCTGGCTGTCTGGTAGCCCCGCTCCGACCAGTCCAGCTTCCCTAGACAGGCTTAATTTACTTCCTGGTCACTTGGTCAATTTGAAATAGAGTTTATGGCCAGTTTTACATTTTTTCATGTTTTTCGCTCTCCAGGAAAATCTAATAGTTCTTAGAACATTGATTTTTGCTGTTGTTGTTTTTGTTGTTGTTGTTGTTGTTGTTGTTGTTGTTGTTGTTGTTGTTGACTATGTTTCTTTAAACTCCAAAATTCAAGTAGCCTTCGTCCTCATTAACAACGTCTTGCTTTGTCTGTTTGGATACAATTCCTTCGGGCTGCCCTCTCTCTCTCTCTCTCTCTCTCTCTCTCTCTCTCTTCTCTCCCCCCCTCTCTCTCTTCTCCTGAGTAGCCCTACCACCATGCCCATGCATGCCTCCATACGCGCACCAGCCAATCCGAAAGCCTATAAGACTAACAGAGCTCGAAATGACGAAGACAATCAGCAAAGATTGGGCTCAATTTGTCAAAGGCAAGGTCATTTGTACATCAAGCTCGCTTTTACACAGCCTTGGCCAGTTCCTAAAAAAAGACTAAATGAGTCTCTTTCAAAACTCTGAAACACTCTATAGGCTATATTGTGGACAAATTGTCTGACAATTTTATGTGCTGCCTCACACAAGACAGGGCGGGGATACTGAGACTTTTGTCTCAGCCGGTCACATTATACTGGCGTTGATCGAACCAATTACTTGTACAGGGGACGAAATAGGACAAATAAATCTGCCGATCGTAGGCTTCGATACGCGGACCTCACGATCTGGAAACAAACGCTCTACCATTTGAGCCAGTTTGCCCCCTTCTATGTTATATTAAGACCTAGAGATCAATACATCAAGATGCGACCTTTGTTAATATGTTGCAGAACATGTTTTCCTTTGCTACATTCAAGTAGTACTACTGAAAAAACACCCCACAAAAAAGCAACAACACAAAAAACAACAAAAATAAAAAAAAAAAAAAAACAAAAAAAAAAAAAAACAACACCACCGTGACAACAACAGCAGCAACAGCAACAGCATAATAATAATAATAATAAAATAATAATAATAATATTGAATTTTGGAGTTTAAAGAAACATAGGAAAGGGATAGAACGACAAAGAGAAAGAGGAAATAAAATTTAATACAACAAGAGTGACAGGAAGAAGAGACACTAAACAGACAAGAAAAGGCATTAACAAACAAACAATATACATAATTAGGCCTACTTAAATTAGGCCATGTCCGTGATATAGCTTCATTAGCAGTATTTGCTGACGTCGGACGTGAAGAAACTAACCTTTACTTTTATACCTTAGAGAAAGGTAGAGGGGGGAGAGGCAAACAGGTGCAAAGAGACTAACAGAAAGACAGACAAAGACAGGAACAAAATGCCAGGGACAAGACACACAGAATGTCGGGCAGACAGTGAAAGAGACCCAGAGAATCAGAACAACTAGCACAGCAAGACACAGCGAAGCAGTCGGGTGAGGAAAACATTCTCATATTACCAATACCTAAGTCCTAATAATACACGCTAAATGAAGCTAGTCTTGTAACTGTCACCTCGTAAGACACTGTTAATGATTATACCTCAAATTGGCATTATGCATTATCAACCGCAGCTCAGATTTTTTTCAGTGATTTGAAACTAACATTGCGTCGGCTTGTCTTTAATTAGGTATTTTAAGTTCGATATCTTATATCTTAATGCTGTCTTGCACAATATAATATTGGTTAAAACATAGGCTATATACAACGAAACGAATCTCTCATACAGCCCTAACCTTGTTGAGATTTCGCAGAAAGTTATTCGTCTTTGATAGAAGATAAACATGTAGAAACGTTATAGTGTTATCGTGATCTAAATATTGTTTCCCTATTGTGCCCTCTATGTTCCCTTTTAAAAACTAGAATAAGTCGTACAGTATAACAATACTCCGTCGTCGTGCTTACTGAGCTAACTTGAGTCTTAATTGAAGTTCATGTCTTTTAACTAGGACTATCTTTCTTTAAACCCATGATCCCAGAAGGGTTCTATGAGACTCTATGAGACGTAAAAACTAACCCAAGACTATTTTACTTGAATCAGGATTTTTGTGGAGTCGCTGAGAATCATTGACTAAACATAGCCAAGATTCCAGGAATTAAAACCAAAAACTCTGTAATGAGACTTTGTGCAAAATTTTTACTATCGTAATCCAATCAGCAGGCAGCCTTAAATCCTTTGAGCAATCATTATGAGACTCGATTATTTACCAAATGCAATCTATAATATGCACTTCTCGCACTTATTCGGTTACAGGAACAATTTCTACCCTTGCTTGTCAAGATATTCTTGATCTCAAAACTTATTTTGTATCTATTAGAAAGATTCTACAATCCTCTTCTAATTAGAAAATGTCATGCGCAGAAAATCCAGAAGCAACCAAGAAAAGTTGTATTCATGAAATGAAGGGATTTGAAAGTCTCCCGTGGATTACCATTGAAGTGAATTGACACGACAGTGTGATGTCACCCATGATCTGGCACAATAGGTTACTGGTATTAGTGTTTTCGACTGGTGGTCACGGTGAATGCAAGGAACAAAGCGGATAGTCACACAGGCAAACTGTTGGAGCACCAGGGACGGCGGATGAAGCTAACTATAACCCTGTCACTGGGACACTGGAGCACCGGCTGGCCCCCGGGTCAGATTTAATAACCGCGTGTTGCCTGTCACTTGCGTGAAGTCACCGACAAGGACGTGCGGCTTTGATATTTTTCAAGGACGCTAAATAATTACTTACTTTATTATTTGGTTTATTGTCAAAGCTCTAGTAATGTTTTAGGCGTTGTCTTTGGTTGCATGTGGATCTTTGTGCATTCTTATTCCTTTTTTGCCATTTCAACCCTCTTTGATTTGATTTTCTGCCCCCCCCCCCTCCATTTTTAAAAACGTGTTGTTGTCCTTATCATACACGCTCCTCTCTTTGAGCACCTCTTATTTTTTGCTTCTTTCCATTTTGTCATTCACATTTCTGGGTGGAGAGATGAAGTATGGCAATAGGGCTTCCCATGAACAACGTTGCTAAATATTGAACCCTACGACATTAAATATTTTGTGCAAATCTATAACGTCCCATTTCTTAATGTTAGCGAACAAACAGTTTTAAGGGTACAACCAAAGGAAAGAAAACTGCACAGGAAGAGAAAATACAACGCTAGAGAAAATTCATATAAACTTATATTAATAATGGGGCGGCTGTCACAGATTTTTTACCATGACAAACAAATATAGTGTTTTACAGATGTGTTCTCTTTAGTTATTGTTAAAGCGAGCTTTCTTGGTAGACACATTATGTTTCGTTGAGGGTATTCACATGTACAAGTGTTACATTATGGAAACGCCAAAACATTATTGCTCTCGTGGTAATTATATTGTGTTCAAACACAAGAAGTACTGCCATTTATTAACTGTGTTGTCACCGGAAAGAACAGGTGGTTTTCAAACTGTAGGAAAACCCTTTTTAAATAAGTAATTAACAAAATTGGCAACTTCATTTCGAACCTAGACATTTTTTACCTTACAAGAAAAGGGAAACAATGTTTAGGTTTAAAATGAAGTTGCCAATTTTTTTTAAACCACCTATTTAAAAAGATTGTGTATATATATATATATATATATATATATATATATACGGTATATATCTCTTTGCTGAGTGGAAACTTGAGATTTGATAATGATGATGAGATGAGGAGGAGGAGCATGAGGAGGACGACAGTGATACATTTTCTAATTATAAACGTGGATATCATTGAAATGCATAGGATTGTACATACTCATCTAATAGTCTTACATAATTATCTAGTCGTCTAGAACAATTTATGCCGACTCAAACGAGTTGCGGGCGTAAAACATCCGGTGCATCTAGACGGAGAGTAATGTTCCTGTAGGTTTTTACTTGAGTGTAGAAAATTGACAAGTAACTTTAAAAAAAGCAAACAGGTGTGTTATTAGCCTTTATCTTCACTCGTGTAATTCTTTCTCAGATACCTCTCTCATAACTGCAGCATATTAAAAAAAGAAACGTCCGTATAATCTAAAATACAAAAATTTAAAGAGCAATAATTACGTAAAATAATATAAACACAGTAACAACAACAGCAGCTGCTGCTGCAGTCACAGTAGCCATGGTATCACCATTTTATTGCAGCAGCAGCAGTGGCAGTACCAGCGATAGCAACAGCATCAGAAGTAACAATAGTAGTCACATTAGCAGTTGTAGCATAAGCAACACTAGCAAAAGCAACATCAGAAAAAGACAGCAACAGACAGACGCAGTATCAGTAGAATGTTGCATAAGAGCATCAGTAGCAGCAGCAGCATCAGTACTAGCAAAAGTAGAAGCTGTAGTAATAGCATTAACAGCACCAGTTGCACTTGTAGTAATAGATGCAGTAGATCGGGTTATGAAGAAATCTCAATCGTAAGTAATAGTGCGAGTTGGTCGTACAAGACTTTTCTGGTACTTTTTACCGCCTAAATTCCTACTGTGAGCGCATTTTCCCCTATCAATGCGAGATCTCGAAGCCTTGACTTTGACCTTTACGTGTAATGAAGCTGAAAGAGGAAATTGCAAGCATGTTGATAACAATTGCCTTTATCTTAAATGTCACCACTCAAAATCATACAAGCTCATTCATTATGTGACTGCTTACTACTTCAAACTAGCCGCCTAACCTGCACGGAATTATGTCTTCACTTTTCTACTATTTCAAATTCCATTTTCTCTTCGACATTCTAGCTTTATACACATGTGTTGTTTCTTTTTCATATAGTCATCTTCTTAATATATATGACTTTCTCCCTTTTCCCCCGTTATACCATAATTAAATGAATGTGTGTTTCAATCAATATTTTTTAACTGTTACCAGAACAAAGTTTTGAGGATGTTCTATTTTTTTTTAATTTTCAAACTGAATAATGATGAGCGTGGATACAAAGACCTATTCCGCTTCAAAGTCTGACTCCTCACATCGCTAGGTTCCCGGTGATAGAACGTGCTCACGGTAAAACGTGTGTGCCCAGTGTTAATGTTTTGATCCAAGGTGAGTACGCGCAGGGAAGCTCTCAAGTGAGAACTTAAGGATTATTTTCATAGTGGTACTAACTATATACACGCGCGATACCGCAAAACCCGCACCAAAAAGCACTAGCCAACCAGGCAGGGAAAAACAACACTTAGCACCCAGCTGTTTTTTTTTATTGGCAGCTAAAAGTAGCAGCGCCCCCACTTGCTGAACTGATTGACCAGCCACCCACAAGTCGGCAGGCAAGCAGCACAGAGACGTGGGTCCTCAAGAACAATCTTTGAGATTTGTACTATCCCAGACACTTTAAAAATTAATGTTGAAAACAAAATTTAATTAGTTGAATAGTGTATTGGAGTGATCATCTTATGTAAATTGCGTTGCTTCCTTGCATGATTTTTTGTTCGTTTTGTTTTTATTTTTGCAAAGACGTATTTCTGTTCTCTTGTGTCTTGAATTCGCCTAGATAACTAACGAGAGCTCAAGTTAATCATTCTACAATATAGTAGGTTGTAATGCCACATTTGTCCTGCTTTTCCTCAATGTTAGTTTCACAGATTCGCACTTTACCCTCATTAACGCAGTCCATGTCCATACCTGAGTGACCAATCCCTAGTGGGTGTAGTAACAACAAACAACTTCCCTAAATACACCACAATGCACGCAGCTCAGGGCTCTAATTACCCTGGTTTTACTTCCCACATAGCTTTCTGTTTTTATTATTTAATTATTACTATGTTCGTAAGGTCATTTTTTGTGTGCTTCGAGCTCAATTTGTTGTTTTTCTATTGAGCCGTTCTCTATAAGGAACACAGAGCTTCTTTTATACCCAAATAATATTTCTAAAAATAACAGTGGTTGTGTGGAGCTTTCTTCATTTTTTAATCATATACATGTAAGTCCAAAGCTATCTCTCTCGCCTCCCTCCTCTACTTCTCTCACTCCCTCAGTCTCTCTCTCTCTCTCTCTCTCTCTCTCTCTCTCTCTCTCTCTGTGTCTCTCTCATTCTCTGTCTCTCTCTCTCTTTCTTTTTTTATTTTTCTCTCTATCCATATTGCTCTCATCCTCTCCCATTTTGAAGGTCTTTAATTTCTTTTATTTTCCCTCTCTCTTTTCCTCTCTAGCCCCCCCCCCCCCCCCCCACACACACACACACATCCCCCCTCTCTCTCTGTATCTGTCTGTCTCTCTCTCTTTCTCTCCCTCCCTCTATCTTTGTCTCTCTCTTTCTCTCTCTCTATCTATCTATCTGACTCTCTCATTAACCCTGTTTCCTCCTTGAACAGCGATGTTCTTTAAAGGGGATAGCACATTAATAAACTATCGAAAGAAAGAGGATGTTGTTATTGTGACGTGCAAGTTTGGGCCAAATTAAAGGCTTATTCAAGACTCCTTAAATATCAGTCAGGTAACATTGAACTGTTGTTGTTTTCTTTACCATATCTTATTTTAACGCAGAATAACGAACATATAAATGAACATAATGCTGTCCCACACCGTTCTGAAACTTCTCCTAAAAAATAATGCAGATGAGCAATGAAGAGTATACTAATAGTATAATATATTATACTTTTGAATAATAATTATTTTATTCCATACTTTAACGTATTTTCTATTATCTTTTCAAACTTAAATTTGTTCAATTTTTATTTTTGTTTGTTTGTTTGCTTGTTCTTTTTTATGTTTGTTTGTTGTTGTATTTCTGTGACTTACAAGCATTATGATTATACATTTTTAAAGTGATGGTTTAGGCTACAGCAAATACAATTTAATTCAAAAATTTACAGAATGAGTTACTTGAAGTAATCTGCGGCAACTTGCAAGTCATTCTAATACACAGTGTTGACAGGTCAATCCTATCTGTCCCCAAATACCTCAAACTCACTCAAGCAGAAAACGACCTTGTAATTACTCTAAAGAGGATTCGCGGCAGGAAAATTAACTCTTTCAAATTTTACACAAGTGTCACAACCAAGTCCTCGGTGTTGGCAACTAGCTACAGGTTCTTTTTTTTTTTTTTTTTTTAGTGGACTTGTGGGACTGTCCAATCATGGCACATTTTGAAGATAGTTGGATACCTGAAACTAAAATTAAATTTACATTTCACAGCCTACGCCTGTAGCCCATCCCTGCCAAAAGAATTACCCACCACTAGAATTACCCACCACTCTCACCTTTCTTCCCGGCGCTCCCTCTTCGAGCTTCCCTGCATTTTCCCATGTTCCCATCTCCCCGATTCTTTGGGTCCTTTTATTTTATAATTCAGATGAATTTCACGTGCAAACGTATATTATGTAAGCAGCGACTTTTCATCAAGCCATAGATGGGGCTAATAATAATGGATTCCTCACCACCAGATATCTCAGACAGTGGTTAAACCCAGGACCTCCTTCTTTTCAATTAGACACTGTATCGACTGAGCCACGTGCCCCTTCTCCCCGCTTCTCCCCAATGATTTTGTCAATTTATTACAATTATATTATTATTGCCAAAAATGCATTTAAACCATATTGTGTTTGCGTGGAAAAATAAAGGATAAATTAGTTAACACCTTTAAGTTATTCAACATAAAAAGCGGAAACTAGCATTGGTGTTGTTCTTTTACTGTTCCTAAGTGCTATATTTCCCTCCTCATTACATTACTTTTGCCAGTGGTATGGCAATCACTCTTAGTTCGATATTCAGAGTTTTCAATCTATCTGCCGGTACTTGTATTGAATTGGCAGGGATCGCGGTGACCTGAATTTATTCATCTAGTCTTTTTCAGGCAAGAGAATAATTTCTAAAGATTGGTTCGGTGTTTTTCTTATTTGGGATACCTTTGAAACGATTGATATTCTTTCCTAGTTTCACGTTTCTTTCCCATTAAGAGCAGGGAGGACACTGAATTTGTATAAAGCAAATGGCCCCCCTCAGAGGCTTTCATGAGGCCACGCTTCTACACGCGTTTTGGCACTTCGACGCTTCCTTAATTGTGACAAATGTGCAATAAAAATAATAAACTTTGATAATACACGGGACAGGGAAAGAACATCGGCAAATAACAGCGTTAGCAGATGAGGAAATACATGGCGAGGATTCATTTTCTTTTTACTAACACACTTTATTTCATAATGTTCCCTTATTATCTATACCACAAACTCCTCACATCTTATACCCCCCCCCCCACACCAACCCGGACCTTCTCTCCCTCAGTTGCATTACATGTACTTCTTACCTATCTACTTTTAAGCTCTCTATAATTCCGACTGATCTTCTCTCTCTCTCTCTCTCTCTCTCTCTCTCTCTCTCTCTCTCTCTCTCTCTCTCTCTCTCTCTCTCTCTCTCTCTCTCTTTCTCTCTCTCTTTTTTATTTCATTTTGTCTCTGTTTATAGCAATCTAGATTTCTCTCTCCTCTCTTTTACTTTCTCTCTTTCCCTCTCTCGCGTGAACGGCTGAGGCAGGAGTCATGGTATCCCCGCCCTGTCTCGTGTGTGCAGCACATACAATTGTCAGACGTCCGTCTTGGGGCCCGTCCACAATATAGTCTATATAGTGCTGATGTTGGACGTTAAAACCAAACCCAAACCCAAAACCAAACCCCATCCCTCTCTCGCCCTCTCCATCCTCTTTTTCTCTACTTACAAAGCAATTATAGTTCTGTGTGAATGGGTTGTCAGATCACTCTTCTGGATCAGTTTTGCTGTGCTTTATTTTTAACAGATTGGTTTCCAATGTAGCTTCCCTCTTCAAAGTATTTGAATGTGAAGTTATCCGCGTTTTATGTTTAAAACCATACAGTTTATAAACGGTGTTGATTATTTGGCAACAAAGTAGGCTCTAGCTATGGCTACTTTACTTACTCAAAACATGCTTTACAATGCAGAAAGAAAATACATTGTAGTTTTCGATAGGCCTTCATCAAATTGACATTTTTTAATGTTCTTTTTCCTCTCCAGATATCGGAAAAATATTCTAATTTTCTTAACAATCACAATCCTAGTGTCAGATTTGATGTGAACAAAAAAGTAAACTGCTGGCTCTGCTTTTTTTTTTCGAGAACTGAGGTTTATAACATTTTACCTTATTACTTTTTTAATGGAAATGTTCACTTAATCGGGCATGAAATGTTTTTTTTTTTACTTTGCTCATCCATTTCCTGTAATAATATTTTTTCAAAACCAGATTTGAAGAGGCCAGACTTATCATGTTATGACAATTAATGAGGGCGTTTTTTTTCTTCATGAAAGCGTCGAGGTATGCGAAATGTTTGCGAAGAATGAACATAGATTTAAAGATCCTAGTTTTTTTTTTCCATACATAATCATTTAATGGACCACACGCATCGCTCCAAGACATAAACGCTTTTAACTAGTTTCTAAGCCTATTTCTTGTTTAAGTAACCTCCCCCCATCATTTTATATATAAACCAAATAGCGGATGGGTGAAAAAGTGTACTTCCCTTTTGCCAAAACAGAGAAGCAACAAGCTTCGAAACTGATGAACTGAACTTTGCATAGCAGAATGTTTGTTTTTTAGCAATCGCACACCTGCAGCACGATTGGAACTGATTATCACAAGCTCGTTTTCCTCTCTCGTATCGGATAATCCCGCAAAATAAGTTTGCTCCGATTTATACAGATGTAATACTTTTCTGTGCTTTGCTTTTAAGTCATATTATAAACAATTCAGTATTATTTTTATTAAGGGTAAATCAATAACATGAAATTGGGTATACATAAGTTTTTAAAGAGACACAAATTTAATATTGTTATTGCTTTCTCCTATGGGAATAGAATTATGTAATTAAATTATATTGGCGTGAGTTTATCCTGTGGACTATTCACATTGAACGGTTAAGAGTATTAGGAAATGTAACTAAAAATTGATTGAACAAATCAAAAGGACGGTAGGGTGGACAGGAACATTGCCGAAAAGTCTGAAGATACGTAGTTTGATAGGTGAACATTTTAGAAGGCCAAAAGGCTGTGAATGGTGGTTAAACATAAATAAAGAAAAGTTGCACTGGGGGATGTTGTGTATTTTAGATTTTGTTGTTGTAGTTGTATTTATTGCCCTTGTTGCTGCTGTTGCTGTTGCTGTTATTTGCTTTTTGCTCTTTTTTTCCTTTTTGAGAGTGCTGTGTAAAATTACAAGTTCAACCTACTTCAAGCGGTTCTGTACTTTAACAGATTTCATTGGAGGAAATAAGGAAATAAACTAAATTGACTTTTTCCAAATATAGATAGAAAGCATGTCTGTCTGGCAGACACAAAGGTAATAATCTACCTTCAGAGCATTTGGACTTAGTCGACCTCTGGATTTGCCTTTTCTTATCGAAGCGAGTGAGTAAGCTTAGATTTATTATCTTAACTCAGTCCGACCATTGAGTCTCAACCTCCTAAGGCATTGTGGGATTTGTACAAAGAAAGCGTGTGGGTGAAAGAGATATAGTGGGAGAGAGCCTATGTGATACAGAGAAAGAGAGAGAGAGAGAGAGAGAGAGAGAGAGAGAGAATAGATTAATAGAGACAAACAGACAGATTGAGAAAGTGGGAGAGAGAGAGCAAGGTACATTACGCCCTGCTGACACACGGGGAAAGCTTGTTGTTATTTGTGTATGATTATACCAAGTAACAAATAGGACAAAGAACGATACTCCGCCTACTTAAAGGTGGAAAGAATGGAACAAAACCAGTTGATGTGAGAAGAAAATGAGTAGAGTGGGCAGAGAGACAACATGACACCATAATATCAAGATATTTAAGCAGTATATAGGTAAAACACTGAGACTCAACTCTTTGAACGAATGGGAAAAAATTGAGAATGAGAACATTTTGAAAAACTAATACATATTCTAATTAAAGATAAAGAATGAATCATGAGGCCAAACGCATAACAGATAAAAGTAAAACACTTAGTTTTTCAAAAAAATTAATTAATAAAAATTCTCTACATGTACCGCGGATTTTTATCTTGCAATTCTAATACAAAAGCGGTAAAAATAACAGTTTTTCAAAAACATTAAGTTTTTATTTAGTCGCATGTATGAATACTGTCATTTTAACAATAATTATTCTTATCCCGATTATTTATTACCCTTCTTTAAATACGAATTGTCGCATCAAAACTAGGATATGTTCAATACGATTAACATTGTTCCAATCATTATCATCATCATCATCATCATCATCATCATCATCATCATCATCATCATCATCATCATCATCATCATCATCATCATCATCATCATCATCATCATCATCATCATCATCATCATCATCATCATCATCATC
Source organism: Elysia chlorotica (assembly GCA_003991915.1). NCBI lineage: Eukaryota > Metazoa > Mollusca > Gastropoda > Plakobranchidae > Elysia > Elysia chlorotica. Next base: position 319,910 of record RQTK01000127.1, on the reverse strand, counting down.
ATCATCATCATCATCATCATCATCATCATCATCATCATCATTATTATCATTATTGCCATTACACTATCAAGAAGGTTGTAATTGTATGACACGAGAAGTATACTTCCTATAATTTTCGAGAGAAAAAAAAAGAAGAAAAAAATAATTTGAAATGAAAATCCACATTTCTTTTTACCGATAGGTATCAGACACGATGTATTCACCATGTGGGTATCCTGAGAACTCACCCCAACAGAAGATAACAAAATAAATTAACCCCCTCCAGAGTGCAGATATACCGCTAGATAAATTAACTAACGTGGTAAAAGTCTTCGATAAGATGTTGGATTGGAAGCTGTGATGTGCTCCGAGTACGTCTACCTGAAGAGGATGGATGGACCAGTTGTTGTTTTGTTTTTCTGTAACCTATTTCGTTTTTAACCCTTTAGAGAAGTACCAAGTGCAATAAAGTTTAGCCATACGATCAGGTCCTTGGTTTTTGCGGGTAACGTTTTATTTCAGATCACACTAGGTGTCACAAGGGAATAAACTCGCAGTCTATCTCTATGTGGGTTGTTTTGATTGCGTAGGATGATTCCATGATTTACTCGTCAGATCCAAGATAAGGTGTTTTTTATGTTTCGTTAAATCAGATGAGATACATCAAACTTGATAGTTCGTCCAGCCATTAAAATCTGAAGAATTCTTTTTTTTTTAAAAGGACTTCTAACTTCGTGTTTGTACTCACGCTTAATCTTTCAAAAAGGCCGCTTTCAAATTTCGAGAAATCGCAAAACGATTTCATGTAATCAATTTTTATTCAAGTAAGATTTTTGTAGGGCCTACCTATATACATCTTAGTAAAAATAGAAAAAAAATGTGATTGAGTTAGTTGCATATGAAAAAGCAAGTAGAAACATTAAGAAAATACAACCCATTTTCCGTTTGTTTTGTTTGTTGTTGTTTTTTCTCAGGCAATTGGAAAAGAAGCCACGATCGAATAGCGTTGAGGCATCATGACTTAAGTTTTAAACCGGAATCTCAATGTCTTTTTCTTCTTATTCGTGGTCATCTTTCTCTCCTTCCTAATTTTTACTTTTTTTCTAGTTTTCCGACAGAGATAAATACTACGTAGAGTATTTTCTTTCTTTCCTTTTTACAGCCATGTAAATAAGCCCCCTTTTGTTGAGAAACGTGGAACGTGAAAGAGGTAAAACAAGTAAACGACCTGATTTTTTTTTTCAAGTGCATGCTTTATAGTGAAATACCTTCCTCTGTGATTGCTTTCGTTTCCTGTCTTTTTAGGCCAATCCAAAAGCCACTGTACCAGTTTGCTTCTGGCTAACACTAAACCTTTTGCGGTGATCCTACCCACGTCCTCAACCCACACGCCCCCACTGCATGACGCTAGGTGAAGATATTTCTGGCATTCACAACTGTACAAGTTCTGTCCAACATTGTTCCTAAAATGTTTGCCATGCAAAACAGGTAACTATCTGTTCTTGTCAATGAGGATGCAACAAACACGCCTAATATCCTTTTTAAAACTAATTAGTTCAGTTCCACATTAAGACGTTTCTCAAAACAGTCGTAGTAAGTTTATTGCAAACTTTTTAATCAACATTCATTTTAATGCATCTGCACTCAAGTGATCATAAAAGAATATTAAATAAAATGGAATGCAAGGATTCGTTCTGTTTAGAGGCACCTCTATACCAAAGAAGGTAGATCTTTTTTTCCTAAGAATAACAATTTTTTTTTTAACTTGGATATTGGCATTCGTTTGAATCTATTGCTGTTTCCTGTGGGTTTTATTCACATACATGTCTCCTGAAGAGAAAGACAGCTTCTGTTCTGCTGTGTAACCGTAGGTTTTGATGTTTTTTCCCCTTTTTTCTGCCATAAACTGCATTTTTTAAAGTCTCACAAACCGCTATTAATTGCTGCGGCTGGTAACTACATGTGACTGAGTGGTTACATCAGTGCCCTGTTGCTCTACTGACAGAATCCAGAGCATCTATTACGGCATGGCCAGGATCGATCTCCACCACTTGTTTTCAAGCTGTACTAGGCCTATCATGACCTGATGCATTGTTTCAGTTTAACCCCACCCCCTCACACACTCGCTGCTTACTTTCCCATTTTTCCTGCCATAGTCCTGCGTCAAGTCCAGGCTTTCCGCTCAGAAGCTGTGGAGGATCACTCGCAACCTCGCCGGCGACTGAGGCGCTAATGAGCTTTTTCGCCAATCACGCTAGAGACTGTTTTGCACCTTGCCTTCGGTCTAGACCAGTCAAGCCGCAGGATCACTGGCGCCTCTTTGATGTGAGTTCTGAATCTAAGGTTTTGACAGGCGAACCTACAATTTAGGCCAACTTAATAGTAGGCTCTGGCTCGCCGAATTACTGAAGAAATAAAAAACACAACGTCCAGTACACTCTATTAAATTTTCCATCTAGTACTTCCACTACATAATTATATTCCCGCTATACAAGTCAGTGGTACGGTTTAATGTGCAATAATCGGCAAAACTATTGTTGGTAACGACGAAATGCACACTAATATTTATTTCAAGGAGAAAGAAGTAGGCATATAGCTAATAAATTATTCAGAACATAGCTTTTTTCCAACTAACTGAGCTATGAAAGTGTTAGTGAAAATTGCATTGTAGATTTAAGCTCCCAACACAAAATGACTAGTGTAATTGCTGTATTTTAATTTGTACTTAACGGTCGTATTGCCATTTGGTCTACACGTAGGCAATATTACACTCAAAGTAGGGTATGGCATACTCAGCCCCTAGGATCTTAGTCCGTGTATTGTTATCACAATTTTAGCCCTTTACAATGTGCTATGTACCATTGCTTAAAACAATACTCGACTTTAATTTTTCCGTTTAGCCGTTTTTTTCCTTTGTTTTGAGGGTAAAAAAGCAGCGTGCTTTCAAGATGAGCAGACGTGGAGAACGCGGATGCCTTGCTGTGTTTATGTATCAGTAGAGAGCATTATGTACTCTGGTATTTGTACAGGCAAGATAAAGATTGGAAACATTTCTACTACGCTCTCTAAAATGCGATCATGTTCCTTTGAATTCACATTGGTGCTAAGTAGCTTTCCTCGAGACGGGAATAGGAAATGGGAGGGCAAAATGGCTAAAGTTTTACAGCGCTACGCTCTTTTCTATTGAGATCTCTGGTCCGTTCCCTACTGATTGGGTCGTGTCAAGTGTGATACGCTGATACAATATGATGCTCTGATTTCCCCGCTGTCTGTCAGATGTAAACCTTGGTACACGTCCGCGAAATAAGTTAGTTCCTGACGTTGGGCATTGAGACAGTAATTGGTAGGGCCCCCCATTAGAGAGGAGTCAGACGAGTCAGACTACATTGGAGCCAGTAGCTAGCGCCCAACCTTGTTTCCCGCAGGCCCGAACAAAAAGCGGGTTCACTGCAGTTCACGCAGCGCGCGGCACCAGTCGCACAAAACATGTACTGTAGCTTGATCTAAATCTAGTGGCCGCCGCTGTTGCAAACAGAGACTGGTCGCAGTCAAAACATTGGGAGAGAGCAGAGAGCCAGGCAGGCAGCAGGACAACCTCTCAGCCTGAGTCTGATAGCGATTTTGTTAGCATTGTGTGTGTGTGTGTGTGCACTTATCTATCTGTTCATGTGATTCGAACGGATTTAGCTGAACTGCCTTATAATTGTGAGTATTAATTTTAATGTATTACTGTTTCTCGATTCAACTAATATTTGTATTTGTTCCTCTCTTAAAACATATTACGTCTGTTATAACCACTATAACCACTACTAGACCTACTACTACTACTACTACTACTACTACTACTACTACTACTACTACTACTACTACTACTACTACTACTACTACTACTACTACTACTACTACTACTACTACTACTACTACTACTACTACTACTACTACTACTACTACTACTACTACTACTACTACTACTGCTGCTGCTGCTGCTACTACTACTACTGCTGCTGCTGCTGCTGCTACTACTACTACTACCACTACCAGCACCACTACCACCGCCACTGCTTCAATGATATAGTTTTGCTGTTGTTGTTGTTGTTGTTGTTGTTGTTGTTGTTGATGTTGATGTTTTAATGCAGTATGGTGCGACAAAGTGGCATTTGGTTTCAGAGTGTTTTGCATAGAGAACAGGGTAGGCAGACAGACATGATCAGAGATTAAAAGTAGGATGACGTACTTAAGATATTTACGAGAGACAGAAATCATAAATTGAGGAGGGTGTTCATTGTTACATTGAATATTTTTACATACTTTAACTTTTTGGTTATCAGATTAGGCAAGAGGAAATAAAAACTGCCCTAGCTTAGTAAGCTGCAACCCATTCTTAGCTCCCAAGCATGTTGCTTCGGAACTAAAGAGTTGAGGACCATCATTTTTGTCAATCAAAACAAACCATGCGCCATTGCCTGTCCAATCTGCTTACAGAGCGGCCAACGCCGACCAGGCACTTAAGCGGTAGAATAACAAGGCGTGCGTGTTACCTTCCCTGGCAGTGCGACGTCTGGGGCCTGCACCGTGACAGTTGATTAGTGACGATGGTCAACACTAGATCACGTAACTCTAAACTAGCCCAACTCTAGGTCGGATTCTTCAGGGTCACCAACACGCAGCTAATCTCCTACAGCATTAAGTGGTCCCGAACCTGCCAGGGTCTTGCACCTGCCCACTTGTCCACTTGTAAGACAATGGTACTTGTCTGTTCCAAAGTGTAGCCCATCTTTGTTGCCGGTCGCTGAGAGTTAAAATTAATGCACTACATATGGGTAATGGTGATATCATAATATGATTGTGTTACTATTTTTACCGCGCTCACATCGGCCGTTAAACGTTCATCAACTAACTTACCTACCAACCCTCGACATGTTTGGGTGACTTAAGTAAAAATAATAATATATATATATATAATTATATAGGCACCGTTATTTCACAACAGGCCTCGCTGATGTGTGCATTATGATGTCATCGGGTTTCGGTAACCTAATAACACAACCCGTGCCTCAATACTTAATTGCTTCTGATAATAGAACAAAAATTATACTAGATTAGAGGGCGAAAAACATGGTTTACACTCTATTTACTAACATTAATCGGTGGCAAAGGTTTATCAGATTGTTGGGACACTTGATATATGTATATACCGCGATGTTCTGTGATGCTGTCAGCGGTGTCACATTTGTATTTTCAATGTAAGCTCTTTTTATCTTGCGGGGACCTAAGAAATTTTGCTTGCACTTTTTTCCTCTAAAGTTGTACGTTTTGATTTTTTGCTTAACAACGCTTAAAAATCTTCACACGTTTTAAAAACAGTTGCAATCTGCTTTACTTTATATTATCACATTGATTAAATATTGTATAAACTGTCTTGAAACAACTATATTAAAATATAAAATTTTTCCCTTTTGTATACTGAAATATACCTGTCTGTATAAAAGAGAAGTATCACTAAATGATAAAAAAAAAACATTATATGGTCACTGCTTGAAGAGAAATCAATCTGATATATCGCAAAATTTAAAAAAAAACTCCCATTTTCTTTCTTTCTTTTCTTAAAGAGTGCTGTACGCTAAAATTATTTACACCTGTCCTTTCCTCAGAGTTCAACCAAGCATAACATGTACATCGCACCATTCTCCCTCATTCAGCCATGAATAATAAAATTATGAGTTGAATCTACTCCCAGGAGATCTTAAAGAGGCCTTGTAAGCCTCAGGCAATTTTTCTACCAAGGTAAATCAAACGAAAACAAAATCAGTTCTCATATCTCTCCCTCATCAGTTGTCTTTTTTATGCATTCGGAAATCCGAATACCGGATATCACATACATATCCATTCTTTCCCTCACATAATGGTCCGCTTTTCCTGGTTATTCAAAACTTGCTTACTTTCAATTCGTCTTCTCCAAAAGCAAGATGGAAATAGGTCTATGCTTCTCCTGTTACGTCTCTATCTCTCTCTATCTCTCTCTCTCTATCTATCTATCTCTCTCTCTCTCCCTCTCTCTCTCTCTCTCTCTCTCTCTCTCTTTATACCATAAAAACAAATATCGAAACTATATTTTCCTCTGTGGAATTCATAAGTTATTCACAGAATATTTGACTATATGCAGTTCAGTTTCAGTCTATTCGCTATTTAAGGACTGACCAATGCACGCATGAAGATCCCTCCTGGTAGGTTCTGCATCCCTCCATCTTGCTTGTGGTTCAATTTAACTTGGGCTTCTACTGATCCAGCTCGATACTCACTACGGAAATAATGAGGGAAATTTGATGGCCGAGGCTGGTTCTGGGGGGAGCCACACGTCTATTAATTTGAGAAGCCTAGATGTGTCCCGGCCAAGAGGAAGTAATTGTCAAACACTGCGCGTCCAATATCCGCGGACTCAATGTATGTGTAAAACAGCTCTGTATTCTTCCCCCACACACCCACAGCAGTGGTTTCTCCTTGTTTTCTTTAATATCATCAATACTAATTTAATATGCAAAGGCATTAAACATTTTTCTTGTAGGAAATATCACCACAAGAGTTGAAATGTTTTAAAAATGTTTTTGTTCGAATTGTGTCTCCCTTGTTTCATGTTTTAATTTGTCATTAGATGCTTGAAAGCGCTTTAAGAACCACTGGTCTTTCAGAATGAAATTGTTGTTTTAAACAGTAACGATTATAATTATTGGAGTCAGACAGCCTTACATAATCTTCCGCCGTGGAACGGGAAGGCCTTGTTGTTGAGTTGTTAAGAGCCTATTTTTAGCATGGTTGTGTCCGGCTGTATGAATCAGAGTAAGTTATCCCAAAACTAGTGCTGTAGTCCATCCTTGCACCCTGTCATTCCTTCTTCCTCATCAGAACGTTGTTTGTCTCCAGGCTTATGTTTTCCGCACTAACCTCTCAGGCCTGGAAGAACCAATCAGATTATGAAACTGGGACTGAGTCTTTGCGGACAGTGAGCCCGAACAGTGAAACGCGGATATTGAGCGTCACCTCCATTTCGCCCGATGCAGGAGGCCTGGGGTTCGAATCCCTCTTGAGCCACCTCGCTCCCAATCGGTTAAGTCTGTGTTGGTATAGGTATAATGTGACCAGCCGAGCTCCGTCGCCGTAACGTAGGAGACATTTTCGTTTTTTTAACACACAGACCTGACAGCGCCCATGTCAGCATCAGTAACTAAAATATGAAAGTAAAAAAAAACGTAATGTAGAAAAGACTGGTGAACATTTGAAAATCGAGGCTTTCATTGTGTAGGGACATTTATTATAACCCATTAAGACAAGGTGCTTTAAATAACTTGTAAGGAGAGGAATTTTCAACATTTCTCGAAGGGGTGACTGCAATGCCTGACGTCATTTCAAGAAGATGAAATTCCATTAAATAGAAGCAAAAGCTTATGATTTTACAAATTTGCTGAATTTCTTTGTTCAACGAAAACTGACGGGTCATTTAGAGACTTCAAATATTTAAAGAATATAAATGTTTATATGTATTGGGCTTAACAAAAACCTACGTTGGCCTATTGAGAGTTTGTTCCTAGATCTAAGCCCGCGGCATTCACTCGTTTTCAACGGCCACACAAAGATCCAGTTAAACATACAAGCTGAGTCCTGATTGTCAACACTCGGTACAACGCGAAGTGCAAAGCGCTCGTGCACCTGTTGAATTCTGGTTTGGGATGAATAGTAAATGGCTACAAGTGTTGAATTGAGGCTGCAGCCTTCTTGGCTTTTCACAGTCTTATACATGAGGTTAAGCTCAGCACCTTTAGATAGATTGTCTCTTTGTTGGGTTCTTTATATGAAGTTTATAGTTACCTATTCCAAGTATATTGATTTGAGAACTTTAAGCCAATCTCTCTCTCTCTCTCTCTCTCTCTCTCTCTCTCTCTCTCTCTCTCTCTCTCTCTGTATCTATCTATCTATCTATCTATCTATCTATCTATCTATCTATCTATCTATCTCTCTCTCTGTGTATCTATCTATCTATCTATCTATCTATCTATCTATCTATCTATCTATCTATCTATCTATATATCTATCTATCTCCTCTGTCTGTCTCTCTCTCTCTCACTCTCTCTCTCTCTCTCTCTCTCTCTCTTCTCTCTCTCTTCTCTCTCTCTCTCTCTCTCTCTCTCTCTCTCTCTCTCTCTCTCTCTCTCTCTCTCTCTCTCTCTCTCTCTCTCTCTCTCTTTCTCTATCTGCCTGTTTCTTTATACCCTTTATTTTTCTTTTCAACTAAGAAGAAACAATTTAACAATGTTTCCAATCTGCTACGAATGTATTTTATTTCAATTTTCTATTAAATGATCTGTCTTTTCTTGTGTAGATTGAAAGGTAAAATTGATATAGAAAAAACACTGTATTTAGTTATGTTTAGCAACGTGTCTGTCTGCATGTCTGTCTGTCTCTGATATAAATGCTTAGAGAATCATGTCTGCGCCTCCTTCCTCTGATGTCAGGGATTAAGGTAGCCTAGAGCTGCGCTGGAGTTGCTTCTAATCGAGAGGTCACCGATTCCGCCTCACAAAATCAGACAAAATTAAAATAAAATTATGCGTCAGATTTCGTTACCCACTGGATGGTCATTGTCATTAAAATGTGACCGGCTGAGAGAGAAGATTTGGTTGGTATACCCACTTTGTATCTACTTTGCAGCGCGTAAAACTGTCATACGTTCGTCATGGAACCCGTTCGCAATATAGACTAGTTGCGGAGGTTTGGTGATAAGAAACTAACCAAACAACTAAGCTAATCCTTTGATGTTAGTTTAGATCTTGTCCTAAGCCCCGGGCCCTCCCCTTCACTTGAGCAAATCTTCTGCCAAACAGACTGAGACGATCAGATCAGATCCTGATGAAATTGACACTCCCTGTGTGCAGGTCAAAGATTGGGTGTCGCTCCCTGGCTTGGGACTGCGCTGTTTGCTGACCTTGACATAGTGGAATGGGTCAGCAAGTGCGATCTCATCTCATCTGGATCGAAACCGTGTCCTAAAAGTATTTTCGAGGTTGTAAAGTTGTGTTGTCTAATCTCTACATCGTCACACTTACACATTTACAGGAGCTGCTGCAGGTAAAACCCAGTCTGTAGCGCAGTTGCTGCTGTTAAAGAACTTGGATACATTTGCGTCGACCTACGTACTGAGAACAGGGTGGGGGGGGGGGGGGGGGAGCCTTGGGGTAGAACATCGGCTTCCGACGCAAAGGTGTGCGGTTCGAGCCCTGGCGATTTTGCTCCCTACTGGTTGGGTCGGTGTCAGTTTAATGTGACCGGATGAGACAGGAGTCATGATATCCATGCCCTGTCTCGTGCGTGGCAGCACATAAAATTGTCAGACGTCAGTCTTGGTGCCCGTCCAGAATATACCGATATAGTGCTGATCTTGGACGTTAGACATCAACTACAGGAGATTTTCCCCAGTCTTCTAGGGGAAGTTAGTACAAATGTTTTATAAACTTAGATGCCATAATTATTTAGGGTAGTCGTGCATATTAAAAACAACCCTTGGGGCCACAACCATCGCTGTTTTTACGATCCCAGATCTATATTGAAATAAATGTTATGCTGGCCCTGGCTAAAACTGGCTGGTTCCAACACGTTTGAATGTATGTATGTGCCACTTCTTTCTTTGTGCTGGTTATGTTGTAATCCTCGTATCTCACCTGGTTGCAGACTTGGCCTGGTTTCTAACAAAGACATAACATCTCTTAACATGCTCAAATTCTATAAAAAGAATATTTTCTTCAATGTTACCAGTGTAGCCTAGAAATTATGGAAGCGTCAACTTCTATTTCTTAGAGTGCAATGAAAACTATCTTTTTAATTGCAGTTTATTTTCCTGCTGTTTTTGTCTCTTCGTATGCCAAGTCTAATATTTTCAAATAATAATGTCGATAATTAAAAAACGAATTTCTAGATTGCTCTTTTCATAAATTGTATTCTTTGTTGCGAGAGAAAGGAAAGAAAATATAACGTTCACCTTAAACACTACTAAATTTTCGACTTATAGATTGAAAAGTTGACAAGATTCCTGCAATTCGTCTTTTTTTTCTTTTTTTTTGTAAGCCATGACACATATTTCATTTTATATGTTTATACTTACCGTGTGTGCTGAAAAGAAGTTTAAAAGAAGATTTTGTTCCACAGCATAAGGACTACTCTAGTAGTCCTTGGTACTTATAGAAACTTTTCGGAATGCGTATTCTGCTGAATTGTACATATACGAAAAGTCGAGAGCCCCGTAGTAATTGGATATAACATTGACGAGAGAGAGAGGGAGGATCACCAAACATGTTACATCAAATCAAAGGGACTATTTTATCTACATAAGAGAAAAACAATGATCGAAATTTTAATCTTTCCTTTTTCTGTAAGTATTCTTCAATATTTTGCTCCGGGCAGATTAAACATTCGCTGAATTCACTGTTAAACTTTGTTTAGATTTTATAGTTCCTGGGTGTACATCGGAAAGTAAACTGATTATTTGCTCTTCAGGGGAAGGGGATAAAATATTATTTAAATACTTTTTTCATTAATTGCTCACTTTGGATCATTATTATTCATTTAGAGTGCCTGCCTAGAATATTACAATCTCTTTTTTTTTTCTTTAAGCTACACATACTCCCTTTCCTTTCCACTCTCTTTTTTTTTCCTTCTCTCCTAAATCATCTAACTTTCTGTCTCTCTCTCCCGCTCTCTCTCTCCCCCGCTCTCTCTCTCTCTCTCTAATTCTCTCTTCCCCCTCTCTATTTATCCATGTATCTATCCACCTATCTATCTACTCTTTTTTATTATAATTCTGCATATTTCTGTCTTCACTGCCGTCCTCCACCACCAATATAATTATTTTCTTTCGTCTGCAAATAAGAGGATCTTTGACTGCGATATACAAGCGACGCGTGTAACACTAATAAATAAATTAATGTGAAAATTGTGTGTGACAACTTCAAATACGCTGGAGAGAGGAAGCATCGAGTTGAACATAGAACGGTATAGGAAGGCGTTGTCAGATTTCAATTGCCTGCTAGAGAAAAAATGTAGATCTAATGTTGCGAATTTCAGATTTCCTAGCGGGGCTGTCTATGTAAGACAATACTAAAATAAATTTTAGGAGTGCAATAAACGGGGTTTATAGACGCTCGCGTTGAGACTAGCAGGTCTTAGTCGTAGAAACTGTACTATGATTTGACATTTTACATTTTTTTTATATAATTATGCTTCTTCTAACTTATCCTGTTGCTCTACTCCCCGTATTTCTACACCGTAAAAAATCTTTAAAAGCATATTCACTTTCAAATAATGGTATCTACTAAATGAAGATTATCTTATCGTATCTTATCTTACTATACACTTGTTTAAAGTGGTCGTTATTGGAATCCAATTCCATGTAAGTCGCGATGAAAAAATCAAACCTAGATAGCTATATGTTGTGAAATTCATATTTTCCTTGCGGGTCTGTCTATGTAAGACAATACTAAAATAAAATTTAATGCCAGGAGTACAATAAACAGGAATTGTAGACGCTCGCGTTGACACTGGCAGGTCTTAGTCGTAGAAACTTAACTATGATTGTGTGGCACGTACTTCTTGTCGTCGTATAGGATCCCTCAGGTGAAGTTAGAAGGCGTAAAACCTGGAGAGCGAGAGAGAGAGAGAGAGAGAGAGAGAGAGAGAGAGAGAGAGAGAGAGAGAGAGAGAGAGAGAGAGAGAGAGAGAGTTCTATAGAGAATTAACTTATTTTCTAAGCTTTGTTTCAATAAGCAAACTGGTAGGCCTACAGATATCTCTCAAAAGAGTTGTCGTTTTATCCTTATTTAAAACTGTTGTTTAAAGTAGCATGTTGTATCGCCTTTGAATTGTCTTCAATAAAAATAATGATAATGACCTGCTGAATTATTCTCAATTAAGAGATTACTAGTGAGTGGGTTTTTTGTTCATTGTATCCCAAATGCCATTATGTTTGAGGGTCACAATAGTTTAGCTGTGTAATGTCCACACATGAATGTATCAGAAAGGTGAGACGACTTATTTAGCGTTCAGTGGGGACGGTTTCCAAAACTTCAACAAGTTTGTACTCTCATAATATTAAGCTTTCCCTTGTTTGGCATAAAAAATTATCATATGGAGGTCCGCCATAGGGATCCCAGGCGCACAATGTTTTACGAGCTGGAGAAACTTGAGAAAAGGCCGCTTTCTGCAGACTGCATGCCGTTGATGGGGCTCGTGAACACACTGAAGTGCCCTCGAGATGTGCAAATGGGTGATCGGAACAGCTGACTGCATTGTGGACCTAGTATAATATTACAGAGGGCGTCGTCGTAAGGACACCTTCAGGAGATTTTATTGGGGCTTTTATGATGCTATTTTTACAGTCCATTTCTTCTCCGGGTTTCGGGAGAACTTAGCCTTCTTTGATAGACGTTTTTGAGGTTGTACTGTTTGTTTGCATTGTCAATCAATTCAACGAAAATAAAATATCTCGCCCCCTCTCCTTCTTCCTCTACAATGTCTTTACTATTTCACTCTGTCTCTCCATCTCTGTAATCATGATTATTTCCTTCGCTCTACTTACAACCATTTCGAAATCTAAGGAGACGTAAAACAAGTGCCACAATTAGAACAGATCTAAATGTATTGTATGAAGCATGAGAAAAACACGTTCCCAAGCATCGACAGCAATGGTATGCCTGGCATGGGACAGGTGTCAACTCTTTTTTGTTCCATGAGCACACGAGCCTGATCAAGTCGGCGAAATAGACAGGTCTTCAACATGTCAAGAATGCCCTCCTCTTACAGTAATGGCAGTTGGTTTATGGGATTTCTTTATTACTTCTATCTATTAGCACAGCTCTTTTAAATTATGTTCCGTATTCAGTAATACATGTACTAGTAGGTATAGTAATAGTAGCAGTAGTAGTAGTAGTAGTAGTAGTAGTAGTAGTAGTAGTAGTAGTAGTAGTAGTAGTAGTAGTAGTAGTAGTAGTAGTAGTAGTAGTAGTAGTAGTAGGGGTAGTAGTAGTAGTAGTAGTAGTAGTAGTAGTAGTAGTAGTAGTAGTAGTAGTAGTAGTAGTAGTAGTAGTAGTAGTAGTAGTAGTAGTAGTAGTAGTAGTAGTAGTAGTAGTAGTAGTAGTAGTAGTAGGCCTAGTAGTATAGTAATAGGTATTGTAGTGTTGCAGTAGACGCAGTGTTATCCTTTGCTGAAAACACTAGTGTTTTTCAAATGGGAAGTTTGTTGTATTTTCCCATTAGGGCCTGAAATAATGATCAGATGCTATGATCAATTGACCCTGATGGGTCCTAATACCCGTTAATCTCTATCTGGTCCGCCAAAGAGTGGATTGAAGGAGACACGCGATAAAATAAACATGGTGATAGTAGCCGATTTTAGAGCACTTGAAGCTTTGTTTGGAGAAAGCAAAGCTCTCTTCTGTTTCACATGTCATAGGGCTTCATAAAGTTCTTATATGGCGAGAGGATTCCGGAGTCGACTTCTCAAGAGTTGGTCGGTCACAATTATTAATTATACTGACAACGACCTAACCCGCGGGGTCTAGAGCGGGGCTCGAACTGCGGATCTTATGTATAGAAAGCTGCCGCTCTAACCGTGGCGCCACTGGGCTTTATTTTGAAGCCCAAGCACAGGAGTGGTTTGTTTGTGTTTAAAATAGGGTCCTGTCATCTGTATTTTCAATCCTTTTAATATCGATATTTACGTTAAGGATCTAATAAGATAACGTACATTTTTAGTAATAACTGTATTCATATACATAACACCTCTATTTTTTCAACAGAAATGTAATAACTTGTTCAGAAAGAGAGACATTAAGCATTTAAGCAAATGCAACAAAGACACCAGTAGTTGATATCTTACTCGCAATGAAAGCTGATTGATTTACATACTGTGCTTTTTAGACATAATTATTTGACAAGTTTGAAAAAGAAAATTCTTATGTCGTACCATTTGTTTCTCGTATAATCCCAAATTTCGTCTCCGTTTGTTCGGAGAATGCTTATGCGGATCTCCCTCCAAGTTTAAGGTCTCCAAGATCTCTAGGAAGTTCCCTCTACGGCGACGGGACCTCAAAGTGGGCTAGCCGAGACTGGGCCGTCATAATACACCGCCACTGACCCCAAGCGTCTACGCCGAGGCAACTTAATGTCAGCTATCAATACTGTTCCACATTTCTATATCTTTAAATTATGATTCTTATATTTTTGGCTATCGTCAAAGTAACAGGTATGCTATGTTGTAGATCTATACAGATCCAGTTAAGTCCATCTTGTGCCATTGATTCATTAAGGTAACGTTAGCGCTTGTTTCTTGGTTGCCTCCTTATCTGATATTCTTATTTAATGGGCCAGTTAGTAATAAATATTACCCAAATAAACCAGCTTTGCCTTGCGGGTGAAGTGAATAAAAAGAGAGTTAATATAGACGGCTGACTTTTGCACTTTAATGTGTGGTAAGTCAAACAACTTAATCTACTTCCCCTTCATACTCAGTACCCTTGAGTGTTCGATCCTTATCGTCTCAAGGATTATTGATGGCCATCCATCACTCATTGAGCTGTCAATCTTAATATTACAGTCACTATTAGCGGTTTCTACTTTCTACACCCCTCAAGGCTTTTTTAATTTTTATTTCATAAAGGAATAATAAAATGAATGTACTTCTCAACAGATATGAAAGTAGTGTTGCATATAGAAGGTCGTGTTGATATTTCGCCACTTAGGCCTATCAATGGTCTGTTTGCAACCTGCTATTGGTTAAGAAAAACACATTATTATGACGACTCGGAACGTGTTACTTCGTTACAATTTTTAGTTTTCAAGTAGGCATAATTTATGCATGAGAAGTGCAAAGAATTAAAGCAATATGTGAAAAGTAGGAAAACGTTTGTCTTCATTTTTTTTCTCAAAATGAACAATGGCGCTTTATACTTTTCACATATCCACCTTAAATAGTTGAGATTGATCCTCAACAAGTAGATATACTTGGGAGAGACACAGTGAGAGAGAGAGAGAGAGAGAGAGAGAGAGAGAGAGAGGGAGAGAGATAAGACAGGACGATACAACCAAAGAGAAGAAAACAGATACACACAGAGTCATACATGCAAACAAAACAGAGACGTAGAAACAGACACAGATACAGGGTATTTGTGTGTCTGAGAGAGGAGAGACAGATAGACAAAGAGAGATGGAAAAAGAAACAGACAGACGAATGGTTAGCTAATTAGAGAAACAGCTACACAGACGGGCAGACAGAAAGCCTGAAAGAGGCAGAGAGAGAAAGAAGGAGAGATATATATAGAGAGATCGAGAGAGAAAGAGAGAGACAGTCGGGAAGAGAGTGGGGAGTTAAAAGTGTATACAGGTGATGTAGTATTAATGTTCATTGTTTAAGTCTATGACTATACAAGAATAATGGTACTAAAATAATGAAGGAAAAAATTGTGTATAACCAGTCGGACCTGCTTTTGTGTGTTTTGTATGGAAGGTAATATCTCCAGCAAGCATGTCAGAAGGGAAGACCCATACTTGTTTTGTGTTTGTGTTTGTTTTGATGTTATATTTTATGTGTATATGGGGGGGGGTAATTTTTTTCATAGTATCTTTTTGTTTGCAGGTTTATAGAGGTTTGTCACATGAATGTGTCAAAAGGTTGTAGCCTCTATGTTGCAGTCATAAAGTGGGCTTTTAGAGCAGTCATAATATCTATTTTTTTCTATTTGCTCCGGACCATTGCACGTTAAAACATTCGCCCTGAGGTCCTGATGAGTGTGGTCTCCTTGCTGGTCCAGTTTGAGATTCCAATTTCCTTGGTCTTAACAGAGAGTGTGCTTAATGTGTTGAATAAATGAACTTCCAGTATAAGTAAAAGGAATAGAAAAAAAAGAGAAGTTATTGCTTAAAACTAAGAAACGTTGATTAAATCATTGGTCATCACCTCAAATCACGGTAAATCGAAAGAACGCTATCCTTGTCGAGATACTATCAATGTGTATACGCGAAAGCGACTTGTTCACTGCTCTTAAAAAAATTAGTGTCAAAACAATTCATAGCAACACATAACAAATGCGCACCGGGCAACATTCTGTACCTTGGTTGATTTATTATCTTGTTGATTTCTTTCAATTAGTAAGTAGACAACATCGCGCATAAGCTCCAAGACTAATGTATAAAAACTACGAACTGTCACACACACAGGCGTGTAGGGGATACCAGGACCTTTGTAACATAATAGGTACACAAAGAATTAAAAATAAACATATGTATCTTTGAATGACACTGATCTAACCAGTAGGGAACCAGACCTTCCCATCGGCAATCAATTCAGGAACAATCAGAAGTCAAGCGCTTTACAATTATTTTACTTCAACCTCACTAGCTGGGATATTATTGTGTTGTTGTTTTTTTTTTAATAGGTGAAAGGAAGGGTTAGGTGGGTGCAATAGTTTGATTGAAATTTGCACATTTGAATCGTATGTATTTCATTTCAGTCCTTTATTTTTTAAACCAAACCATCTCTATATGAGAGACCTTATAATTTGATGCTCTCGGCGGAGGCAAAGAAACCGTGCCCGCATCATGATTGTGTTTCTGAGAGTTTGACCAATAGAAGTCACACATGCTAGCTAGACTGAACTAGGTTCTTGTAGCTTATGGCTAGGCATAAAACATTTCCTCTCATACAAATTCAAAAAAGAATAACAGAAGATGGGTTGTTGCACTGTAGGACCGTGGTCGACCCTGCTCGGCCTGAAGCCTAATGAGAAGACAGGGTCTAACCTGGGGGTATCAACACTGCCCGGACACTGGTGGGAAACGACCACTAAATGAGATGGAGCTGAATTTTTTCTGCCTTGTTCGCCGCGCTGATTGTTATCTCTCTTGACGGGAGACCTTCTTGTCTAGTTAGTTGAGTCAGTCAGGGCTGCGAAGGTTATCTTCCCTTCCGCTGATAAAATTGTAATTAGGATATTTCCGGATGCATCATTTTGCATTCCCATTTTCTTCGTCCTTGAGAGTCCTTTAGGTTCTCTGTAAATTTTTGCATAGTTATAATACATGTAGATATATATGGAAACTTAGATGGTTGCAAAGAAAAGTTATTAGACTTTCAATATTGACAGGTCGTCTAAAGTCATGGACGATTAGGTCTCAAGGCTCTTAAAACCATTGTGGTTGTTAGACTGACTCATTTTTGAGTCATATTGCTTCTTCAAATTAACACCTTGTATTCTTTTGGGCCTACACAAAAATCGGTTAGTTTTTTTTAGTAGATTGTTTTCGCCTTGGCAAACCGAATGGGTGTCGAATGTCATCAGTCTGAATTGTTCCTTGTCTATTCGCCCTATCTGTTGGGTTCAAGCTAGAGCTTGTTTTGTGAATGCATGTTACTACTTCTACCACTAGTGCGACTGCTACTGCTACTACTACTACTACTACTACTACTACTACTACTACTACTACTACTACTACTACTACTACTACTGCTACTATTGTTGCTACCACGGCTGCTTATGCTGTTGTTACTTCTACCACTTAATCCATTGGTCGGTGCATATGATAGTCGTGTTGTGGATATATTCGGGCATCTTTAATGCCGTCACTTCTCACGGAACAAAACAAAAACAAACAAAAAAGAGACAGAGAGAAGATCCCTACAATTTTGGTTTTCGGCCATTTTTTAATATGTAATTGGTTCTCTTCTAGTTTTCGTTTTGTTTTGTTTTTCGTTTTTTTACTGTCCTTTGTTTAAACCAGAGTTTGACACGCTTTCTCGCTGTGTAAAACATTTTTAATTGCACTTCGTTTTTATATAGGTATTTCCCAATTATTGTTGCTTTAAAAAAAGAGCATACTTTTTACTGCACAAGGCTGTTTGAATATTTTTTAACCATGTTTCGTTGTATTATTTCACTAAAGAAGAGATTTTCTTGGACAGTTCTCCCGCGTTGTTTTGTACGTGGTTTTCGCCTTGTAATTCAAAACAATCCACAGCCTCCGGGGCGTGTGTGTCCTATCCCAGATCGTATAGGAAATGTATCCGAATTGGAATTAAGAGCAGATCGTATGACAGTTGAAAGCACAAACACACACACACACAAAAGATGATTTTAACAATATATTATAAAGTGTATTATGAATGCAGTTTCTCTCGAGGCCAATTTTACTTACCTTGTTATAATCTGCTTGTCTCTCATCTGAGATAAAAGTACAGCTCTTCCATTCATTTGCAGCATAGATAAGGATGTAAGTTTGTTAGAAGACGGCTGTTGCCTTTGTTAGCTGATTACCAGTCCTCTGGTAAAGTTATATTTGATTGTTCGTTATCTTGTGGCGCAACGTCTCCAGAGCCCGAAAAAAGATTCTTTTCTGAGTATCTACTCTGCACCGTCCTTTATACAAAAGAGATTTTGATTTGCTAAAAAACTAATAGTCTTGTAATAGTTATGATGTTTTGAGATATTTACAAATGGCACACTGAACTCCACGAGGAAGCAATACATGAAGGGTTTCCCGTTTTAAACATCTCTTGAAAATTAGCCACATGCTGTTGTAGTTATACATCCGATTTCTCTAGTGCAATTAAAAAAAGTATTTAATGTCAAGGATTATAACAAAACAACAATTATTGAATAAAAAAACACTTCTTGAATAGCTCAGGACAAACAATCTTATATGTAAACAATAAATGACTACAGTGTGGATACTTCTTTGGAAGAAACTGTAAAAGGATCGCGATAATAGTTGCAGGCACACATGTGATATTATCTTTAAATTATATCTGAAACAGCTAACGCCCACGTTGTTTGACATTGTAGGAAGTTCGTAATTAAATTAAGGAAAAGATTTGCAGCGAGTAGCTTTGCTATAAAATTATCTTCGGTTTGGTCACCTTCAACATCACATTATCATTTGGGCCACCTTCACCATCACATTATTATTTGGGCCAACTTCACCATCACATAAAGGGAAACCGCTACGGAACTTGAGGGATACGACGACTTTCCTTGCGAAAAAAAACAGTTACTGTATTAAGTTTGGTTACGTTAAATATATGTGTTGTATTTTGTGGGGGGTTTTGTGGTTGCCTGTCTGTCTTTTTCTCTATATATTCCGCTATATCTTTCCTATATAGGTGTCGTTCTCCCACAGCTCGCTTTTTTATTTATCTGTCTGTCTATCTGCCACTCTCTCTCCCACTCTCTCTCTCTCTCTCTCTCTCTCTCTCTCTCTCTCTCTCTCTCTCTCTCTCTTTCTCTCTCTTTATTTGTTTATCTATCTATCTATCTATCTATCTATCTATCTATCTATCTATCTATCTATCTATCTATCTATCTATCTATCTATCTATCTATCTATCTATCTATCTATCTATCTATTAACGGTAAAGTGCAGTTTGCACTGTATCTTTAAATTGAAAAAAGCAACACAAATTTAACTCACGGTAGATGATATTGGAAACTGAGATAGATTTTTTGTTGGACGCCTTTCTCTCTCTATCTCCCTCTCTCTCGTTCTCTCTCTTTTCGTCTCTCTCTCTCTCTCTCTCTCTCTCTCTCTCTCTCTCTCTCTCTCTCTCTCTCTCTCTCTCTCTCTCTCTCTCTCCTTCTCTCTCTTTCTCTGCCTCTATGTCTCCTTTTATTCTTCTGACGTGCATGCTTCCTCGATTGTCTTTGAAAAAATGCCTTAACAGTACAATCACTGGGTAAAAAGACAGACAGTTAGAGAGGATCAGGTAAAGGTAACCAGAAATATACTGAGAAATAGAAGTATAGCGGAGAGCGAGGTAAACAAAAGTTAGTAGTGTGCCAGACCGGAGTGCACCAGGTAGCGGACAAACTTCTCAACAAACAGACGCCCAGAGATAAGAAGAGGCAGAGATTGATATAAGATCAAAGGTGGTTCGGGTTTCCATATTATCTGCAACAAAATTTATCTAAAAAGACTCAAAAGAATAAAAAAAAATAATGCAAAGCGTATTGGGATACAAATTATGTATGTATATTATAAATCACGTTGTTTGAACATCGCTGTATAATTTCCTTTTTATATCTCTAAGCTCTTAATATTCCAACCATTTTTGTTAGTACGTTCAAGAGCCTCCTAAGTGTATTTTAAAATATGCAGCATGCTCTTATCATGCCTAATTTGCTTTGAGTTTGACGTGACTATATTCTTCACACAATCTTACATGCACCTCAGATCAAATTCGAAAAAGCTATCATTATCTCTTTTTTATTTGGCTATGTAAATTAAAGGAGGCATACATGTTTCATTATTATTCTCGTCCTTTCTCGGAAATTTCTCTTCAATCAATCCAGGTAACATTGAAATCCTGTTTCGATAAGATAAGATGATGAAGTAACAGGGCCGAGAGTATCATAAGCGCATCCATCTTGGCCACTTCCTTATCCGTGTGATATCTCAATAACCAAGTTATGCAAATCAATTTGTTTCATATCAAAATGGCGTCCATTAAGAGTATAACCATTGTAGAAAAGGACTTTTTACTCGTATTACACTGTTTGTATTAGCATGATTGACTGCTGAAGTGAGAAATTTTTCTCAAATAAAAAAGAAAAAAAAATAATTTGAGTGGGAACATTTTATGAAGATCAATTTTGAAGAGAAATTCTATCATCCCTTAATTTCCAATATTTACACGGGCGCTGTTATAATAACATACACAATCCAATCCCTCTGATTGGTCACAGAGGCTCTATAATCACGCCATAAAACGAATAAGAGGAGACGCCCCAACTGCTGATAATCATGTAGATACCTGCAAGAAAGTGTGCACTTACGTGAATTGATGAAATAAGTTGGTTGTTTCTTTTAGTAAAGCTAAGCGAATTTAAAAAGTCTAGCTGTTTAATGTTTAATGTTCGGTTACGTGTGAGTTTAAACTAATTTACATTTATGGTTTCTCATTTCGTAGTTTAAATTAGATTTGGTTAGATAAAAATCGAGTTGACCTCATCG
Source organism: Elysia chlorotica (assembly GCA_003991915.1). NCBI lineage: Eukaryota > Metazoa > Mollusca > Gastropoda > Plakobranchidae > Elysia > Elysia chlorotica. The sequence continues at coordinate 298,895 of RQTK01000127.1, read as the reverse complement.
CATTTGAGCTTTGTGAAGATTAAGCGGTGGAAAAGGAGGCAGCGATAGACAGACATAAAGAGATGTGAAAGCGAGACAGAAAGAGAGAGAGAGAGAGAGAGAGAGAGAGAGAGAGAGAGAGAGAGAGAGAGAGGGGGGGGGGGGGGAGAACGAGAAAGAAAGTGTAAAAGAGATAGAGAAGGCGAGGGGAAGGGAGGTAAATTAAGTGTGTCTCTGAGAGAGGGATCAAAAAGAGAGAGCCAGAGAGAGATAGAGAAAGAGAGTGAGAGAGACAGAGACAGAGAGAGAGATGAAAAGAGAAAAAATTAATGCATGTGAGAGAGACGGATGGTATAGTCTCTCTTGTAATTTTTGCTTTGTTTTTCGTTGTTGTAATTTTTAAATTTTACCATAATTTAGATGTATTCTAAAAACCACCACTGGAGTGGGGAAATTACGTAGATAGTCTTTAGAATGCGTCGAATTATCTAATTTCATCAAAGTTAAATGGAAAATAATGTTAATAATGTTTGAAACGACTATCTTAAACTGCGCAAACACAGAACGTTTTGGACTGGTGAATTTCAGTCTGCAAACAACGGAACACAAGTGATCAAATAATATAAATTGAAATTTTTTATCTTGGAGATCTAGACTCTTTTGTGAATATAATACCAAAACTTTTCTCTATGCAATGACACGCTGGACACTGAAATATTACTGAAACTACACAGTATGCCCTTCAGCTGTCCAAGCTTATTATGGTCAGCGTAACGACTCTGTCCATCCATTATTTCCCGTAGGACATCCTTCAGTACATCGATCTACAAGATGAATCTTTTTCCACTATTTTCGAAGCAAGTATGTTTAATTTCATACTGGACTGAAATAGATCAATAACTATTTGTTTTTGTTTACATGGAATGACTTTTTTTAACCTAAATCAACATACTTTCTACATCTTTATTAGTTACTTTTCCCATTATAAATGCACGCTTTTCTGATTCTGCAAGTTTTTTGCTATAATTATCGCAAAGACATGACTCAATAAACTTGTTCTTTTCAAGTTTGTTTTCTTTTTGTGGGGTTATGGGTAGGACTTTTTTGTAAAGCGGCAAAACATCGTCTGTCCAAATCAGTCTGTACAGACTAAGGAGAGTTCCAGAAGTATCCATTTGCTCCTTATCATATAATTATGTATACAGTGTGTCATTTTCTTATCATGGATGCACGATGATAAGCAAGCGTTAACCTTTCTTCTATTTCGTTACTAACGTCACTGTTTACATAGAAGGAAACTTGCAGAGATACTAATGGTCTTACAGTTCCAAAAATAAAAAGAGTAATGATAAATTCATAAAACATGATTGTGCATTTTTTGCAGTTGTAGAAAATCAATAAATGTCGTAGTCACTGACATTTAATTGGAAAATCCCCGAAGAGTCCGGCTGAAAAAGGCGTGTACTGCATATATATTATAAACTAGTTCAAAACAAACATGTAGGTGTTTCGCGCTTGTCCAAGTAATGGAAATTTGAAAGCAAAGAGACAACCACTACTAAGACGAATAGAGAAAAACAAGAAAAACAAAAAGAGAGCCCAGCGGCTAGGGTTTTGGCATTATGGACCTGCTATGGTATGGGGATATAATCCGATTTGATTTGCACGCTCACCCAGCATACTGAGACAGGTCCATACGTTACTCACCCTCCAGGAGATTTTGTGCTTCTGTAAACAGCGCTGGCCGTTTTTATTCTTCGCCGCATAGGATCCCCACTGGGAATCCAGGAGAGCAGACGTGAAACCCTGAGATTGATAGAAGAGGGAGATACAAAGAGAGAGAAAGAGAGAAAGGGGGAAGAGGTCCATTGTGCGCCTTGGTTTCCCGAGTTGCTGCCTTCAGCGCTGTCGCTTCTTCGATGTCACCACAGACAAGGAAACCTAGCTAAATCTGTTTGAACGGTCGCCATCATTCAAAGGCACCTTTTGACTTTCTTAAGTTCACAAACAACATCCCAGATACTAGGAAAACGAAATTTCGTTCCGCGCTCCGTAATTTTATTTCCAAACAATCTCCCCCGGTTACTGATCGTGTTTCCCTCCGAGATAGACTTCACATCCGAGTCAATCGGATTTACTACCGAGTTCTCACCGGCAAATCTTATGTGGAATCTCTTTTCTGTAGAATCTCTAGTAGGGCTTGGGTTCATGGAAAGACGTACGTCTCAGTTTTGTTTGAGGAAATATGATGCAGTGTATGAATGCTCGTAGAATTTAAACCTAAAAAATGTGTCGAACGCAAATAAATTCTGCCATTACTGTGCATACATATCTGGGCACCGTATGGTTATTCTTCTATTAGTCGGGGTTCCTCATGTCCTATTGTTTTCAGTTACTCAGAGCGCTATTTTTGTACATGTATGGCATAATAATAGTGGTTTTCTTCAACGGAAATTATTTATATGGCGGTTGTTAGTCGTGAGTGAGGTTTGACCGTAATATCAAGTATCAAAAGAACAGCACACGGTGGTTCATTTCACCGCCAAACTGTGATGACTTACAAACATAAAGCGGTAAGAGCGTTTGAAGATTTATGTTGTATCAATTAAAATGTATTCATCTTTTGGAGAGTCTTATACGTTAATCTAAAAATCATAAAGCAAGGCTGGTGGGATTTACACTAAAATCTGTAGAAAAAAAGCAAGCAGATTAAACAAGTAACAAAATCATGGTGTTTGTGGAAAAACATTCCGACCAACCCATAATCAGAATAAATTTGCGATGGTTTTTATTTGTTGATTAAAATGAAAATCGAAGTCACCAAACAAACACTCATGTAAATAGACATGCAGCCCCTGATTTTCTGAGCCCATAAGTTTTAGAAAGGCTGGACTAATATTGCCTCTGACAGCTGAGAAACTCAGGCTGTCATGCAAACACACCGAGTTGTCTAGTGTTTAGAGCCGTTGAAGAAGCTGCTGTGGAGCACAGCTCTCCCCCTGTACAAGCCCATTACAGATATTAGCCGGACAGTCCTCTGGGAAACTGCAATGCACTCTCGACGGCCTGCGGAGTTCAGACAGGAGAGGTCGATCTCATGGTATTGCTGTACCGAATAGAAAGAAAATACAATACGTTTCTTTCAATATCTTTTTTGCAGCTTTTGAAAACATTTTTTAAGCTAGATAGTTGTCTATATCATCAATACGCAACGTAATATCGTGATGTTTTGTGCTGGATGCTTAAACATCAGATTGGCTATATTTATTTTATGTTAGTCACAAGTAAGCACAAACATCCGAATAACATTTTGGTTTTGCACTTCGATCATTCTGTGCTAAGATCCCCATACGTTGACATCAATATAGGATGCAAGTTAAAGATAAACATTACATTCGTTCTATGGAAATGGAAATTCACCAAACAGCACAAGATAACAGGGCAGTTGCGTCATTCTAGTCTAATTTTTTTTCTTCTGAATCGTCTTAATGGTAGCCATAGTTTTCATACTATTGTATAATATTAATTGTTGTGTTTATTTAGAGATAGCGTCTATAAAGCACTCTTTATTCTCTCATTGCATGGTAAACTTCGTCAGGCTAGTTTCCTGTTCTTCGTGATTCTCATAAGAGATGGAGCCGATGGTTCAGCTTTACTCCTAAATGGAACAGAAGGAAAAGCTTTCAATTAGAAAGACCGGCGCCTGGGTAGCGAGTGGAAGTTGGCGGCCATGCTGAGACAGTGTTCCTTTTCAGAACATTTCCATGGCCTTTCGAGATTGATAGATAGGTAGATAGATAGAAAGATAGATAGGTAGATAGATAGATAGATAGATAGATAGATAGATAGATAGATAGATAGATAGATAGATAGATAGATAGATAGATAGATAGATAGATAGATAGATAGATAGATCTAAATAGAGAGTGAGCAAGAAAGACTAGCAGACAAACATACAGACAGATAAGAAGACGTACACGTAGAGAGAAAGGACGACAAAGACACACGTACGAACAAAGACACAGAAATACGTAGAGAGAGAAACAAAGCAAAGACAGGAAGTTACATGCACATGCCCGTAAACACAGATAAAGTACAAGAAAGATGGACAGACAAACAGATAGACTAACAAGCAGAAAGACTAGCAGATAAACATACAGACAGATAAGAGGACGTACACGTAGAGAGAAAGGACGACAAAGACACACGTACGAACAAAGACACAGAAATACGTAGAGAGAGAAACAAAGCAAAGACAGGAAGTTACATGCACATGCCCGTAAACACAGATAAAGTACCAGAGATCCGAAACAGACAGACAGGTAAATAAATAAAACAAACATGTTGACAGACTTAGTGACATAATAGGCAGATAAGCACAACAAATGGGTTGACAGACACCGACGGCGGTGCTATCAGACAACTTTACTGTCAAATAGACAGATAAAGCCGTGTTCAAGAGAGGAACATTAGTAAAACAACGGGACTGCCAATTAAGAACTTGGGTCGCTAAGCATGTATTGTTGTGACGATCATTTAATTTGGTGACAGGTGACCCCAGGCGTAAGAGATGGGAAAGAGTAAAAAGTGAATAAAATAGCATTTGATTCCAAGCACGTATCGTCTTGTGTCACCTTAACCCTTCACAAATCACACATTTGATATAATGTGTATAATAGGATATCATTGCCAGTCCTTGCCATTGTGTTACATGTACTGACTTCCTTTCTTGTCAAGATTATGTTGAATCGACACGGTAAAGCTTGATAACATGTAATTCGATCAAAGCGAACGAAAGATGTGATTAAGAAAATTTTGATTTTAACACAAGCCGTTATTGCACAAAAATCTTAAAGACAAAATTAATTCCTTATGTAATTTTTTTTTGTATTCGTGTGGTTGTGGGTAGATATTTCTTAAACAATAAAGTTAGGTTACCCGACAAGCAGCAAAAGACCAAAAGTTATGGCTTTTTCGGCAGATGTATTTAACAATCTTCAAAATAGGACCGTATAAGTCATATCCAGTGTATTAAAAACAAAGAGAAGAAGAACCTAAAGCTTACTCGTTTTTCAATATAACGAGCCCTTGAGATAAATTAATGGTACTACTATACAAGGAGTTCAGAGATTGGCATTTTTATACTGAGACCTTCTGTATCATCATAGAGGCACGGAGACCATCTTTGGCACAATTACATCATATGCGCTATCTTTGATTTGGCCAGTGATTAACAGACAACCGAGTTTATTATAGAGTCATGAAAACTGCCACATGACTGCCTTAGTGACATTTTGTAATGCTGCTAATTGGAAGGCATCCTGTAAGCATATAAGTCCTGGCTCTAGAAATAAAATAATCATGGAAGTTCCTCCGCACCTGACATTTTCTACTTTGTTTGGGGATTCGGCACAGCCCTGTGGCATCATAGACAAGGGCCACAACGCTCCTCGCGGGCTGAATAACATCAGAGTGACGAGTGGCGAAACTGGCGGTACGTACGGACCGCTGCGACGTAAAGGTCAGCTCTGAACCGGGCACACGTTAACAGAGCCAGGGGGATTTATGGGAACCAGGCAGTGCCCTTTGCGGGCTTGTCCAGGTTCTCGCCACACGTTTGCTATCTTGTTTACCTTCGGAGAGAAGGATTTGGGACGGTGACACAATTTAGGACTGGCCAAATCTCATTTAGCTTTTCTGCTTTAGAGAGATTGGAAAATGAAGAGGGAGGGTGGGGGAGTGTGCGCGATGAGAGAGAGAGAAGAGAGAGAGAGAGAGAGAGAGAGAGAGAGAGAGAGAGAGAGAGACAGACAGACAGACAGACAGACAGACAGACAGACAGACAGACAGACAGACAGACAGACACAGACACAGACAGACAGACACAGACAATATTGAAATAGTATGAACTTGACAATTTTTCAATGCAATGCAAAATGGTTTAGTTTACAAATGTTGTTCATTTTTTTCTTTACGAAATTATAACTTGTTTTTACAGCTCAAAATGTATAATAAATTATGGAAATAGTAAGCGCTTGTGCATTAGTAGTGGGGCATGAAGGTACAATCTGAACAGTCGGTTTAATGTTGGAAAAGAGGCTTTATGGAATTTCTTTTTCTGACCTACTCAGAGAATGAAATCTAGAATACTGTCAAGACTTTACTATACTGCTTTGAGGCTTAGCTCAGAAGTTTTGAGATGTAATAATTAACTTCGTTTATCCAACTTCTTCACAAAAAAATCAATATGATAGTGTGTTATATTATCGATTTTTATTACAGAAGCTTTTCTACCTAACGGTGTAATTTAATCCCTGATAGGCATTCAATTAGCTTAGTTTGCGAGCATTTTTATTTCTTGTAGCTATGAAGATGGGAAATTCCGAAGTTTTGCCTGATATTAATTCATCTTTTTCTCCACACTCTGGAAGAAAATACATTCATTAAGATTTGATAGACAAAGTAACGTGGTAAGGGTTATTGCAAACTGACAATTCGGATGGTAATTTTGTTGAATTTGATTCCTCTCCTGAGCAGCACTCTATTGCAAAAGAGGGACGGGGAGTGAGTTGGCTTCTATTCGAAAGGTCCGCGGTTCGATTACACGATCGCAAAAACTATTGTTTTGATTGTGTACCCTATTTGACTTTGATTGGGTCGGTGTCACTGGCAGTATGATGTGATCTTTCCAAACTTAGCCAAGTTACTGACGCTGGACATCAAGTGACCAACGAACTAAACTTCATTGCAACGAAACAAAGGTCAGAAATGATGGAAAAATTCATTTTCACATTATAAAAGTGTTTATGCACTGGGTACCACACACACGGTGCAGTTAGTTGTATTTTCACCACCGATAATTGATCAGCTTGGTTCTCTAATGTCCAATCTTATTTCTAAAATACTCTAAATCTGTAGTACATGTATTCGACAAATATTACTCTAAATCTGTAGTACATGTATTCCACAAATATTACTCTAAATCTGTAGTACATGTATTCCACAAATTAGATGGGACATTCTAGAACTGACCTCACTACTTCACACACTTTTATGCGATGTTGAAAATATGCTAGCTTGTCTAAATATGGACAAATTATAGTGTGCAAAGTGCAATATACCCCCCAGGGCGATATCGTCACAACTAAAAATAAGTTTAATTTTAATCTGATCCAATTCACATTCCAAGGGCTTTAATTAATCTCGTCACCTAAGTTTAAAGAGACACAATTTGTAAAAGCACTTGACATTCTTGTGAAAGCTTAGCTTTGAAATCACGCTTCTCTCTCTCTTTCTCTGTCTGTGCATCTCTCTCCCTCTTTCTCTCTATCTGTCTTTAATATCCTCTCTCTCTCTCTCTCTCTCTCTCTCTCTCTCTCTCTCTCTCTTTCTCTCTCTCTCTCTCTCTCTGTCTCTCTCTCTCTCTCTCTCTCTCTCTCTCTCTCTCTCTCTCTCTCTCTCTCTCTCTTCGCATTCTTCTCTATGAAAGGATATATAATTAATGTCAATAACTTGTACATGAGCTAACTATTTTTTAGTATCTTTCCAGCCACCTTTCCTTTTCATACGTCTGACTACCACATTTATGCCATCTTTGTGTATTCTCTGTGATCTTATTCTTAAAATATTGTCCTTTACCTTTGATAAAACCATTAAGAAAATCAATTACTAGCCGATGTAAATTTCAATGAAAGGGCTTAGTTCATCTTTATCTTGGCTAAAATATGCACCAAAGTCCTCTAACGTTAGTATAGATCAAGGACGGTAGCCGGCAGTCGCTATCTAATCCACTTTTAACAAAGCTACTTACTGATAAGCCCGTGCCTGATAGCCAAAATAGCACACGCAGACAGATAACAGGTTCACTGTTCCTTTTTTTTTCTTTTACTAAAAATATTGGTAACTGTTATCTTTGCTTATTGTGATTTCTTCTCTTACTTTCTGTCCATAGGCACAACAATACTGAGAACAAGACAGCCATCCAAACTAATGCTCAGGGAAAGCGACTCAAAGATCATCCCACGTAGAGAAAAGATGTGCCATTGAGTCGCATTCACAAGAACCTCATAACTTTTTTGCTGTCGGCCATGTTTGGGATGTTACCAGTTCCATGAATTGTGTTTCAAATGATTGGATTATACGCGTTTTTCTGTGTAATAAATAATAATGTGGTTATTGATCTGAAAACATTGGAAACGAGACTGGATTTCAATCAGATGCTGAGGCTTTTAGTTATTGAATGGTCCAAGAAAACCTTAATGTGATTTTTTTAGTGTTTTTGTTGGATACTTTATATTGACCTACAATTTGTACTTCAGTCTTTGTAATCCTTTGGAAGCCAAGGAAGAATTTGAAAATGTTTTAAATCTACTGGGCTTTATCGAAAGTGTTCTGAGAGCAACTAGGTGACGTGACTGTCACGTGAATCTGATCCTTTTACCCCGCTTTCCCGGACCATGTCACGTCGTGAGCGCCGCAGCGTGAGCCTTGGGCGATCATCACGTGACAGGGCCCCACGTGATCTCAGCAGGGGCCCCGCCGGCCTTGAGGATGGCAGTGAAGTCTCCACCAGACACAACATCTCCAACTACCTGCTCACCCTACAGCGGCTGCAGGTCAGTGCTGAACAGACCCGCCTTGTCACTGAGCTGGCGGACTGAGCTCATTTTTATAGTTTTTAGACATGCAAAAAGTATTGAAATAATCACGTGTGAGTAGAACAATGCCACAACATGTATTGTTTTTCTCTAGTTGAGTGAAAATAAATCGGCACCATGTAATTGTAACTGCACAATGAGATAGATACTAACATAACTAGCACTTAACATCAAGTACCGTGCTTTGTTGCTTTGGCAATCATGTTCTTCCACACTTCTCGATCTCAGTGCCTCTCTTAGAAGAAGAATTTATTTCATGGACTCTGTCATTTGAAGTCCAGGATGAATTTCACAGTGCTTGTTTAAGGGATACACCGATTGCTAGTTTGTTGTTATTTATTATTTTTCCATTTCAGTTTATTTTGTACTAAAGCTGCACGTTTAGCATTCGTGTTTTCACAGATTGGAGGATCTTAGAGGTTGAAAATTGTAACCGTATGTCAACTTAATTAAATCAATGGAAATTGAGGCTTAAATTTTATGCAGTTAATTTGCATCGTGTGGTTGTTTTTTTGGTATTATCATTTCATAAAAATGCGTCGTGGGGAGATCGAAATGGTGGTGAAGTATTGATTACCCCTTTGTATGTTCATTCTTATATTCTTTGTTTTTTCCCTGTTTTCCAGGCTTCCGAAGAGGAGAATCAACATCTGCGGAAGGAGAACGACCTCCTGCGACATAGGACCCGCTCCGCCCGCCTCTCTTCCTCCAGTTTCCGGACCGAAGGCTCGCCACATCAGCTCAGCAGCGGAAGCACCGCCATGGGGAGTAGCACCACCAGCAGTAACGGCAGTGGCGGAGGTGGTGGTGGCGGTGGTAGCAGCAGCGTCAACAGCAGCAGCATCATCATGCGTGACGCTGAGGACGAGAAGATTGCAGCAGACGTCAAAAGAAACTCTCTGCTGTTCGTTGGTGACGCACTCCCGGCAACCTCTCTGGAGCACGCTGCACTTGAGGCTCAGTACAAGAAGCTGCAGGTGAAGGTCACGCCGCTCCGACTGAAGCTCCCTTACCAGAGGATGTTGTTTTACCATGATTAAGAAACTTGATTAAAAAATCATGAGCTCCGCCTTTTAGTTCGCTCACCAAGCAAAAAGCAAACTCAGAGGAGCGAGTATCCTATAATGCGTGACAATCCAAACCAGTGAAAGAGAGCATTAATTGTACAAACGGAAAAGGGTTTACTATAAAATTACAGTTTTAACATTTTTTTCATGTTGAATATGATGCATGTCCTGCAACCAAATGAAATAACTTAATGTCAATCTTGTAAAGGGTAAGCAATCTTAATAGTGCAATATTTTTTTTATTTGAGATCGGCAATGTGCACTCATTGTACAGTGTTTCTTCTTCACTTTAGTGATATTAAGAACTAGAAATGTATGGATCTGCATCTGCTACAATATAAGCTTAAAAAAAACCAAGGAAGGCAGAAGCCAAAAACCGTCTCAAAACATTTCCCTGTTATTTTCTCTTTCCAGGAAGATTTCGAAACAGTGAAAGAATTCCTGAAACATCTTTTCCAGCATGCTTTGAGTATGTCCTCCTCGTCTTCTGCGAACTCCTTCGTAGACCACACGCTCCCTCTCAAGGGAGGCAATAAAGGAGATAGAGATATCAACAGTTGCAGCCCCTTGCCATCAAAGCAGGTGCGGATTTGGACCATTTTCCTTACTTGCTAATACAACTATACTGCGTCTCCATTTGCTAACTTCAAAAGGTAGAAGAGATGCACAGTGGTTTCTTTCGGACGATTATAAAAAAAAACGAAAAAAAAAAACATTTCTATCTGGTTATTGTGTTTTTCATTTTCATCAATTTATTTTGGATGGAGCTTTCTTATATCAATAACTACATCAATAACCTATGGCAAGAACATTGGAAACACACGGTGGACTGGGTATACCAAATAATCAATCAGTCCTTTTTTTTTAACACTATCATCGTTTCATACTGCTAAAAATATAAGAAAGCCATTTTCCGTCTCTTGGACACTTAGTTACACTTTACTTTCTCGTACTTTTGTTTCCTTCTTGTCTGTCCGTTCTGTACTGTGTACATAATCTTTCCACCCCATCGGTTCTGACACCGGATCCTTTCCCTGAATCCCAGCTGGAGCGCAGTCTAGACGATATCCACGGACAAATCAGCCAGCTGAAAAATAGTCAGGACCAACAACAGGGGAGGATGGAGCAGGTATTCGATGAGTTATCTCTCTTTCTTCAACATTTGATCATCAAATTGGGAAACTTCTCTTTCTTCTCTTCGGCATTTTTTTTCGGACTTTCTTACGCCTGAAAAACTTAAGTTCTGTAGCTCATTGTTGTTCTTGTTCTATTATTACTATTATTATTATCATCATCATCATCATCATCATCATCATCATCATCATCATCATCATCATCATCATCATCATCATCATCATCATCATCATCATCATCATCATCATCATCATCATCATCATCATCATCATCATCATCATCATCATCATCATCATCATCATCAAAAGGGCAGAACACACTGACACATAAGGGAATAATCACGGCTACTCTCCTTCACTCTCCTTCCTCTTGGATTCCCCGCTTTAACATTTCAGGCTAAACATCATAGCTTCTTAAGCGGACCACTGCAAGGAAACTAGTGTTTGGAGGACCAGCACCATTTTCACCAAACTTAAGATTTGGCATTGCAATGATAACAAACTTATATTACACCCCTTAATATCCTTCTTTTACAGGCATATAATCCTCTCCACCTTCTCCTTCGTCCGTCCCTGTCTTCCCTACTTCCCCCCCCCACACACACACACTCTTCAATATTATTATCGTCATTGTCGTTGTCGTCTTTCTCCTCCTCCTCTCCTTGATTTTCTTCTCGTCTCCTTTATAAGTGCATTCGCTTTATAGCCCCCTTCCCTTTTCGTTCTCTCTTTTGTCCTGTCCTATTCGAAGTACCGGTATTTTAATTTGTTAATGAATCTAGAGTTTGGAAGTGTTCGTAATTTTCTTGATCACACTGAGGTGTAGAAAGGCATATCGCTGCCTTTCCCACCCGTCCTGACAGGTTCAACGAGCGCTAGACAACGTTCTGTGCCAATCGTCTGTGCGCAATGACGTGACCATGCGCATCGTGAGGCAGTCGGACAAGATGAAGGAGCTGTCCAAACACGCCAGTTTCCTGGAGAATCAGTTGGCGGCCGCGCAGTCCACAGTCCGACAGGCTGAGGTGGGTTCTTTCATCGTGTATACTTTTTGTTTTGTTTATTGTCGCTGTTACATTGTTTTAAGGTTTAAATGCAGTGTACATTGATAATGACAATGTTGTCATTAAAAAGTTTGTCAGTTGGATGTTTTATTTCTAAACGAATAGCGTAAGCAACTAGTCTGCTGCGCGGGCGGGTCCGAAGACTACCGTTAGTACTAACGTTTGACCATTTAGTCCATTTTTCCTACTACACGGAGACCGAGCGGGTATACTATAACTTTCCTCTCAAGCGGTCACATTATAATGACACAGGCCAAACAGTAAGAGATCAAATACAACAAACATTTTTGCCTGACAATAAAATAAGATAAGACAAGGTATACATTTATTTATCCTTTATACAGCAAAGAAGAACAGTATAGACATTTATGACATGAGTTTGGGATGGAAGGTTGCTGTTGTTTTATTCGTTTTTGTTTTTTGTTTTTTTGTTTTTTTTGCTTTTTTTTGGGAGGGGGGGTGGCATTTCGGCCATACTAGTTTATTGTTTGTTCAAAAAATGAAAAGTTTAATCCCTGAAGACAGAAGTTTCAAAACTCGAACAGCGGGCCTTTAACAATAAAAACAAGTGGCCTCACTAGGAGGTCCAGGGTTTTATTTTCTCTTCTCTCAAGCCTGACTTGTCTCCAGTGTGTTTCTTACAGCCCATCCTACCTTTTTCGCCTGAGCGACGAATATTTTTGAAAGAAACGCTACAGTTAAATATTCTGAAAATTTTAATGTATAAAAATGTTTAAAATATGCTTTTTTGCTTTTGTTTTGTTTGTTTTTAAAGCGTTTTTCGTTAAGGTAGTTGCTTTGTTAATAGTATCCTATATGAAAGATAATAATAAACAAAGTGTGTCTTAAACACAACTATGAATAGGGATTGAATGCAGGATTGTTATCGAAATTCGCGTTGTTGGAGGTCCTTTAAAATATTGTTCCAAATATCCATATCGAGCGTGCAAACTCTATCGAATGCAAACATTAATTGTGTGATATTTTCTGCGTTCTTGTTGGTTACCAAACGCTTCGTCTTAACATTATAAGAATGCGCTAACAAAGCTCATTGGTTTTACATTATTATTTTTTCTGATTCTGATATAGATAGATCAGGACCTGGTGTCAGATCCTCCCGAGCGCTCAGAAAAGCTTAACTGGCTATGAAGAGGATGGCTTTCATCTTTTAAAGTTGAAACAATCTTAATTTGACATTATTTGCATAAATATAGCATATCTACATGGGGGAAATATTCTCCTGGTTTACAAACTTTGTTACATTTGGAGATAATTTTGTCTAGTTTACATATTATTGAGCATATGCATTTCCTCCCCAAGAGACCAGAGCGAAACAGATCACACTCTCAATGACTTATTATTATTAAAAAAAAAAGACACATTAATTTAATTAATCGACATAGAATGAATTAAGTTTAATTAAAAAGTACAGACGAGTATTTAACCGTTTCAAAAGAGCAATGGTATGTTATGAGGGTTCCAATTTAATTTAGTCTAAAGTGACACCAAGTGTAAGTGTCTACTTGCTCAACCTCCTCGCCTTTTATAAAGAGGGGAGACATTGGTGTTTTCTTCTTCATGAAATCGATAATTAATTATTTTGTTTTATTGATATTTAAAAGTAAGTAATGGTCTTCACACCAACTGACAAACCAACGGATTGCCTCTCTGTAGTTTGCTTCTTTTAAATTGGGATAGAACAAGGAACCTGCCAAATAGAAGGGTAGCGCTCTATCACTTATTCCAGATCGCATGTATATTAATTTGCTGCTATTGAAAATCTACAAATGTTTAAATAAATTAAATGTTTGCTACATTCAGATTGCAAGAAACTATTGGAGGCATTATGTTTGAAACTTTTCAGGAGAGAAGTCGTCAAGCTCTCGCCATTGGACAGGACATGGAAAGGTTTGTGTCCACCAGCGGACGGTTACTGAAGGGAAATTCAAAAGAGGAGCTCTCTAAACTAGGAGGCAAGTTAAATATTAAGAGAAGATGATATGATAATCACATTTAACATGTTAGCAGTTAAGGATGCGTTATACTGTTTATTGCAAAAATATATCAAGAAAATAGGTTGAAAAAAGTGGCATATGAAGAATGAAAACATTAACCAGTCTATCATCGAATGAAAATTAATCACTTCTCTTCAAAGCCTTATAATTTATAATTATATGTATCATAATTCTCATCCCAGTTCCTTTCTCCGTGTCCTCGTTTGAGTGATTGTGCACTTCATCAGATAAGAAGAAATCAAAATAAATGATTGTTCCACTGTTTGTGTATTTATATGTGTTGTTTTTTTCATAATCTGATTCAAGCTTTATTAATTGTGTGCTTTAATCAGATCAGCGACGTATTTTAGATTAAAATAGCATGGAATTTGGTTTAAATGATTTTTAAGGAACCAAATGAAACAGTGAATATGAATATAAATGAAGTTCTTTTCTCTACAACAGGCCGGATGTTGCGATTGGGCAGGCGCTGTTCAACACGGAACTGCAAAATGGAGTCTCTGAGTAATCTTATGGGTCACGTGACTACATCTGTGTCTGAAGGCAAGGGCTTCTCAGAGAGCCGACCACCGGCAGATGTCGTGGATGTCATGTCCAAACTAGAGAGGCTCATTGGTGTGTTCTGTGTCGGGTTAAATGGTGGTTGGCGTGGGGGTGAATATTGTACCCATGTGCTTTTACTTATTTTGTATATAACTTTATTAAGTTGCTGTTGTTTTCTTTATTGTTGTTACCCTATGTTAATTATTTATGTAGAAGTTAGAATTCAACTGATCCTAACGCTTTGAGAAAAGATTTAGACTAACATGGTATACCCATGAATAGGCTGAAAGTCTTATCATTTAAATATCTTCTCTGTGTATTTATGTCGCAGATATTACAATTCGTTTAAAATGATTTCCATTTTATTTTAGGTGAGAGGTTAGGTGCACGATATAACAGATGCAATATGTATGTCGTCCACACTAAACGAGAATACAATCATATTTTAAAAATCAGGCACAACTTTCTTGGCTGATTCTGTGGGTTTTTTTAATAGCTTTTAGAATAAAATGTATCTTACAATGCAGGTTCTGACTGGCATAGACTTGGTAGAGTGCTAGGTCTTCCCTCAGAAACTCTGGAGGATGTTGGGAAATTCACAAATTTTGACCTTACCAGTCGTGTAGAAAAGGTTGTCATTTCCTGGATAAAATTCAACCCTAGGAGCGCATGCGCCGAGGCTTTTAGGCAGGGCCTTGAGAGAATGGACAGAGATGCCTCACTCCTTGCAGGTAGGTAAAAATAAGCATTTTTCATGGAATTATACCGGAAATATAGATCTAAGATATAGCGTATAATGATAAATAATACATGCTTAATCATCGAATATCTTATAAAAATATGGTGCAAAAATATCAAGTTGCACCATGTTACTTCTGACGGACGCAGAAAATTATAATGCTGATCATTGTAATAAGATAATTATAATGAAAACTTGAGGAAGGGTATGAGTATTTGGATTATGAATACAATCTGGAAATTATAATGGATAACAGTGTACGTGTGCACAATTCTTTTAAATTGTAATATAAATTTTACTTAATGATGTTGAAATACTTCCATGATTCTTCTCCCAGAGCAACCGTTGGTTAAAGAGTGGCAGCAGCTTCCGCCGGAAGTGGTTGCATACGTCATCGCCCATATGGTGGACGCTCCGTCCTTGGTTACAGAGCTGTGTGGGCTGGGGGTGGTTAGCGCAGACAACAGGGACTTCATCTTAGGTAAAACATTATTTTGATGTGTTGAGTGGTTAGTTAGGGTTCGAAGTGTTTTCTTTTAACTCTCTTAAATAAACAAACAGAAAAACGATGCAAAGATATAGATATGAATTATTTACCAAGTTTACAAGTCAGTAGCCGGAACAAGACTGAAAGAATGGGATTGCAATGAAGCGACGACAAAGATATTGTGTTAACAATAGGGGGAGATAAGTAGAGGGGTACACAAAGTCAACAGTGGCGCCAGGAAAAGCGTTGAAATCAAAGCTGACTAATATTGAAACAAAATCAAGTGTGTAAACGTGACTATATAGTTAAACATTTATGTTTTTTTCCGTCCCGACTATCTTTGCAGTGTTACTGTTGAGTGGTAACTGTTTTTAAAAATATTACTACGCATATAATAAGATTTTTTTTCCACAAAAGATGCTAATAGTCTGAAAATGACACATAACCTCATGTAAAAATGTATTTTTAGCTGTAATGCTTAATGGAATATTATTGCAAGGGTGAAAATCATTTAAAGGGCAACGTAAATATGGACTATATGATATGAAGATAATTTAAACTAAGAAAATACACTAACTTGTGGTTTTTAATTATCTCTACTATATTGTATAGTTTTATGGCTTCTACTGTTGAATCTTGAGAAGTTGTCAACTTACACTCTCCATAAGGATTTTTTCTCTCTTTTTTTCCACCAAAAGGAGTCCAGCATGAGCAGAGACGGACGTCTCGTTTGATGCAGTCTGTAGTGTATATGGGCACACAGGCTCTGGAGCTTTGGTGCACAGCTCTGGATCAGCTAAACCAAACACAGGTGGCGGCCAGGATCAGAGGTAAGTGAGGCTGACAGACTGTGGCTAGTACAGTGTGCAGCGTATCCTGCTCTGGTATATGGAGTGTTCAAAGCTTTACAATTCTACATTGAAACGTTAAGAATACTTGTTAGCTTTTTAAGATCTGGGAGATTTGAAATGCGTAATGTAACTACCGGTACTATAATTTTTTTCCATAGTTTAAAAATGTAAACATAAATAATTATGTCACCTTTTTATATTTGTGTTAGTGTTCCAATTGTAATAATATCGACGATATTGATTTTTGGCAGATTTGTTTTTAATGTTTGTAGAGCTGAGACATTTTAAATTTTTTTTTTTTTTTTTTTTTTTTTGGGGGGGGGGGGTGGGTTATTACCTCTTGCTTTTTTAATATACCTATGCATTGAAACAAAATATCCATTCACAACTGTAATGGTACTCATATATTTTCAGACTGCCTACCCAGCAAGCAAAACTCAAGCAATATCCAGCCATCTTTTCTTACCCTTGATCTTAACAACAGACCCACCAATAGACTGGTGAAATCCAACAATATCTCAGCCTATAGGGATGCCCACAGAGATTCTGGATCTATGACTCTCACTTCATCCTCGTCATTTCACTCATCCACACCATCCGCAGCACATATTAATCGTTTACAGACCTCATCTTCATCAAGTTTTGCAACGGCTTCCCCTGCGTCCAAATCAGCAAGCGGCACAGTCAGCTCCAGCAGACCAGCTGCGGAAAAACCGCAGCGGAAGAAACGGTCTCGGTCTCTGTTCACCAGGAAGAACAAGCTGCGGGACACTGAGCCCGATCCCTACTCTGTGGACGGTACAGAGGACGGGCTCTCTGATGCAGGCTTCACGTCTGCAGCCCCCCAAGCTCAGTACAACTACTACCATCCAGGCATCAACATGAACGCTCTAGCCTCCTCCAGGGAGGCAGCTAAAGACAGGGAGCGGAGCTCTGGGGAATGGGCTGGGTTTTCACTGGACAAGGATGGAGACAGAGATTTTTACTCGAGAAGTGGAACGGGCCTCACTGGGGGAGGGTTTGAATCGCACCCATGGGTGAGAAACCCACACCACCAGCCCACTCGGCCTCATTCCCGACATATCAACATAAACAGTGGCGCTGATGAAGTGGCTGTCTGAACATAAATTTGTTTAAGAAAACTAAATAAATCTTTTTTTTTGCTTTGTGGGTGCAATTTTGCAAGCGAATTTTCCCAAATATGTACAGGAAAAATGTTGTAATAACAGTTTCATTTCTACTAAAGTAACTTTTCAGGAACACTCATATCTTTCATATAAAGATTGATATTTTTTCCAAGACAGTATGACAATATGTTTCAGAAACTTATTGAGATAGATTATTAGAAGATTTCCATTTTGAAGCTGGCTAAAACATTCTCTTATCAAAATTTTGGTTGACAATTTTTGCATGAGAAAGATGATATTTCCTGTTTTATTGCTCTTGTCAAAAATTGAAAACTTTTACTCAGCTCTGATAAAGGGAAGAGACTTGAAGAGTAATTTGGGATTGAATGGTTGTTATGTTTGCTTTATAGTAGCTTCCCTTGATCAGTTTTAATGGCGGGCATAAACTCAGCAATAGCCTTTATTTACTAATTTATCGGAATTTACCACGTCAATCCTCAACTATGGACGTGCTCTGACTACTCTTAATGAAGAATTAAACATTCAAACGGAGAGTCATTTTGATAGAATTTAGTTTAGCTCCAATAACTTTAATCAAGGCTAATAACTAAAAATTTCTATTCAAAGAAGCTCAATAATGTTAATCCAATTCTCTTTGTACTATACAAGTAAAAAACTTCAGCAATTATATTTATCTAACTTGTTTAAAATGGGATGACTGAAAAACTACAGCCTGTGGTTCGTAATTTCCTGCTGCCTAGAAATCCTGTTGTAATCTGTATGTAGGTAGACTTGATTTTTGTTGTGTTTTTTTTTTTAATTCACTCCCTGCATATTTCAGTGCAATCTTGCATTATTTTTGTCACAAACTACAGGATTGCTGTAAACAATTACACCAAGGGCATTTTAGAAAAATGTTAAAGGCAAATATGTTGTTGAGGCAACCAGGGTAAATTAGGCCCAAGTCAGAAACTTGACTGTTGCAGTTATGTATAGCGTGTTAAGCAGCATCAAATGCAGTTGAAGAGGTTGAAAAAATTATCTCTATCAGTTATAGAACCAGAGATAATCCTTTTTATTTGAATATGTAAAGACTCTACATTCAGTGTTTTTCTTATGTTTAGAGGGCTTTAGTTCAAAATTTTTATCAGCGACTTGGGCCTGATTTACCCTGGTTGCCTCACATCGCAGTCACCTGTTAAAATGCTTTTAAAAGTTGCCACAACTGCATTCAACTTTAAAAACGTCCACATTGTGGTATTATGTATCGGGAAAAACGGTTTAAAAGGAATGTATTTATTTGCTAAAATTATGTTTTCAGACAAATGCTTATTAAAAGACATAAATTATGCCCCCTTTATGATCAGTTAAATTACAGGGTTTGCTACATTTAAGTTCAACACTATTTCGTTTTTACAAATTAGGTTCAATCAATATAATTTGTTGAATAGATTATTATGAAACTAATTCTACAGTGCAAGGAATTATATTAGGTCTATTTATTATGTTGTATGTTCTTCAAAGACTAGCAGTAGTGGTTGGACATTGAAGGATGAGGTTATATTGATTAAGAAATTTTCATTCTCTACATGTAAATAAAAGTTGTGGTGAGAGAAAAAAACGAATCCACTGGTGCATGTTGTTTTTTTCCTTATGAATACTAAATCTCTATTAATTGCATATAACAATAACCAATACAATTTTTTCTTTTAAAATTCGATCTGCTTTTCATTTTTGTATGTTCTTAGTTTTCAATGTTTCTGAACTTCTTTCTTTTGTCTTTTCCAATAAGGTAAGATATTCCTTTATCAATCCCTGAAAGGGAAAATTTAAAGATGACATACCCAATAACACAGTTTACTTTAAAAAATAGGAATATAGAAAATAAGGAAGTGCACAACTGTGTGTATAACAGAAACATACAATGGTTTTAAAAAATTGATATGCATGTAATCTAAATTCCTAATTTTATTTTAATCAATATAAAACTACTTGTGAGACGAGATAATATTGTATAGACCCACAAGGGAATTTTCGTTAAGTTATTGAACAATCTTAATGATGTGCACAGCTCATGAATAGAACATCATGTACAATAGTCACTACATCATGCACACAGAAACACACACACGCACACACACATCGACGTTATTTCGTCTTAACTATTGTATCTATATTTCACTGGGTCATGCTGATTATAACTGGTGAAGGAGCAAACAATTTTCTACCCTTCAGTCCATGCATTATTGGAGAGAAGTCTACACGTCTGCGTGCTGATCTTTCAATAAATGTTTTATTTTAAAAGACAATTATTTGAGATAAATATTAGTGATAGATAAGAGATCGGTTTTTATTATCCTCTTTCTTACATCTCTATTAAGTAAGTTTTTTTTTCATGCTATATACTAATTCAACCCCAATAGTTAGTGGCAAATGTAAGGATACTCTTCAAGAGCTGAGCTGTAAAATATGCTGGTCAGATCGTCTTGCATCTAAATGAACTTTTCTTTAAACTCTGCTTTCCATTCTTGTAAACAGACTTTACACGAGACTGTTCGTCGTTCTATAAACCATTTTTCCAACTGGCATTTTAAAGAAACTTCCTTAAAATAACTATATATCATCATTTGATGTGAAGCAATAAGAGTTATATCTGCCAATTCAATTAAGAGTATGAAGTATCTCAGGACAGTGCTGTGTAATGGAATAGAGATCAAAGACATCCCTATGTCTAAAACTTGTTCGGAAATAGGGCTCATTTTTTTAACAATATGTGATATTGAGAGGGGTGGGATGCATTCATAATTTTGGAGCTAAGCACTTGCAATAATTAAATCATTAGCAGATTTCTTTTTCTCTTGACCACTTCTTTCAAACTCGCATTCCTTGTATTGTGTTTATACGAACCAGTTTGCATACATTTATCAAACCAGTCACAAGTTTCTCGGCGTTACACACACCAGTTTGTGGTGTTAGAGACTCGCCATATGTGGGAAGCACCACGTCTAAAAGACGAAAAGATGAGGGAAAATGAGGAGAGAAGAGGAGGATGCTAAGACTAATAGAAAGAAATAATAAAGAAGAGTCCTAGGTCTTTTTCCTCCCCGACTTTCTCTCCCTGCTCATCCTCCTCCTCATCATCATTATCATCATCATCATCATCATCATCATCATCATCATCATCATCATCATCATAATCATCAACATCATTGTCATCATCATCATCATCATCATCATGATCACCATCATCATCATCATCATCATCATCATCATCATGATCATCATCATCATCATCATGATCACCATCATCATCATCATCATCATCATCATCATCATCATCATCATCATCATCATCACCATCATCATCATTTTCATCATTATCATTTTTATCTCTATCTTCATGACATCAGTGACCAAGGCCACGTCAATAATCTTCCTTCAAAGACAAGATGACCCTTTTTGTATTTCATAGCGTCGGTAACTAAAACCGTCGCATAATAATGTAATTGCTAATCGGATGCTAAATTATTGTTTACGCTAACATGCGGCAACACGCAGTCTCAGCCATTCACACTTTCCTGAAACTAACCCAACAAGGCCAAATCTGACAAAAAAATATTCCCGATCGTGGGTTCGCATCGAGTAGGCCCACCTTCCGATCACTTGCAATAATTAAATCATTAGCAGATTTCTTTTCCTCTTGACCACTTCTTTCAAACTCGCATTCCTTGTATTGTGTTTATACGAACCAGTTTGCATACATTTATCAAACCAGTCACAAGTTTCTCGGCGTTACACACACCAGTTTGTGGTGTTAGAGACTCGCCATATGTGGGAAGCAGCACGTCTAAAAGACGAAAAGATGAGGGAAAATGAGGAGAGAAGAGGAGGATGCTAAGACTAATAGAAAGAAATAATAAAAAAGAGGCCTAGGTCTTTTTCCTCCCCGACTTTCTCTCCCTGCTCATCCTCCTCCTCCTCATCATTATTATCATCATCATCATCATCATCATCATCATCATCATCATCATCATCATCATCATCATCATCATCATTTTCATCATTATCATTTTTATCTCTATCTTCATGACATCAGTGACCAAGGCCACGTCAATAATCTTCCTTCAAAGACAAGATGACCCTTTTTGTATTTCATAGCGTCGGTAACTAAAACATAATAATGTAATTGCTAATCGGATGCTAAATTATTGTTTACGCTAACATGCGGCAACACGCAGTCTCAGCCATTCACACTATCCTGAAACTAACCCAACAAGGCCAAATCTGACAAAAAAATATTCCCGATCGTGGGTTCGCATCGAGTAGGCCCACCTTCCGAATGAGAGCCCAGCGCACTGCCACTTGCGCCAAACGTACAATTTTATCAAAGTTTGTTACTCAAGCTACTATTTACTTATGCTGTTGGGAAATCACTACTTGTAGGCCTACTACGCAGATCCGCCCCGGCTGTCTGGTCATTCTGTATTGGGACAAAGCGTTATGCAAAGATAAAGGCTTCTAGATATGAACATGCTGTGGAGGACTATGGGTTTGTGGAGTGTGAGTGTGTTTGTGTGTGTGTGTGTGTGGGGGGGTGCGTATCACTTGTCTTGTACAGTCAAATAGATCCTTTGTTAACGCGGGAGGGGAGGGGGGTAAAATGTGGAAACCAGAAGCAAACCAGGCAGTGTGTGTATAAGAGAGAGAGAGAGAGAGAGAGAGAGAGAGAGAGAGAGAGAGAGAGAGACAGACAGAGAGACAGAGAGAGAGACAGAGAGAGAGAGAGAGAGAGAGAGAGAGAGAGAGAGAGAGAGAGAAGAGAGAGAGAGAGAGAGAGAGAGAGAGAGAGAGAGAGAGAGAGGACAGAAGTGTGTATGAATTTACGTACGAATGTAAGCAAGGGTAGGAGAAGTGTTGTCGGGCAGGGTGAAGCGAAATGTGTACGTACATTGTATATTCAATAATATGCATTCTGACTTCGCCGTAGGAATCTTTGCCCCTCAAGTTACATTATAAATCTAAGGAACTAATTCCTTCTTCATTGTTTGTTTCTCACCGCCTCCCTTCTTATTGTATCCCGCCCCTTTGTTCTTCTTGACAGCATACACCGTAAATGCCAGCTGGCTCGCGTTTCTTATTAAAATAATTTATTGGGGTTCGGGTGGGGGTGTAGTGGCACTAGGGAGTTAAAAAGTCTTACACTATTGTCTTCTCAATGTGAAGGTCTGAAAGTGATTTGATACGCTAATTTACATGTAGTCAGTTGTCATGTGGCACAATATATAATCTTAACGTTGTGGTGGATTTTAAATCCCAATAATAAGTGAGGTGTGAAACGCATTGCACCAATGCGGTGTATATTAAATCCCAATAATAAGTGAGGTGTGAAACGCATTGCACCAATGCGGTGTATATAGTGATGAACGTATCAAATTCCCTTGCTTTCAAGAGATCAAGCACTTTAATACTGTAGTTTTGCTATAGGGAAACTATTCTGTCCAATAGCTAGTAACGCTATTACACTATTTCGATTCCATTTTCTTTCTGCAGTGCTGAAACTGCCTCATACATACATACATACATACATACATACATACATACATACATACATACATACATACATACATACATACATACATACACACACACATACATACATACATACATACATACATACATACATACATACACACACACACA
>RQTK01000127.1:155207-272891 GCA_003991915.1 Elysia chlorotica | reverse complement strand
GTATGATTAGTATATAGTTCCAAATCAACTCATGAATATATGAATTAGCTTGTCAAGTCTTGTTGCAATATCCCTGCGTAACTGTCTAATATAGCGGTCAGGAATTCGCTTCTTTAATTTTCGTCCTCAATTTGTCACCTTGTATACCTTGAGCAACAGCCGATGGTAGAGGGTGACATGAACTTCAATATCCTTACTGTATCGGCTAGCAAAGTCAACCATTCACCCCTCCCTACCTCACCCCCACGTTTTCCACATGGCCATGGTCCCAAACTAAGCTGTCGGGTCACTCCCTGGGGGACGCAGTATCTCTACCAGGAAGAGTTTCGTCCAGACGTTGTTCTCTCTGCTGATAAGTCTCGCCCAGTCGCCACTCTTTCTTGACGATAAGCTCTGAGAAGCCGGTCCCACTGTGTCTGTGTACCCAGAATGTGATTTCTTAGCACTCTAAACAAAGCCTGGACATAGCAGGTAAGAGATCAACTTAAGATGTAGACAAATTGTTTGCAATATTAATCAATGCATCTACTATTTTAGCACCATTGATAATAAATAAACACATGTCCGTCTACAGTACAAACATCAGTAACAACAGTTTGATTTACAAAAACGTCTACAGTAGCTCTTAAAAAGACAATGATTAGGACAATCGTTTTGAGAGAGTGGAGAATACAATATAATCCACGAAGGTAAAATAAGTTGATTAAGAAACTTCACGCCTATTATATTTGCTTCTTATCATAGTGGGTTTTTTTTTTTTAATCTTGCAGATTTTCTAGAAAAGAACTTTACGATCCCTAGCTTTTTTTTATCTTTATTATTTCATTGAAACAAAGTGAACCAAATCCATTCATGTTAAGATTTTTTGCCTATTAGCTAATGTCTAGCCGTTGTCAAGAAATTGGCCCAGATAAATTATGATTGACAGTAGGTATGTACTAATATTTAGAGGACGTCAATGGAAGATAATAGACTTTTATATTCTCCATGAAAACGTTACTCAAAGCGTGTATAGTTTCTGAATATATGCAGATTTCCTGTCTTTATTTTGTCTCCCCTTTTTTTCTTTCCACACACACACACACACACACACACACTTTTTAAGGATTCCAGGTGGACAATTCGTTAGAGCTTACACCCAAATATCCACACTCACATTCTTTGCGTTTTCGGGCCCCAAATCCTTGGTAGGAGAGTGTAGAGACCCGTCCTTTTAAGTTTCGGCCTGCCCGACCAGTGCAGGAAAATTTATGTATGCGATGCAAATAACCTGTACACACCCTTTTTGATCGTCATGTCCTTTACTTGTCTCTCCCCAAAAGTTTTTTTTTTCATATCTCTGTTACTCTCTCTCTCTCTCTCTCTCTCTCTCTCTCTCTCTCTCTCTCTCTCTCTCTCTCTCTCTTTTCAGATTTTCCTCCCCATCAATCAGTCTGTTAATCCCCTTTCCCCCCTATATATCTGTTTATTTCTCTGTCTCTGATGAAAGCAGTTTCATCTCCTTTCTTTTGGTATATTTTTTCCTTTCCCTAAATCCGCTTTATTTGCCTCTTAAAACGTCCTTATGTTTTGTATAGCTTAATCTGACCTCCTCATGTCTGAAAAATTTATGTTTCCTATACACCCCTCCGGCGCTGTGAACTAGTATAGCCCAATGAATCGCTACCTCCTATTCTCTTTCGTTTTCTGTTTATAATCTCTATCCTATTCTCTCACGCTGTGGCTGTCTGTCCGTTCGTATCTTTTTCTCTCATGGTTTTGGGAGATTAATGGACCACATGCCCCCTCTACTTATGTTGACAAATTTGCATTATTGTAATTAGCCAAGGCCATGTACGTCATTACATTGTTTGTTGTTGTGGGAACATTCTAACTCACTGTTGGCCACCCTCTCCCATTTTCACCCATGGACTCTATAGTGTATTATTAGTTTAAAAAATACAAAACCTAGTTTTAAAAACTATAATTAAACATGTCGGCATTTTAGCCTTTATCAGTTGTACCTCCTGGACTGTTAGATGCGCTCATATGTACAATAAATTAAGCTTTGGTAGAAAAATATACAGATAAACACAATGTCGAAATAACTGGTTGAATCTTCTATTTGGCCGTCTTTTTAATATGAGTGATATCCAATGCATTGCTTCAACACGTGTATCAAGACTTTGTATACATAGTTATCTTCATTATATTTAAAATATTATTATGAACCTTACAATAAAAAATACATGTTCCTTCTACATTTTTTGATACTTTTAAATATTAGCTTGTGTTCATTTTCACGTCAGTGTACATTAACGTAATTATTGTCGAGAAAAGAATGGGTAAAAAAGGTTGGAATTATTCATCACAATTAGGATGTTAACTTGGAATGCGATTAGTTAATCGGGGAAGGGTTTGAGTTCTTTATCAAGTTCAAGACTAAGCCCAAATCGTTTCCCTTTCTCTCCAGCATTAATGGAAGTGCCACGGCAGAGTCCTATCAAAAATGCAGTTGAAACGCATCCTAGATCCATGCCTGTAAGAGTGAACTTACAGTACCTAACCTGAACCTCTGGCGCCCACTGGTAAAGCTCCGCTATAATAAAACCTTTTCAGGTGTTAAAAAACGGGCGTCCATTGCCGATACAAATGACAGTTCGAATAAGAAAACTGCCAAAACGAAAGAAAGATCGGAGTCTTTTCATTGTAGAATCCCTACACACCAGACAAGCTTTTCTTGAAATGTGCCCATAAACAGAGTGTTGCTCATAAAGAAGCTTATCAACAAGGTTAATACAACCAATCGCTGTATCTAGTGATCTACTGGGCATTAATTTAAGTGTAGAAAATACACACCGTCTGAAATAACCTTAAAATTGCGAGTGTAAAAGAATGGTCTTCTAGGTATCAACCTCAACTTTTAAAGAAAAATGTCTCTTATCAAAAAATGTAGACGCTACGATCTAATCTTTATCGTCATAACTTTGGTTGTCTTCGTGGCCCTTTGGCAAGAGCGTTCCTATCAATCTAGCTGTTGCATTAACACTCTGGAAATTCTTAAAACTCAGGGGGAAAGACAGACTCGACTCGTATCCGACTTTTTATACAGGAATCAACTGTCATCTATGTTGGTCGCATCGGCAGAAAACTCCAAGTATAATGAAACGACCAACCTACGGCAACATTTTTACGAGCGTTGTTTTTCTCGGCCAGCCGTCAAGCCGTCCAGAAAGGATAGCAAGGACCATCCTCTGTTTCCAGGCTTTGTTATAGAGAACAAGGATCTATGTGCATCTGTCGAACGTGTGGACGTGCTGGTCTATATAAACAGCGCTGTGCAAAACCGCGAAAGAAGGCGCGCCATCCGGCACAGTTGGGCGAGTCAGAGCGCTTTTACTGGCGTGACGGTCAAGCTGGTGTTTGTGCTGGGCCGGCCAGCGGGGAGACGCGAGCAGCTGGGGGTACTCTCTGAACAGGCATCCTCTGGGGATATCGTGCAGGCCAAGTTTGAGGACACCTTCAGGAACTTGACACTCAAGGCCGTGACCTTCATGGCGTGGGCCAACTCCCACTGCCCGCAGGCGCAGTATGTTGTTAAAGTTGATGACGACATGTTTGTAGACATGTTTGGTGTTATTTTCAAAATCATACCTAAGATAGCAGACAAAAGCTATGCGATGGCATGTTCTTATACGAAAAATGGAAAGATTAACCGGAATCCACAGAGCAATTGGTATGTGGATAAAACAATGCTTGCCGGACAAACTCACTACCCTGGTTTTTGTCCTGGTTTCTTTTCTGTGATAACTGGGAATATCATTCCTGAACTTTACGAGGGATCTTTTACTGTGAAAGAATTTATACCGATAGACGATGTGTATATGACTGGTCTGTCGTTGAGGAATCCTAGAAATGTAACCATAGTCGACATTAAAGATCAGCTTTACACAAACGAGAGATCTGATCCTGATCAGGAAATCCAAGTGAACGGACGTTTTGAATATATAGCGTTCCGGGTGAAGAAAGAATGGCAGCACGGAACTCTATGGAACCTAAGACTTGACAAATTGACCAGTATAGAGGACAGTTTTAGCTCATATAGAAATACTTTTGCCGTCTACAACAAACAGCCTGTCGTAATTAAGAAATAGTCGAAGGATAGTTTGTGAGATTGTCAAATCGACTACTAAAAAGCCGATTTTTTATTACTTCGGTGTCTCAAATCGGTGTTCAGTATATTTCGTAATATTTCATGTGACTTGAGGATTTATAACTTTTTTGTCTTCGCATTTGCTTGTTAACTTATTAATGTTATTTTCTGAAACACATTATGTAAATAAAAAACGGGTGCATTTCTTTCATTTTAATAGCAGATAAGTTGACTCTAGGACCAAATACCGTCTCACTAGCCCAAAACATTTTGGGAATTTGATCATTCTCGACTCTTTTTGTTATCAAGGTAAAGAACAATATTATTGTTGATGGCTTGTATATGATCGGGGCTTCTTAAATTATTGCCATTTTTGGCTAGAATTAAGATTCATAGCACTTCTCTCTTTATTGCCATTGTTTCGCAAAAATTGGGATTCATATAACTGCTCTTTTTATGTACCTTCAAACTACGAATACAGGGGCATGCATTGCTTATCATACAAATCGCCATTCCTTTATGTTGTTTCCCTTTTCGTTCAATCACACCAGTAGGATCTATGCTATTAATTAGGCACCTCAAGCAATTCAAAACATCAAACTCCAACATCAACAATACAACAGCAACAAAAAAGAACAACAAGAACAACAACAACATCAACAACAACAACAACAACAACAACAACAGCAACAACAAAACCAGCAGCAATAGCATCACTACCGCACCAACAACAACTAAAGCCCATACTTTTCATAGATAGTGCATTCTGACAAGTATCCATTGAGTATTAGATGCGCGCCATTCTATAACAAGATCAGTTTGTTTTCTGTTTAGATAAACATAACTGTAGTGAGAGCTAGTCTTTTTAAACGTGCTTTTTCCTTGACATTATAATTCTGTCAAAGTCACAACAGTTTTTAAATGGCTTTACATTTCCTTTGCTTCCACTTCGCATATTTTCTCGACATAAATTATATGTCTTCTTAAACTCATAAATAGATGCAGTGAATCTTTGGGTTTAAATAGTCTTATAAAAAATTTCACCAAAGAGAAAACGTGAGACTTTGTTTCTTTATATATTGTCAAATCTTATTTCTTAAACTTTGTAAATATTGTGTGTGATCAATTTTAATGTGAATGATCACTTTTAAACTCAAAGAAATCATTCCCCCTTTTTCTTTGTCTAAGACCTTTTTTTCCAGTAAATTAATATAAATATATGCGAAATATAAATATAAATTAAGAAAGAGACAGACAAACCGACAGGCGGACAGAGTGAGACAGAGAGAGAGAGAGCGAAAGCGAAAGCTAGGAGAGAGACACAGAGGCACACCATAAATCGAGAGATAGAGAGATACACGGAGAGAAGAGACAGGAGAGAAAGAGAGAGAAGCAGGCAGACAGAGAAAGACATATAATTATATATTATTTATTATTATTATTATTATTATTATTATTATATCAGAAAAATGCACACAAACTAAAAAATGTTACATATACACTCATACCTATGCTTAGCTACTTATGTTACCTCAATAGTTAGTCACATTACACTGCAATGTTTATTTAGTACATTTTGTATAATAATTTTAATTCTACTATATTTTAAATACCGATCTTTAAAATATTTTAAAAAATAAACAAAAACAAAATGAATTGATTATATTTTGGCAAGTTGTGTTTTAATACATCTTTATAGTTCATGTTTTGAATGCATAAAGATATCTTTAAATCAAACTTAATACACAGTATTTAGATGCTTTAGTTAGTAGATAAAATGCTCTTTTTGCCACTGGCTAATTGTCACTTTTTCGTATATCAGAGCAATCAAAGTGACATAGAAACACCAAAACATAATACAAACCGTTGGAAAAACTGTTCGTTAATTCTTATAAAAAAATTAGTACATTCCTCTTATACTATAAATATAAATTTAAACTCGTACAGAAATGTTTAATAAAAAATTGCGTACACTCGTTTTAGAGTGTGAAGTCGTCAAAAATGTGGGGACAGATATTGTCGTAAAAACTAAAGTGGGAAAAATGTTGAACATCTGCGAACCTTTTATTTCGAAAAATAAGTTTAAATTGTTGGATTTTTGTAAAATGTGTGTTTTTATGCTAAAATATTGAACACACAGTTAGGCAGTTTACATCACAGGATATAGTCTCTATAACCTGTGGTTTACATTGTTTTGCCAGCGTAGTAGGCTGAATGAAAAATACCCCCTGTGTATCATTCCTTCCTAATTTTGCACACATAAAATGTGGGAAATGAATAACTTTTCAGCTTCATACGCAGAATGTTTTTCATTTCGTTGACTTTGGGTGACTTGGTTGTTTATTTTTGGAAGCCATGGAGCGACTTATTCTAGTTTCTAAAGAGGACATACATGCAACAATGTAGAATTGCATTCCTAACCAATGAACGGCATTGCTAATCAAATATAGATCAATGTTCAGGATGCTTCAGAGGACTTAGGATTTGACCCACCGTGTTGTTTGACATGCTCACTGGTTTCCTGTCTCGCAGATATCGGTGCATGACAGATATACCGCTAACATATTCATAAGCAGCTTCCTAAAGACATAGCAACATCACTCTGAACACAACTGATACATGAATCTTTAATTATGCAAAACAAAAACAAAAACACTTATGCCAGTATACCGATACGTATTATTCTGTATGCCTTGAATCGTCTTTTGTTAGATGCTGTCCTGTGTTACTGTATATGACTTGGGTTTCCTTTCTCGCTTCTCTTCTAAAGGAATGGGGTTGGGGGAGGGGACAGTTTTAAGCCTCATGTTCATGTATGAGCTTATTACGCCCAACCTCTTGAATGTATCCATTGATTAAACCTCATGTCGGCTTGGTCTGCAGTGTTATGCCTACCTTTTAAAAGCACATAATGAAAACTAGCTTTCTGTTTTCTGTTCTATGTAAACGTTAGTTCATATGACGGTTCAACCTTAAGGTGATGCCCAAAATGAGTTTATAACAGTATAGAAACGATTTTAAATGGACACAGTTCTATTTTTCAGTTTATACTTTTTCACATAAAAAAACAATATAGTAGAAGTCTTCGCTTTACATATTTCTACCGATGAATTCTATGAAACAAATAACAAAATGCACGTAACATAAAGGAGGTTAACTTCCCATCTCAAGTTCAAGTATTAATTGGAGATGTAAACTACAGCAAAGTATAATATAATGATTGTAATAACTTAGAGGAAATGATCATTTAGGCTTGTTTGATTATACACAAAGCATCATCGCATATTTTATTTTATGGTCGATCACCAATGTTTCTTTCTCCTATTTAAACATGGATATAGCGGGTAGGCTCCTGGTGAAAAAAATAACACCAAATTGTTATCATTACAGGGATTTATTAAATTTTTGAAAGAAATAATATATTTAACCAAAAGTGGTTTGATTCGTTTTTAAAAATACACATGTACTTACTTTTAGTATTACTTAAGAAGAAAAAATGGTTACCTGAAGCTTTCTCACATAACAATTTTAGGATAAATTTAGAATTGTGAAACAGCATTTCCAGAAGGAATAGAACTAGAATCAACAAACTATGGAAGCGTCTTTTGGTGGTACGTTATAAAGTTATGACTTTGGTGTTGGCGTTGGATTTAGGAAACGCCTCAGAAATTTGGTACGCTTAAAAGAAGTAAAAATAAGAATGGAGAATGAGTGTCACCAATTAGAGGAAAATAGTTTTGAAATAGAACGACCAACAATGGAAAATCATTATTTTGATAATCGTGGCCAAAAGAGATAGAATTCAGAATACTTCATTAATCCATCTTGGGGAATTTTCAGTTACAGGTTAAATGAGAATTAAATAAATACAATATTACACAGATACATAATTGTAGTGTACAAGTAGGTATAGTAGAAACATGTTACATTGTCAATAATACAGCTGTCGTATGTCGGTTTTCAGTCACAAGTGTATATCGAAAAAAAAGGGAAAGAACTGTTCCTTGAGGTGCGCCAGTCTTTGTCATAACTGTCTCAGAGGTAACGGAGGGGCTTAGTTGTACAAACTCGGGAAGTCAGGTAGTCTAGAGTCCGGAGAATAGTGGATAGAAAAATGTTGTTATAAAACAGCTTATCGCAAAGCACATGAGGTTGTATAGTATTGAAAGCACTACAGAAAAAAATCAAGCGTATTGAGTCATCGACACCTCTTTTAGCTCGGTACTCAAACTGGAGAGGATCCATAAATTTATTTAGAAGGGGGCCAAAATGAAACAGGACGCATCTTTCAAAAACTTTCATGACACTTAAAGTCAACGCGATAAGGCGTTAAATTGTTGGGGTGGGAACATAGCATCTACAGACAAACAAAAAATAAATAAAGTAATAAAAAGATCAGAGAGAATAATTGGAGTAGACCTGGGAAGATTGGATGACATCTGTGAAAGAATGTCAGCTAAAAAGGAAAACCAAATACTTAAAGACACAACACGCCCACTCAAAAAAGAATATATAGTATCGGGAAGATCAGGACGATTTTTAACAATACAAAGAAGAACAGAAAGACGAAGAAATTCGTTCATACCATCAACTGCAAGAATGTTGGCCAAATATTGAACACGCATACATAATAAGAACACATTATGACTACAGATCTGTAACACAGCTACTATTCCGCATAATTTATTTAACTAATGTTTTGATTTTTTTTTGCAATGTCTATTTAATGAGTAATATGTGTAAACTATGTAAACGTTTAGTTATGTGCCTAAATGAATTGTTTGAAGAACCTTTGAGTAAATGTGAGTGTGCGTTTATGTATACTTGTGTGCACTTCTATATATATATATATATATATGCCAAATTGCCCTTGAGGATTAATAAAGTTATCGCATCGTATCGTTCATACAGTGCACGTTAGTTTTCTTAGGTACGGGGATTATGCTTGAGGGACAAGGGGAACCCGACATGTATTAATCGACAATAAGAATTGATAAAATTGGAGAGCACAAAATGTTAATACATTTGAGCCTACCTCGTCATTTCCTGACGCCTTACTAGGTTCCAGTTTTTTTAAGGTTTCTGAGAACCTCCTCTTCCCTATTTATGTATTCTTTCATCTTCCACGACCAGTCTTTCACACAGTGGACCTATCAATGTGTTTTTACTACAGGAAAATAATATTTAGTATATATATAGACTTGAATTATTTTGATTATGTCTTTTCAAATTTTGAGGATGTTGTGTTCATCTACGTAATTGTTTTTAGAAATATAGATTTTTTTTCTTTATCTTTGTTCCAATGTTACATCTACGAGGGCAGGCTGATAAATAAGGGCCGTTTTTTAATAACTTTTTTATTTGAAGGACTACAGAAGCAAGTTACACATCAAATGAAAGCTTAGAGTCTCCCCTATCTGATGAACTATCATTTTTCAACATAGTCACCATCGCGTTCAATACAGAGGCGCCAGCGTTGTACAAGTTTTCGCATTCCGTCGGCGAAGAATTCTGGTGCCTGGGATCGGCACCAAGAGCGAACATCCGCCTCAACTTCTGCATCGGTTTCATAGTGATTTCCTTTGAGATGTTTCTTCAGCAAAGGAAATAAGAAAAAGTCAGACGGGGCCAAATCAGGATGTGGTATGGTAGGAAGTTCCAACTGCTGTAAAGCGCACTGGGTTTGGCGACTGGTGTGTGGCCGAGCATTATCGTGCTGAATGACAACGTCTTTGACTTTGTCCTGTCGAACCCGTCTGAGTCGGCACATCAATGCACGCAGAGTTGACACATATCTCTCTGAATTAATTGTTGTGCATTGCTACAAAAACTCAATATGGACGATAACTTCCATGTCCCAGAATATTGTCAGCAAAACCTTTCGAGCTGATGCAACGACTTTGAACTTCTTCGGGGCTGGAGAGATCTTGTGTCGGTACTGCATAGACTGCATCTTGCTCTCTGGATCATAGTGATGCACCCAAGACTCGTCACCAGTGATGATGCTCCGCAGAAAACGCTCGCCGTCATGAGTGAATCTTTCCAACAGTTGTGTACAGATCGTTTTCCTCTGTGCCTTCATTTCCACAGTGAGCTGTCTCGGTACCCATCTTGCCGAGACTTTCCTGTAACCAAGGTGGACTATTTTTCCCTTGAGGATTAATAAAGTTATCGCATCGTATCGTTCATACAGTGCACGTTAGTTTTCTTAGATACGGGGATTATGTTTGAGGGACAAGGGGAACCCGACATGTATTAATCGACAATAAGAATTGATAAAATTGGAGAGCACAAAATTTTAAAACATTTGAGCCTACCTCGTCATTTCATGGCGCCTTACTAGGTTCCAGTTTTTTTAAAGGTTTCTGAGAACCTCCTCTTCCCTATTTATGTATTCTTTCATCTTCCACGACCAGTCTTTCACACAGTGGACCTATCAATGTGTTTTTACTACAGGAAAATAATAGTTAGTATATATATATAGACTTGAATTATTTTGTTTATGTCTTTTCAAATTTTGAGGATGTTGTGTTCATCTACGTAATTGTTTTTAGAAATATAGATTTTTTTTCTTTATCTTTGTTCCAATGTTATTATAGTTTCAAAACTTGTAGGCCTATTAGCCTATTGAAGGAAAAGTTTAATCGAATAGTTTTGAAAAACATATTTTATTATTTCTTTCTTTAAACATCATAAGATTACAAACGGGAGATATGAAATTATCTGGATGTTCCATGCTCTTTTCAATCCAGGCAGTATTGTCGTGTGCAGCAGAGATCTTTGGGTCGCTATTCACTCACCATAGCATCAAAGAGACGGTCCAGACAATTACAGGCTGCTTGATTTAACTATTCATCCGGAAACTGCAGAAATTTACAAAAAGGATCGACCATACAATGATATGATTTTGTGGATCTAGAGCATTATTTTAAAAAAGCAAGAAGGAAAAAGATGTGTGTGTATCACAGCTGTATATGCACGTGTTTGGTTTGTGAAGTCTTCAAATAAGTCCGTTTATGCATAACACTCCACTTATTCCGAAACTGAAGAGACAGAAGCCAAACCAACAACTGAACAATGCCTCGCCTCGGAGAGTTTTCTCGGGTGTATGTTCGCAAGATGGTCTCCAGCTACCCAGCTTTGATTTTAGCCATCTTAGCTTTCCTGACGCTTTGGCAAACAACAAATATTAGAAGATCAGATGAACGTTTCGGCTATCTCAATTTGACATCTGGTGTAAATGTCATGGCAGCGGATCTAAGTGTTCTTGTCGATACCAAGACCAACATTATTAACGCAGACTTCAAACGCGCACAGTAAGTATCTTCTCTCTCTCTCTCTCTCTCTCTCTCTCTCTCTCTCTCTCTCTCTCTCTCTCTCTCTCTCTCTCTCTCTATCTCTCTCTCTCTCTCTCTCTCTGTCTCTGTCTCTCTGTCTCTCTCTCTCTCTCTCTCTCTCTCTCTCTCTCTCTCTCTCTCTCTCTCTGTATCTTTCTGGAGAACAGCCACCTCTAGGGTCCCTGTTGAGAAATACGTGCATCCATTAAGTACATTTCCCTGGGCCAACATTGGCTTCCGAGGCAAAAAGTACGTGGTCCGAGCCCTGGCGATTTCGCCCCCTACTGATTGGGTCGGTGTCTGTTTAATATGAACGGCTGAGATAAGAGTCATGGCATCCCCTGTCTCGTTTGTGGCCGCACATAAAAATTGTCAGACGTCAGTCTTAGGGCTCGTCCACAATATTGCCTATATAGTGTTGATGTTGGACTTTAAACCAACTGAACTACAACTACCCTCTCTCTATATAATATGTAACTCTCTCCTTCTCACTCACAGACACACAGACACACATGCACACACGATGAATTTCTTCCCATTATTTATGTATTTCTCTTACTAATGAGCTCTCCGATTAAATAGAAAAATGATTAACGAAATCTGCCTACTTATGATTATACCGTTGCTTTGAGATGCTGCTGTTGTTCTTTACTTTTTATGTTAAACCGTTCTATGTGTATGCCCTTTGACAAGATGTCTTTTTTTAAATTGTATTTGAGATAGACCATGTCTATTTATAAATGTCTTCTGTTTAATATTTTTCAATTCCAAAATTGGGTTAATCATATCAAGTTTCTATTATTGTAAATAAGCTTACAAAAGTGCATTTTCTTTTCAAAATAATAAGACAGTTGATTACACATGTACTTTCTTTCCGAATCTCTTTTCTCAAACTTAATGACACATGACTCATTCGCAACGGTTGTGATATTTATTACTGGGAAAATTTTCGATTTCATCCGTCAACAGAAATAACCCAGATGGCAGCATCGACGTCATTTTTCGTGTATATCGGACACCCAGGTCTTCTGAGGCGAAGTCCACTGCTGTGAAACTTCCCCAAATACACATGAATTCCTCCAAATCGCCCGCCCAGATTCCACCAAACGGCACCGTCCCAAGGACAGCCTACCCCCTGACTCTGGGCTCAGATTTCCTCATCAACACGCTGACCCTGTGTCCACTCAACACACCTGTGGACTACCTTATCATTGTGCACAGGTAAAGTTCTTTACTCAATTCGCTTCTTGCTCAAATTCAATTCCAATATCCAGGTCTGTTGAAACTTGATCCTGCTTTATATTTCAAAAGATATGATATGGGACCTTGTCAATATTGACGCAGAGAGGGAAAGACAATTAATGAGTGGCAATAAATCATCCCGAATAGAATACATAATTAGATAGTAAGAGATTGTTTTTGATCCAATGTCGAAATTTTAGTCCAGCAACCCAATGATCGTAAGATTTGATACCTCTCATTATTTACAAAGTCTTTTCTGAGAATGCAACGAAATCCTTTACGCTTGTTTTAAAAAGATCTGAGTCTGCAGTGGGTGCCAATATCTTTAGTGTTTTAAAACACGTGTGTTTATCAAAAAGTAAACGAACCGATCAGAAGCGAAACAAACCACGTCGGGTGGGTCGTTTCTGTAACGTGTATCCACCAACAGACTCTCACTCCAGAAATGAGCTGGCTAGTCTGTTAGCCTACTTTTTTTTAGTCAAATTTAGGGGTTTCCGGTTCTGTTGTTTTTCTATAGACTATCCATTCCTCTATGATAAACAGTCACCAAAATCAATGAAATATTGAATATCTTTATGTCACGATGGGGTTGTTCTGAAGTACCTTCCACAGAGATAGCCCTATTAACCAACTGAGTACCGTAACTCTTCAGCTTTTTACATTATTTTCATGACAATTTGTACAAAAACACATTTCTCCTAAATCTGAGACAATTTTTAACTAAACCTAACATCAGAGAGACAATATAATAAGGGAAGATAATTGTACTCAGAAGGGTCATTAGGAGGGAAGAAATAAGCAGAGAACGTCATTTTGTATCCTTTTAGTTTTTCCTGTTTTTCTCAAAACGTCTTTTTGAGATCTTTCATGCACTGTAAATGTGTAAAAATGGTTCAATTTATATAAATTTTGAACACAAAATATCTAACCATATCTTATGAACATGCAATAATTATATTTTCTGACAGTTTTCCATTACTAATTAGGCCACAATTATATAAGTATGAAAATAAACGTCTATAACTTTTTTCTTTACATTCAGTCATAAATATTTTAGGTTCATGGGATAAAGCATTCTATGTAGTAGGCCTACTTGTGTGCAAAAATGAAGCTGAACAAACAATAAACAAAAAAGATATGATGTTTTACAAATATATGATTTTTTTCCGCGGTGGAAATTTGGAAACCCAATTTGCATAAAATTTACATCATTTCCTACCGGTTTTGATAGTAACACGCCAAAAACGAAAAAAATACAGTCAATGCCGGTATGCCATCAAAATTGTTTTGCCCGTATCAGTATATTGCTGCCTTAAACAAGAAAAAATAGCCTCTAAATCATTATTTTTGTCAGTTTTAGCGTTTGTTCCTAACTTTGGAGCGTTTGAAACGAATAGTGCTACCGCTTTCTTAAATGTTTCTTTAATTTCATTGATACTATTTACTTAACATTCTTTATATATTGCAGTGCTACCACTAACTTAAGATTTCTCATTAATTGCAGTGCTTCCACTCTTTTTATTTTTCCAATTTATTGCAATGCTATCACTCCCTGTAATGTTCTTATTTAATTCAATACTACCGCTAACTTAACATTTCTCATTAATTGCAGTGCTTCCACTCTCTTGAATTTCCTATTAAATTTTATTGCAGTGCTATCACTCTCTTTAATTTTCTTATTCATTGCAGTGCTGCCGCTAACTTAACACTTCTTATATCATGCAGAGCTTCTTACTTATTGCAGTGACATTGCTTTTCTTTTATTGCTGTGATACCGCTTACTTAACATGTCTCAATCATTGCAGTGCTACCGCCTACTTCCAGCGGCGCCGCGATATCCGAGAGACGTATGGAGGGCGAGGCGTGTTCGGTGACGTGTCCCAGAGAGTGGTGTTCATGCTGGGCACGACCACGGACCCCGTGGCCACCCGCATGATACAACACGAGGCGCTGCGACACGGGGACCTCGTCCAGGGCCGGTTCAGGGACTCCTACCATAACCTCACCCACAAGGCCGTCATGGGATTCCGGTGGGCGGCCAGCCACTGCTCCCAGGCCAAGCTTATTCTTAAAATAGACGATGACGTCTTCGTGAATACGTTCAAACTGGTGAGCGACGTACTCCCTGTGTATACAACCAGCAAACGCCGTATTGCGTGCCATTTGCGAAAAGCTGGAACTAGCCCCATCGTGAGAGGGAAAGGTCGCTGGCGCGTTAGTGACGACGAGTTTAAAGGTTACAGCCGGTACCCGTTCGATCACTGTAACGGATATTTCGTCATCATAACTGCGGACCTGCTAGAGCCGTTGGTGAGGGCGGCGTGGCTGAACCCTTTCTTCTGGATCGATGACGTCTACGTGTTTGGCGTCCTACCCGCCACGGTGGGATCTGTGACATTTGTCAACATACGCAGCAACCTTACCCTTCATTTCCCCAAGGGAAAAACTTGTGTGGAGAAAGAAGGCTTCAACTGCAATCTGCTGGCCATCAGCCAATACAGAGAAGGGGGCATGGAGGCTCTATGGTACTCCTTGCTTTCCAACATGTCCGACCCGTTGACGACAAGATTCAAATTATTTCAAAACTCTTGATTTGTTGCAAAAAGTTTGTGTTTGAGTATTATATCCATTTACATTTTAAGGAAAAAAAAGTGACTTGTACGCTGCAGTTTTACCTCAAGGTATAATTTTATGCAACGTTAAATGCCATGTTTTAAAAAAACGTGTATAATGTAATTTCATTTCAGTCTCTCTTTGAAAATATGAATGACTGTACGCATAAATATAAGTAATCAGCAATCCTCCGAAATCAGAAAGTAAACCAACTGTTTGCTTTGCCATGTACGTAGCGCCAAATCTGAGTGAAAGGGTAGATGGGTTAATTTTCTAAGCAGTACAATTATTAAATCCAAATAATTATAAATTAATGGTAAAGATGAATCTTCAGGCGCATAAAACGAGCACATTTTTAAAAAGATTCCAGGCCTATGGCATAACTAAGTGATAAAGCTTGTTTAAAAAAAACCCTGAGATATAGCAAAATAGCTATAAAATGCTGCCCGGTAAATTAATGCTTGGGCGTATACATTTCAATAACAATGAATAGGGTAAATTTGGTCGAAGACAGTATTTGTAGCTCAACATTGGGCACCAACAGATAACACTGACCAATCACAAAGCTTTGGAACTTTGACCAAACACTCGTCCTAATCTCCAACTTCTAAGCCATGGAGGAATGTAACTCCGTTTGAAATCTTTGAACTTGGATTAAGGTGTCGTTCAAATATATTATTACACTTATTTGGGGACCTCTTCACCCCCCCCCCTCCCCCTTTTTTTTATAACAGGGTTTCCCATCTCTTAACACGTTTCTTACAAAGGCCAACGACCCCCACAATCCCCTATTGGGATTATAATTTGAACGGCCCAAAGTCTTTAAGAGCCTTATAGAAGAAATGGCTGCTCGTTAATACATTCGCTTACAGAGGGAGAGAGAGAGAGAGAGAGAGAGAGAGAGAGAGAGAGAGAGAGAGAGAGAGAGAGAGAGACAGACAGACAGACAGACAGACAGACAGAGAGAGAGAGAGAGAGAGAGAGAGAGAGAGAGAGAGGTATGTCGAGACATACCAGACAGGCAGATAGCAGAACACAGAAATTAAGAGAATGAGAAAGAGAGACGATGAGTGTGTTTATGAGAGGGGTGGATATACAGAGCATATAGCCTGTATATATGACGCACGAATATTCAGTCACTCACTCAAAACACATGTATCGCGAGATGGCTACACTTTTAAGTTGGACGATTTAATATATAAGAGAGAGAAAGAGAGAGAGAGAGAGAGAGAGAGAAAGAGAGAGAGAGAGAGAGAGAGAGAGAGAGAGAGAGAGAGAGAGAGAGAGAGAGAGAGAGAGAGAGAGAGAGAGAGAGAGAGAAGAATTCAAATGATTGACATTTGCCTAAACAAAACCCTTAATGGTGGTGATAAAGAAGTAAAGCCAACAGCAAAAATTTCCCTCTTGTGGTTTTTTATTTAATTTTATTATTAAAAGGTGTTTCTTACTGAATTTCCTGCAAGTGCAAAATTTCGATAGAGCTTTAGAGCAGTAGACCTCAAGAACATGTAATTAAAAATAAAGAAAAAAGAAAAAAAAAAGCCCAATTCATAACTCTTGGGAAGACTAGCAAGTAGGAACATACATGCACAACGAAAGCTTGGCTTGATATGTGAGATGGTATGTGATAATTAATTTGATCTAAACTCAAAATTTAAAATGAGCACAATTTCAAGATACATGTAAAACAAACACAGTTTAGATCATGGACAATAAACTCTTTTAATATCATTTTACTACAAAAGAACTGTCAGATGACACACCAAGTTCACTGTTTGGAACAGAGGATAGGAATTAATAGTGATTCATGTAGATCAAAAACAAGTAAAAATAGTAGAATAATACTTGTCACTCACCTTAAAATCACAGAGGGAAAACGATTCCAACTACTTCAAAATGTTACTTTTAATATCCATTGACAACATTAATAATAGAATTATCAAAGAGTCAACGAGATGTTAAATGATGTGATTTCATCCCACATGGCTGTTTCTTTTTCATCCATCAATTGTATCTTGATTTAGCTTAGAGACAGATTTTCTTTTACTGAACCCTATGTGATGCAATTTTAATTGCAGGATCTAAAAGCCTCTTAACTTGTCATGTATAACTAATACCTTATAAAATCATTTATATTTTGTAAAAATCATGTCATAATTGCATTTTGGCACAGAAAATGTAGGGTTTTTAAAACATGAAAAGCATATGCAAATTGGACTTGAAAAAAATTATAACATCAACAGATACATTTTTAAATATAAAAATCATATTTCATTTAAAATTCAATTTCATTTCCATGTCCAATGCATACAGAGATTTTTCTTGGGTATTCTGGCTCAAGAAACAAATGAGATTAAAAAAAAAACTCTTCCACAGTTTTTACATTTACATGTAATTGGTATATAAGCAAGGAATCATTAAATTTCAATTGCTACCAAACGTTATTAAAAACACTCTCTGATTCTCTAAAATGATAATTGTCATAGAAACTCATATTTTCTTTAAAATGTATTATCCAGGATAATTCCACTATCTAGTATGAGCCTTCTAATCTTCTGCTCTTGTTTCAATCAATTTTGTTTATAATGCAATAAAAGCCAAACACATTTTTATATTTTAATTCTAAAAAAAAACAAAAAAACAAAAGCTATATTATAGCTAGACATTTTTTAGTGGGAGTATCGCTTACTCTTTAATAATTTTACATAGAAGCCCACAAGTTCTTAATTAAAGCCTATCAACTGCTGGCACAACTCTTGGTTCCACAACACTATGTCAAAGAGCATACACAAACTTTACTTTTAGTTCAGCTACAGTTAAAAACTAATGTTTATCTTGAAATTAGAAATTTTGAACAGCATCAAGCAATCATTTCCGCTGACATAAAGACCTTGCATCATACACACTGAAACCCTCAAAGGTTCCTTTTGATTGTTTTTATTTTTTATTTCTATCATCAAGGCTGACATACAGCTACCGTAATACATGTACAAATGCGTCATAATTAATGCATGAGCTAAAATAAAAGCATCCATGGTTTAAATTCATTAAAAACAGTTTATCATTTTTACACTGCAGTAATACTTTTTGTACAATGATATGCATTTGAAGGCACATTTCATTGTGCTTAAATTAAATAAATCTTTGAATAAAAAAACATGTACACCAATTAATTGTCATTCTTGAATTATTTATATACACAGACTTTTGCTGTCCCAGAACTTACCTGAAAGTCAACAGTTGAACAAAATGTACCATTGAGAGAAAACATATCAAACTTGTTTGATAAACAGATTTCTGCATTGACTTGAACATCATAAGTATGCTGTATACTATAACAACATATTTTTGAAGTTTGTCATGTACAGTTTGCATTCGCAACTGCTCACATAACATGTGACATTTTAATATGTGATACAGAATTGTTTTTAAAAGCATAAACATTTTTAATCATTTGGACATAAGCTCCTCAATTTCTTCAACATTTTTAGGACAGGTGACTGACATATTTATAGGGTTTGAATCTGTAACTAAAATGTTGTCTTCAATTCTGATTCCTATGCCACGATATCTTGATGCCACTGAATAATCATCAGAGGGTATGTAGATACCTGATAGGAAAGAAGTAAATCTATGTCAGACTTGCTCTTTTGTGACAGAAAATTAAACCTTACAAG
Source organism: Elysia chlorotica (assembly GCA_003991915.1). Taxonomy (NCBI): domain Eukaryota; kingdom Metazoa; phylum Mollusca; class Gastropoda; family Plakobranchidae; genus Elysia; species Elysia chlorotica. The sequence goes on along the minus strand of RQTK01000127.1, from coordinate 253,887 downwards.
CATGTCATACTTTTTACCCTTTTCCACGCTTTGAGTGGTCTATGTGAGCCCCCAGTACCTTTCAGGATAACATACATACATATATATATATTATGTTCAAAGTAGGAAAACATGCAAAAATTAAAGTAAAGTTCTCACTGTAAGTATCTTAATTTACAAAAATGCTTGGAGCCAATTCTCTAACCCCCCCCTGCCGGACATATGATAAGGTATGAATAGGGTTGAATAGGAAGAGAGATGGCAAACTGAATGACAAACTGTTTGTAATAATGTACCCATCTTTTTTCTTTATTTTAATTCCAGTTTAATATTTATATATTTTTTTAAAGAGGATAATTCCACATTCCATTTTTTTCCCATGAAAATTCAATACAATATTTTTAACAGGAATATATTATAAAACAAATTAAATTTTAGAGCTTAGTAAATACAGTTTATCTTTTACTGCCAAAACTCAGGAAAATATTAAACCGTGTTTGATGTTACATGGCTTTCAATCAGAACCCATACCTTGACAAATTTGGAAAAAGCATCAACTTATAAATAAATTTGTAATACCTGGCTCCACAGTGACAATCATATTCGGCTGGAGTTTCATGCCACGTGAGACAGTACTTGTATCATGAACATCCATGCCAAGATAGTGGCTCACATGATGCGGGCAATACTTGCGCGCCAACTGACAAAAAAAAAGGATAAAGATATAAATTGATTATCTAGGTTTGAGTCCTCTATAGATGCTTCAATTTCATTTTGATGAGTAAAATTGTTTTCAAAAAGCAGTCAATGAGAGTTGTTTGTTTTTATAAGCAAACTTCAACATAAATATGAAAACTACATAATTACATAGGTGGGAGCAAAAAAATTTAAAAAACCTGCAAAACAAGTGAATTTTGAGTAATTTTTCCGCAAAAGCTTGCCACCCATCATAGGTTTCTTCTTAGGTACCGGTACTGTACCTCTACAGGCCTGCTTCTTTATACAGATTCACTAAAACCATAATAAAGAGATAATTGGAAATCCTAATTAAACCAATCATTGCACTTTTGCAAGCTAAATTATTTTCATGAAAGGCAAAATTCTGGAGAATGTTTTTGATTAATGAGGACTTGAAACCTGACATAGTTTATACCTTCTTTTAAAAATGCCGCTTTTTGCGACAAACCCTGTACCAACAGTTTTATTTAGGTGTCATTATAAATCGAGACCTACGAAAATATACATCGACGCCGTTGTAGTGTTGTAATTATCTTCACCTTAGAACTAGGCTTAGATCTAAATCTTGGGTCATTGAATACCTGAGGATATTTATTTTTCTTTTCCTTATTGGTTTTTCAATACCTTGTGAGAATGTATAAAAGGGGAAATTAAGTTAAAGCCATCAATATTCATTCATTCAAATGATCCATAATAAGAACCTTCCTGAGTAAAAAAAAAATAATTTCTTTTTGTGAGAATACTTGCTATTTCTTCCTTTCGTTTTGGTTTCTCCATGACTGTAGATTGAACAAAAGGGGTTTAATGAACTAAATCTATATCTGCTTTGTTCTTTGTCAGAAATAATAATTACATCGCTCCTAATAAAAAGTTGCCATGGTCCTTGGTTGCAGATTGGTGGCTTCTACATCTCTACGGTCCCCTCAGATTATTACGAGCATAAAAGAATCACACTCTAAAATCCGAGGCGAGGTCACATCTTTTGAGCTATCTCATTGTTTGCATGTGAGTTCAACATGCACATTCCTATGCAGTGACCAAAAGCAATAGAGACGTAGAGTCTGGTCATAAAACACAGAAATTTGACTGGTTGTTGAGTGAAACTAGATGGCTATCAAAGACACTTGTCTGTAGCCGTACTTGTAATAATTATTACAACATTCATCAATACAATTGCAAAATTTTGCCTTGTTAATGACACATCAAAAAGTACTTGCGCTAGTGAACCCAAATCAGAAGAGAAAACAGTTTTACCTCGACGCCATGATAAGAAAATGTAATAATCTATACACATTGAACTAACAAACAAAACTACTACTAGTCATTAGTGCTGAATGGGTAATAATAACATCGTTAAATCTTGGTCACTGCTACCACACACATAAAAACATTTTCTTTTCAGCTTCTACCCAGTACTTATGAGAATTACCAGGAGGTGATTAATCTATGCCTGGCAGCTGAGTGTTTTGTTTTGTTCATCTCCTTAGCAAGAAGGGGGTATTGCAAGGACCCAAAGCTAAATTCCTGCCTTAACTAGACGTGCATTTTGCTAGAATGAAAACCAATTAATTCAATTCATAATTGATATCATGGGAACTGATGAGATGATCAATAATATTCAATACTAGCTCTAAGTCTTACCTAGTGTACAATAAGCTCACTCATGTTTGCCAATCACTTTTTAAGTTTCCATGACATAGAAATTAATTTGGATAAAAGATCTTTTCTGCAGGCTTAATCTATAATGTATGGTATTTAAGACTTACATTGATCTGCTGGGCTGGGGGAGTTTCAGGGGGGATAATTCCAAGATTTGAAAGTTGCTCTGCAAGAAGATGCAGCATACGGGTGAATATTTCATCTAACGAGTAGGCTTGAGTACAAAGCTTTATACATTCCTCTTGAACATATAAAGTTGCATTATACAGCTGCTTCTGGGCTTCTGTGAAACGACCTTCATTCAGGAAAAAAACAACAACAACAAAACATGAATTTTTAACGAACAAAAGAGTATATGTACCTTTTCAAATGAAAAGGATTATGATGTCACCCCTTTTTAAACAATAAGTAACCAAAAGTCCTTACAACCTCCTTGTGATTTTTGCAATGGGATGCTTCCTGACAATGAAGTATTGAAGTTACAAATTATGCAGAACAATTCAGCCATAATCATTGTTAATAAGAGAAAATGAGACCATAAAGATGATAAACACATCTTTTGAAACAAGTACTGAATAAAATTAAAAAAAAAACACAAAAGAAATATAGATCTGGTCCAACACCAGAACACCACTAAGCTCTTTAAGGTTTCAGAATGCATGAGATATTTCACATTGGTATTCACTTTTCTGATCATTGAGATGTAGGTATCAAATCCGAATTAAAATCTCGTCTAGATCGAAGGTTGGCAAAAATGACACAGTATTTGAAAGTAGTGAATGGGAGTGTTATTTATTTTTTTCTTGTAATGCTCTCCAATCAATCTTATATTAATGCACACTTAGGCAAGAGCAATGAGACTCATTATCATTTTCAGAATAAAATGAAAAAACAGTTGAATGACGTCTCAGCCTATTTTATATTCCAAAAACCTTACTGTAATTCCTGGTTTTGTACTGGTGTTTCATTGTCCTATATCTTTCCTCCTTAATGTGATTCCGATTATGTAAAAAGAGACTGCTTTGAAAACTCACAATGACATAATATTTAAATTGTGGCAACTGTGTATAAAAGATATGAGATTTTGTTACAAGCAATGGCAACATTTTGCTGTGTGCACTCACCAGACACAGGCCAGGTACGAGTGAGGTCACTTGTGTAGCCATGAAACTCACAGCCAGCATCCATTAATATCATCTCCCCATCCCTCACTACCTGGTTGTTGGTGATGTAGTGGATGATGTTAGCTCTTGCTCCACCTGTGGGCAAGTATATAAGTAAACACAGGCAGGATACAAAATAAGTCATAAATGCATAAATAAAACACTCTGTAAAAAAGCTTGCAATGAAAAACAGGTGACGATTAAATTTGTCGATTTAAAACAAATAAAATATTTTGCTCTTTTTTCCTTGTCTCAACATCGAATTTCTGAAACATTTCATCCGCAATTCAAGAGTAAACTATCTTGCCTTACCTCATGAAAAATAGCTATAGGAATAAAGAACCTCTCGCATTGTATGAAAAAAGAAATTCCCTTTTAAGAAAACTGATTTATTTATGAAAGATTCTCTTCTCAGAGTTTCCCTAGAGGATATTATAGAAGGTTGCCCTCTTCTGTATTTAATTGTAATGAATAAATAAACTAATAGTTTCATAGCTTTAGATGTTAAGAGGAGTTTTAGACCAGCATTTTGAATAAAAATTTCAAGACTTGTACAATAATGCATACCTACAATGGCACCCGCTGCAGCAGGACATTTCAAGAATCCACATATATCAATCATTTTGTACAGCAATTTTTGGGCCAGTCTCCCACACAACAGTGTAGACCCTAGACTAGGTCGGAGCTTGCTTACAGCAGGATGCGAATTTGTAGTGTGATACTGTGTGTCAATGTAATAATACAGTAAGGAAGAATGTGAGAGAGGAAGGGAGATGAAGACAGAGAAACAGAGAGAGAGAGAGAGAGAGAGAGAGAGAGAGAGAGAGAGAGAGAGAGAGAGAGAGAGAGAGAGAGAGAGAGAGAGAGAGAGAGAGAGAGAGAGAGAGAGAGAGAGAGACAGAGAGAGAGACAGACAGACAGACAGACAGAGAGAGAGACAGACAGATCTGGAGCAACCGTACACAAAGAAAAGACTGAGAAACAGAATTAAACTAACAGGAAAATCAATGAACTAATGACAGCCTTTTTCACGGGTCAAACGCCATGTTGATTTTATGTTTGAAAAGAGAGATAATAAAGGTTAAAAATTGGAATTTTCGACAGTGTTTCCTTGCCATATCTACAGGTTGCTTACAGCAGGATTTTTCTTCTGGAACCTAAAGTCTCGTTATAGTCATGTTTTACTGTAGTTCTTACCAGCTACAACGGGTGGGTATGCTAAGAATTCAGCTCCTCTCATACGACATTCAAAATCCATCTTGGCCCAAACCTGTGCTTCATTTATCTGCAAAGGATGTATCAGAAAACAATTTTTATTAAGAGTCTTTTGCTTTTTTTTTTTTTTTTTATTTGACTAAAATGCTAACATAAAAATATTTTATTTAGTGCAGTTTTAAGATTAATAATGGGCTTTCAAGATGCAAACATAATCTAAATTTTCATCTCAAGTAAATTTAAAATATTGAAACCTCATAAAATTCGCTAAATTAAGTCTTTCCAAGCTGATGTGATCGAATGCAATACAAAGGCTCAGCGGGGCTTTGGGTTGGAAAGACTTAGTTATTTTGTTGAGCTAATAAAAATCAAAAAGTGCCAGTAATTTAATGAATCTAAGGTCTATGGATTGCATCCAGTGTTAACACGACCCTCCAAAAATATAACATTCTCAACATAAAATGCTGTAAATACAACAAACCATGGGTTTTGAAAATTTCATGACATCTATAAAAGCAGCCGAGGCAATCTCTACACTCTGTTGCATCAGGCTGGTTTCAGCCACTGATTTGAAAACCCTCAGGCGATGCATGAGATTCGTTGTATTCTCTACACATTTGTGGCGCTTGTCCTGCATCAGCTGGCCCACCACACGGCTATTGAAGTCAGCATGCACAGGGTGACCATGGTTGTACCACAACACATAGTTCTTATGCTCTTTGTTGTAATGTTGAAGGTATTTTTCAACCTGTAAAAGCATTCAGACTTCTCATAAGAAAACGTATGTGCAACAACAGTTAAATTTACACTGAAATACTTTGCATAAAATAAGGAAAAAAGGATGAAGTCATTGCATTTGTAACCACAATAACAAACTACACCCAATAAACTTTTTTTTCGAAAAATATGAAAATAAAAGGTGAAAAAAATTGTGGATTTTTTTAGAGCTGAGAATGATCTTCATACAGGAATGGAGCAGGAAATTGCTTCAACAGGGGTCTAGAGAAGTGCTTCTGCAAAGTTAGTTTTCTTTACAGGAAATGTATTTAGAATAAAAATGAACCATGTGTATATATATATTTTACTATTTTGATCCTTACTTTCAGAGACAAAAGCTACTACTACTAGTAATTTGAAGTTTGAAATATGGTAAATCACAGAATCTAAAAAAGAAATGTTTTTAAAAAGATAATAATGGAGTTAATTGGGTTGAAAAAGAGGCATTAGATTTAAAAAAAATAAGGATGATTCTCAACCCTGAATGCTATTCTATAAAACGATGTTCTAGATTTAAAAATTGATAGAACTCGTAATATAACCTGGGTTTAATTCATGAATGCTGACATAAAAAACACTGGAAACTATGAAAGGCATTCATATGACAAATATAACAGTATACTGTAGAATATAATCACAGTGGGGGTGAGTGGAAACCTCATAGCCATAACTACAAATTGCTTAGGATTGTATCCAAATTTCAAATTAAGAGGATTTGAATTACAGAGGGGGGCATACCTGAACCTCAAAGGGTTTAAAATTATAGACAGAAATTACCTTATTTGCAAAATTGCATGTTTAGGAGTTGTTTTTTGTTTTTTTCCAAACAAACTTTTCTCAAACTCCATTTTTTTCTAACAGCATAATTATCTTGAGCGGCGATAAGCATTGATTGCTGCTTGACTGATTTGTACTTTGGTAAAAGAATCAAGTAAAATTATAAGTCTAATTCTAAAAAGAGCAAAGAGCAAAAAAAAAAAAAGACAATCCTCTCACAAAATTGGGTTTATAAATGAGAATTTTCTTGCTGAATTTTTGTTTCTTTCCAACTAAAACCTCTGAATGTTAGTTTTAAAAAGTCCATTACTTAAAGTAAGCTTTCTCATGTAATTGCTAAAATGGCCTTTAGAACGTGTTTCCCCATAAAGATGCAAAACCAATTTTTTCATGATACATACTTTAGGATAAACAATCCATTCAAATCTCTCATCATTATAAACATTTAAAAAAAAGATAAAGCAAAATAAACAACAAAAAAACTTAACTCTTTTTAACCGCATACTATTCTAAACTAATAGATAGAACTCAGTTGTACCTCATTGGAATTAAAAGCAGCATCAACTCCCGTTAGGACAGCAGCTCCATGTGCCCCTGAACGAGGTCCATCCCATAATTCTTTTGCAGCATCCTTGCGAGGAACAAACAAGATGGATTCATGATCTCCAGTTGTTAAAGATTCACTATTTGCCTTGATTATCAACAGGCTATCTGCCTCCTGAAAGCCACACAGATACAAAAAGTCTGTATTTTGGCGAAAAGTATAAGGTATGTCATTTGTCATAAAGGATGTTGTGGCTGAAGGGAAAATAAACAGGTGGTGTTCTGTTGATTTCAGACCCTGAAAAGTTTTGAGGGCAGAGCGAACTAACTTGCATCGACGACTGTGAAACTCCTCTACAGTCAAGCCTGGAGTGATCTCGCCTTCAGCAACCAAGTGGGGATGAGTCTGTGCTGCAGGCTGGCCAAACCATCTTTTTCTTAAAGGTGCAACTACAACAATGTTTGAGCGAGACCAATTTGGTTCCAAAAACTTTCTTGACAGCAACCGACAACACAAATGTCCTATGAAAAAAAAAAAATTTTTTTTAATGTCTTATCAATCACAATGGTGTGAAATATATTCTAAGACTCAATTCACACAAACCGAATTCAATTTCATATCATCTATAGATTGAATTAAACCCACATTATTTCAATTTTTGTTTTGTTTATGAATTCAAGGAGATGGAAATTTAAAAATTTGCAAAGCTGAGGCGTTACTTGGTATATATATATATATGTACGTACATGACGACTTTTATTTAAATTTACAAATCTGAAATGGCTCTATATGAAAATCTGTACAAATTTAGAAAGAGAATAAAACACAGGAATTAGAACATTAAATTTTGAGTTCTGAAAAAAAAGAAGAAAAAGGCAAAAAAGGTTCATTCAGTGAAAAACACAAAATGCAAATAATAGCAGTAAATAAATCTTTTTTTTAAAGAATCTGTAACAATTAGTCATTTATTTGTGTGACAATTATTTATAAACTCAACTTACTTTGCATGGTTAAAAACACCATTGTGTACGTATTCAAAATGCTTTCTTCAGCCTCTTTCCTAGTGCCTATAAATGCAACATTTCATGTCCTTTTTCCTGTTAAGAAAAAAATCCAATTTTCAAAGATGCATTATATAATAATATATTTACATGCCAGAAGGCAAAAATGTTTTTTTCAATTTAGAAGTATTAATAAAACAGGTAAGACATCAAATGATCAATTTACAAACATGGGTTTAAGTACTAACTTGCGCAGTAAAAATTATGCCATAGAAACTATTTAAAAAAATATGTAGGGTTCAGGCAAACTTAAAGGTTCCTCAAATTTTCTTTGTGAATGTTTGATGCTGAAATCAAAAAGAAGTTTTCACATCTCAAAAACTAATTCTATCTATTGGGAAGAGATGCATTAAAATGTGCTAGAAATTGAAACGAATATGTCTTCTTCACTTTTATTTTTGGAGAGAGAAAAAAAAAGGGGGGGGGGGCAGTATCTAACAATTTAAAAGAATTTGTTGGGTGAGTTTTTTGTTGTTTTTTTTTATAGATATGTCAACTTTTTTGTCACTGATGGGAGTTATCAGCATTGTGCATCATTGAGGCTGGTGATTTCTCTATGGTATTTTTTTTAGAGGAGATCTTCTTGCTCCAAGTCATAGAGAAAATTCTATGGCCTCTGGGCTTTATTGTTATACAAAGTATCTGATTGTCTATTCTCTTTCACCTAGAAATTACTTTGTGATTTGTGTGATCACTTTGCCCCCTCTTTAATGGCAGCAGGACTGGGGTTGTCTCACTAGATCTAGCTTCGAGACAAAACAAAACCTCTACTCCAGAAAACCTAGTCTAGATTAAAATCTGAAGTAATTTACAACAAGACTTTGGAGAGCAGCATGTTTTACTCGGCGGTATCAATCATGTATAATTTTGTTTAACTAGATGAAGATTCTAGATCTAACTAATTTTAAGTACATAAATCTAGAGAATCTAGATCTAGTACTTTGTTCTCAGACCAATTAGGCCTATCCTATTGGAGATTCAGTAATTCAGTTGACAGATTGTACTAAGTAGTCGCGAGTAGCTCCCCTTTTAAAAATAGAAGCTTTTTAGACCTAAACGCTAAGCCACTGGGAGAAAGAAAGAATCTTTTTTTTTTCAGTAATTCATAATTTTGTTAGCCTAGTTAATACTAACGCATATGAACACTTTATTCGCACAATGAAACTAGATATAGGTCTATACATTTCATGAGATAAACTGCATTTTACGTATAAACGTACAATATTCTAATAGATGAGAAGTAATATAGCCACTTTTCTGAATGCTTTGAGGAAGCGGAAAGAGATTAGATAACAAAGTTTACTCATTGAGACTGGGATTCATATTTGCTTAGATCTAGACATAATCTAGTCTCTAGATCTAGATGTAGATGGATAGATAATCTGAACTAGTTCCAGTCAGAACCCATTCATTTAAATTGTAATCATTCTATTATTAAAATAATAAAGAGCATCTAGCTAGATTTATATGTGTCTAGAGCTTAGTTTAAAAAATGCTCGGGTCAAATGCTCTGCACGTACATGAGATAACATGTAGATGATTTCAGAATCTCGATTAGTAGTACTATGCTGACATGACATGATCAGTCACCTAGGCTATCAAGATTGTTTACAGTTGCAACCAAGATAATCTCTTCACTTAAAAAAGATTTCCCAAACAAATTTAAAAGAGTTAATTCCCTTGAATTTTACATAAGCCAACCTTGAAAAAATCTCCTCACTTAGAAAAGAGTAAATTTTACTTTAGCTCATTTCAATACATTTAAGAGTTATTTCCCTTAAATTTTACCGAAGCTAACCTAGAATTTCTCCTCACTCACAAAAGATTTCCACACAAAAATTAGAAGAGTTCATTCCCTTGAATTTTACCGAAGCTAATTAGACAGACTTAGATTTCTGCGGCCTAAATCAATACTACTTTGTTCTTAGACCAATTAGGCCTATCCTATTGGAGATTCAGTTACAGTAATTCAGTTGACACTTGACAGATTGTACTAAGTAGTCGCGAGTAGCTCCCCTTTTAAAAATAGAAGCTTTTTAGACCTAAACGCTAAGCCACTGGGAGAAAGAAAAAATCTTTTTTTCAGTAATTCATAATTTTGTTAGCCTAGTTAATACTAACGCATATGAACACTTTATTCCCACAATGAATGATTATAGGTCTATACATTTCATGAGATAAACTGCATTTTACGTATAAACGTACAATATTCTAATAGATGAGAAGTAATATATAGCCACTTTTCTGAATGCTTTGAGGAAGCGGAAAGAGATTAGATAACAAAGTTTACTCATTGAGACTGGGATTCATATTATAAGCTTAGATCTAGATTCTAGATCTAGATGTAGATGGATAGATAGTATGAACTAGTTCCAGTCAGAACTCATTCATTTAAATTGTAATCATTCTATTATTAAAATAATAAAGAGCATCTAGCTAGATTTATATGTGTCTAGAGCTTAGTGACACAAAAGACTTGTAAAGTCACCGATTATGGACAGTTTATGTTTAGATGTGTTAGTCTAGGTACTCTAATCATTATCAGGCTGTTCTTTCGGACTCACGCACCAATTGACTTGTAGGACGAGGTATTCATTTGGTTGGCATATAAAGACTATTGAACATATTTTGAATTGAAAGATATCATTAAAAAGCTTAGTAGCTGCTTCCATTGTTGTATAGTACAATTACATGCTGCTTCTATTTATGAATAGATCTAATAGTCTTTTATCACGTTTAAAAATAAGATATCAAAGCGCAAGGTGAATGAATAGAACGTCGGCTTTTAGTCACCGTCCCGCAGATTTATGGCTCATATGAGATGAACAATTTGACATCTGCTAGTTCACAATGGCGACCCTATATATGACTTTACAATTGTCAAGCAAATTGTGTATTTTGGGACATAAACCCGCACTCAAATTTATGCAAATTTAATGCCATTTTATTAGATTGAATTAGATCTAATCTAGAGATCTATGAGCCTCCATGCTCTAGATTTAGATAGATCTTACAAAAAGATTCGACAAGCCTTTGGAATAAAGTGCTTTCTAGTTTTCTGAAAATAGAGTACAACTAGATTTTAGGCCTAGATCTTATAGGCTAAACATTTCGAGATGTTCAAGTTTAAAACTTTTTTTTATCCTATACATCTAGATTTTCATTTTACGCAAAAAAAAAAAAAATACATACTGCTTAAAATTTGTAGCCTGATAGGATTAACAAAGTGTTATAATGTAGCCTACCCAAATTTACAGTGAGTTTGTTAGAGATTAAAAACCTCCGTAAGCGCATGCGCAGATGATCCACTCTAAAAATACTTGCATTCTGATTTCCACAGTGCACGAAGCAAGGCCTATAGATCCCTTGGCCACTTGAGCGGCAGTTGGACCGCCATCTTGAATAATGTTAGATTCAATATTTCAACTGCGTTTTAAACTATATTATGAGCCATTCCAAAAAAAAGAGCCCCCCAGCATGCATGTATTTTAAAATGTTATAAATAATGACACATACTTTCGTTTTGTTTGTGCTTTTTTTTCTATGAAAAGAGGACACTTTGAAGAGATAACCCCAATAATTTCAACTTTTTATATTTCAAACTTGTTGAGTTATGTTCTTTTCAGTCTGGCAATCTGTTGTTTTTTTTGCACAATTTTTTTCTGACAAAGTTGAGGTCATGTACTGATAATCTTGCTATGAAAGAAATATTCAATCATGGCTTGATTTTTTGTTGTTCAATATTATATATAAGGAAATATCTTCTGAAAGGAAAAAAATGTGATAGATTATAACCATAGGTTGTATAGTTTTTACAAAGGCAACCAATAAAAATGTATATAATGGACGTCATGCACTTTGTAAGCAACACACAATGAAGTAAAAACTCTATACTATACATGTTTGGGGCCATTCCCGCAAATTCTGCGCTCAATGAGCTGATCATTGTATTTAAAAGCGTTCACAGAGTGTGTGCTGTCTTTAGTAATACATTTTATTTACAATGTTTCAATTACATAGACTTGACATGATGTCTTCTTGTTTTTTAACTACCACTCCACCTGCAATTTTTTTTTAGTACTCCATAAGATGTTATATCCCTCTAGCCTGACATGTTTGTCGGTGACATTTTGTTCTGGACACCACCTTTTCGTCCCCCTTTTTTTCAACTTCACTCATTTCGGCAATACAATGTTTGGTTTTGAAACCAACGGGGGGTGGGGGTCCCTAGGCTGAGTGGCTTTGCAGTTACCTAGATATAATTGGGTCTTAAATACTAGGGCATAGATCTAGACTATGTAAACAGCATACAGCTGCACAAAAAAACAAAATATAATAACAGCAGCAATGAAAAGGCACAAATACCCTTTATGGTGATAGATTACACAAACTGACAGCTCTTGAACGACGTCTTTGTCACTAAGTTGATTCAGGATAGTGCGTTGGCAATTGAAAAACTTGCCTTTTCTGTGATTTTATCTCATTAAATTACTAAAAACTGAATTTATTGTTTAATTCACTCAGAGCTTGTTCTGAGGAAAAAAAGACATATGCTTACCGTACATGTACTAGATCATTAGATGTAGATGTCTTTTATTATTTTTTAAAAATTAGGCATTGTGCCTTTTTGTTGTGCTCCTTGAGAAAAAAGTGTAAAAATGAATTTTTTCACAGTTTGAGTGACTGAATATCCCTTTATTTATTGTTTAACACGCTTGTAAAAAAAAATTCAGCATTTCTCCATTCATTATAGAATGTCTAACACAAAAATGATCAACTTTGGGTGTGTAGTTTTTTCAAATGAAAATATGAAGTTCTGAATGTGCTCATTGCGCAGTTGTTGAAAACAGGGATTTTTTTCAAAATTTTGAAATTGTGTAACTCCTTTAAAAATCAAGCTATATAGTGTTGAAATTGAGTTCATAATTCTCAGAATGAAAAGATCTATCCTGATCAATGACAATTGGAAGCCTAAATGCAATTTTAATCAATAGTTTAGAGTACCTGCTTAAGATGAAATTTGTTTGGCTTAATACATAATCCAAATCTAGATATCAAGATCTAGATTAGATTGTCAAGAGGCTCTTGAATAAAATGACACTGTCAGAAGAGGTAAATTTTACAGTAGAGTCTATAGATGCACTAGATAGTGTTTTTTTTCCCATTATGCCTACACACTAGATTATAGGCATTGATTATAAATATCATGGTGTTTCTCTCTAATGGTTATAAATCCTGTATTGCAATTATTCTACTTAAGACCGTTTACAAATAATCATCCTTTAGACTTAGGAAAAGTTAAATTAGGGAGTATCTTAGCTTTATTTGAAGCTCAGATCAAAGAATTTGATACAAAGCAAATCAGGCAAATATAGATGTAGTATGTATATTAAAATTTGGACGAAACCCATATATAGATCTATTCTAAAATACAATAAAGAGGCAGTCACACTACTATAATATAGTGCATATCGACACTCCCAAATTTGATACTTTGACTACACCATTTTAAGATGATTTTTTATGCAATGATTGGGTCTTAAAATAGGTAGCCTAGACCTAGATCTATCCAGTGCGGTACCAGCTCTGACTAAGTGGTAGGCAATGTTTAATTTTTATATGGGAGGCAGTCTTATTGGATCGATATTGAAAACTTATTGGGCTTTAGTCTTAGAACCAAAATGAGCTAATTTGGAGGGAAAGAAAGGCTGCAGTTATTCTCACCCCCGGAGTGATAGTAAAACTATAGGTATTCCCAGTACTTGTTGATAGTAAAACATTTAAATACTATTTTAAACAAAATAATCATCTTATTATCAAGGACAAAACAGTCACCAGTGGAGCATGCCCCTAGAACCCCTATTTTCCTTAATCCTTTGGGGACAGGGGCACATGGGCAACAAAACTACTTTAGCTTTTTTGTGGGGTGAACATAGATTAAGCCTATAGCAAGTGCTAGTCCCAACTCCAGTGCAAATTGTTAGGATTGTGGATATTTTTCTAAGATTACTAAGAATATTGTCATCATGCATCCAATAAAGATTCAAAACATGCATATCAATTATCATTGTTCTTCTTAAAACAGCTACTTTTGCAACATGGCCAACACAATTGTGTGCAATGATACCAGTGAGGCAGTGGAACTGCACCAACGGTATGGTCTCTACCTTAAACCTATTGCCAAGGTAAACATATGTGTTCAGCTGCCTCAGCTTAAAGCATCAGGAAAGACAATATCCAATTGGGAAGTCATGGAAAAGGTGAGCTAAAAATGTACTTGTTTCTAGCAATTTTATGATGAAATTGGTGAATGAACTATCTAATAATGGAGTTGATAATACTTTTAACACAGCTTTTAAGTTTAAAAATAAATAACAAACAAAAATAGATCTAGTATTGCTAGAGTTTATGAATGAAATGTGGGATTAGTTTCAACATTTCAACAGAAATAACGTTGCTCACTGATGAAGTTTGTTTTGTTTTTTGTGTTTTTTTTAGGGAGGTGGGTGTGGGATTACTTTTATAAATTCTCATTCCATTCTATTTATAAATGTATAGATCCAACAAGTTTGTTTTTTTCAAGTACTGCTTTAGATCTGGATATTCAAATTTTTTTTTAATGTTGATAAGATAGTGTGTCCAAATCTAAGTGAATTATAATTGTTCAACAATTTACCTGCAACTGGCACACACTTTATCACATCAACGTCACATTATTCAACAATAATCACTACTTTGATATAACTTTAAAATTAATCTATGATGCATAGAACATTGGCGTCCTTGGTATTAATCTCAAACATGTAGTCTTGAGATTCACTTTATATTTGCTACGATTTATAATGAAATGCAATGTTAAATCTTAAAATGTGGTGTTGGAAAATCTTTTGCTTTGAAAACATAAATTAATATCAGATGTTGAATGGTGGTAGAAAAAAATGAACGAACATGGTTACTTTCAAAAGGCAAATTTCTTTTAGAAAAGAGGAGTAAAAATGTAAACATTTGTGTTTTCTTAGACTAGATCACTATCTAGCTCACCATAATACATGTCCATATTTTTCAGTTAAAACACATGGTCCGCCCAGAATTGTTTCTCACCCTGAAAATATTCAAAAGTACAATGGAATTCATTCGTCTAGAAGGAGAAATCGAAAACAAGAGCAGAATCCACAATATAATCCTTAAATTAGATGGAAAGACCATCAAATTAAGTGGTTTTTCAGAAATTCTGAAGGTAAGACATTTTTAGATACTACTATGTCACCAAAATAAGACAATCTCTTTTCTAGCCAACAGGTTTTTTAATTATTAAAAAGTGTATTACCAATATGGGTATGAAGATTTACTGAAACTCAGATTGACTTATTAAGTTGCCTTTCTTGCACGGTAAGATGAAATATTCTATTCTGGCTTCAGGTTAAAAGTTAAGCTCAAGACAGATATTATACTTTTCTTGTTAATTAAGGATTGGTACATCTCCATCAATAAGACCCTATTGTTTTACCACAGTACACATTTTATCTGCTTAATTAAAGTCTTTGCTCATATTGCCATCAATATAATTTTACTAATGAGTAATGCTTTTTATAAAAGTGTCCTGCATAAGCTCAAACTCTGTCAAATTTTCATCTTAAAAAAAAAAAATGTAAATTTCTATTGGGCAGGGCTGCCACTCATCTGCGGATTTGCAAATAGCCTGTGGCCGTCCGTACATCGATCCACTGTCCATGTTACTATTTTTGGGGGGCTTTTCTGGCCGTAATTTGGCAGTTTTCCGTGGAATTTTTAACTACTTAAGACTTCTACTACAATCATATTTCCGTTGAAAATGTTTAGATGTTGCAGAGATCACAGTTTTTCGCGATTTTCTGCGGCAGCAACATTTCCCTCGCATAATCGGCGGTCGCTGACTGTCCTGAAGAAAAAATCTCGTCTGCACGACTGGTGATTAGGACTCGGAAAAGTGCAAAAATGATGCAACTCGGCTTTCCCGTTCAAAATGGAAATACAGGGTTTCAAATTAATCATTAGATTTTTCTTATTGTAACATTTGCGTTTCTTGATGTGTCCCTTTAGGCAACATTACATCGGCAGTTATCGCAAAAGTAGACTTATGGATATTTTTTTTTTTATAAAATGAACTGAGAAAAAGAAGTGCGCATTAGAAAATCAGACAGGATATTAATATTAATTTGGAATCCATGCGCATTTCTTTGTTAACTATTGCTAGTCTATCGGGATGATTCCACAATTGTCATATCACTGTACTGTGGTTTGTTATTGACTTTATTGGTCTATCCTTACCTTCTGACTTGCCGTCATTTCCAGCACTAGATAGAACAAGATCTAGAATAAAGTTCTTTTTTTTTAATTGAAGTGTGTGTCTTACTTGATCAACACAACAGTTTTTTAATCTATTATGCGTTCAGATGTGGTTTTATAAACAAGTGGTGGTGGGTCACTCAAGTGTTGATAATCAGTTCATTTTGCAATTTTTGTGAGCGAAGTTTGACTTGTTCTTGGACTAGTACCGGGATTTTAATGAATCAACCTTATTTGAGAACAGATTCTGTGGTATTTTTTAGAAATAGATCTTCTACTAGCTAGTGGTGGCCAGTCTAAACAGGATTCCCAAAATTGTGATCAGATACAGCTGGTTTTAGAAACAGTGGAAAACATCCGAAATGGCTCGCCCCTCATGCATCGACAATCAATTGGGCATTCAGGATAAAGGACGAAATGAAGAAAGTGGACTCAAAGCCAGGATGTCCCAATCAGTGGCTAAAAGGGAAAGAAGCTGTGAATATCGATCACTTTGAGTGTTGTTGAGTCGATTATGAAAATTGATATAAAAGTGAAAGCACTGCATCTGCTCCACTTCTCTGAGGGCCATATATAGGAGCTAAAATTAAATTTCTTCAGCTTCAGGTGGCTGTTAGCCCCTAAACTCCCAACCGATCGTTGCCCTGGACCCACAGGGGGCCTTTGCATTGGATGACATCGAACTTGAGTGGTAGCCCTGTCAATATAGACAATAGTTGCATAGCCAAATGAGAAAATCCGCACCCAGAAAAAGTGCATATTTTTTACCTATTTTAACCCATCCCCCTTTGTGTCCAAAATGAGAGTTATCAAGGCTTTAAGGTGGGTCCAATTCCTATAATAATTTTCTTTTAAATTTAGTCATCAATGTTTTGTTCAAAAGAACATATCTGAACAAGTTATGCTGTTTCTAAACTCTAAATTATAGTATTGTCTATATATTGCAATATCATTGTAGAGGTCGTTTTATTGTTATAATTCAAGGTATTTTCTTTTTCTTTTTTTTTTTAAGGTAAGAGCTGCAGAGGCCAAAGTGAACTTCCCAGCACGTCATGACTGGGATTCCTATTTTCGTGACCAGAAAAATATGAATGAGATGAAACCTGGCGAAAGGCCAGACACTATCCACCTGAAAGACCTTCCCACCCGTTGGTTTTCTGTTGGGGCTGAAAAGTCAGAGAAGGAACAGGAATCAGAATTAACACCAAACGAAAATATCGTGCGAAGTGTGTTTCAGTGCTTCGGAGATGTACGGTGTATTGATATTCCTATGTTGGATCCCTATCGGAAGGAGGTAAAAATTCTTGAATTGTTTTCACTATTACTATCAGAAAGCCTCTGTACCTCTAATATTTTTCTTTTCCATTATAATTTTGCTGTTGAGGAAAATGGGAAGGGTTCTAGGAATAGAAGCAATTCTTACAAGGACTCCATCACTTGACATCTGTAACGTGTAAACGAGTGAGAATAAGTAATTCTGAGTTGGGTTTTTTTTAGCATTGATAAGGGCAAAAAGGCTAAAAATTAAAGACAGAGAGTAGAAATGAGCATTATGTATTAAAAATAAAGCAACAAACTTCCAAATCGCTCTACCTCAACAACCCTTTCACTTTACTAGGCAGATCCAAAATTGACTAAGCATGTATCAACACACTTGTAATGTCACCTGATGATTCATCCTAGTCAAATTAGCTAACTTCATGTGACTAACTTAATCAAAAGCTCCTTTTTTTTTCAATGGGAATCATTGATTACCCTCAGCGCTCAATAATAAGATCATTCAAAGTCAAGATTGGTTCGTCTGTCATGGGTAGGATATTTTGTCTGATTCAGAATTTAACTCTACATGAGATTATATTCAAAACTAAGGAAGTGTTGAACTTCTGAAGGGAAAACGTTTTTGACTACCTTTATAAACATGAAAAATACACACTTTCATGGATCAGGGATGCCACTTTTCCGGAAATTTTTCTGACTTTTAAGTCCGATGCCCAGAAAACTTTTCCCCCTAAAAAGCTGGCGACATGGCATCTAATATAATTTAATTTTATTCATATGATCTATATCTATATCTGCATTTTTGCTAATAATGTTTCGGTATGATATTCGCATGTTTTGCTCCAATCTTTTGTTGAGAAAAAAACAACTCACAAAATTAGATGGAAGAGTGCCAGCTACAGCCGCCATTATGGTCTATAGAGATTTCTCAAGACCCTTTGCCGGCTTCCTATCAATTCAATTAAAGCACGTCTGGTCGGCTACATTTTACGGCCAAAACTCGAGTGACATATTATCAGCATGTCGGCAACCCTCTACTCTATTAGCGGCTAGTAGTCAAGCGCCGATAGTCAATCCTCGAATTGCCGACAATATTGTTCGAAAATTATTTTAAGCTCATCAGGAATCTCCGCTATGATTGAAACTCTTCACTGTTAGAAAACAAAGAAGTGTATCTATTCTGAATTTAAATCAAGCATGCACAGTTCGATAATTTTTTGTTTCAACTTTATTTTTCTCGTGTTGGTGCTCGAAAACAAACATTCAAGCTCGTTTCACTGTGAACGCAATTTTGTAACCGCCTCTTGAATTTATTATTGTTTATATCTTTCTTCACAACTGGCTTTCCTTTTTATTATACTCTTAAAATCAATTTGACTAAGTTTTGTAAAATTGATCCTACCTTACCGGAGTTGTCACTTACTTAATAGTCATGTCCTAGATTTAACTTGGCTTGACTCAACGCAGCCAATTACGTCAGGCGTTGTAGAGTTCAGCCGTGAATTCCTTATGCATTGAACTTATGAGACATCATGTGAAAACTCAACATAGCCTATGACGTAGCCGCAAATTCCCTATGCATTAAACTTATGAGACATCATGTGCGATGGCATCTTATTTTCACTCAAATTCTGATGTTATGTCCGATTTGAGTTGATAAACTAAAAACCGGTAGATCTGGAATTGAGAAGATTCCTATAGTCATACAACTTTTGATTCTTTATAGTTCTTTAAAGTGTTTTCATTATGTGTTTTTTGTGTAAATAAATTACACCCATATTCACATTAAAACTTTTGGTACAGGGTTTGTCACAAAAAGTGGCATTTTCAAAAGAAGAGAAAAAGTATATCAGGACTAAAATAATCATTAATTAAAAACATTTACCAAAATTATGCCTATAATGAAAATTATTTAACTTGAAAAAGAGCAATGATTAATTAAATAAGAGTTACCAAATTATATCTTTATTATGGTTTAAATGAATATGTATAAAAAAGCAGGCATGAAGAGGTAAAATAACAAAAAAAACCTAAGAAAAAACCTATGATGGGTGGCCAGCTTTTTTTGGAAAAATTACCAAAATTTACTCATTCTGCAGGGTTTTGGAAATTTTTTGATCCCACCCATGCATCTTAAAAATCTTCACAGTCTGTCAATTTTTTGTTGTCCAATGATGGCGGCGACGGTCCCGTTGTTCCCATGGCTGTCAGTCACCTCTCTTTCCCCACGTTGCCATTGCCCTGTTAGCGTTACCCAGCCAGCACCACGTGGAGGTGGGGTTGGTCTTTACTGGCCTTTTTTTACAACTGGCTTTCCTTTTTATTATACTTTTAAAATCAATTTGACTAAGTTTTGTAAAATTTGATCCTACCTTACCGGAGTTGTCACTTACTTAATAGTCATGTCCTTGATTTAACTTGGCTTGACTCAACGCAGCCAATTACGTCAGGCGTTGTAGAGTTCAGCCGCGAATTCCTTATGCATTGAACTTATGAGACATCATGTGAAAACTTAACATAGCCTATGACGTAGCCGCGAATTCCCCATGCATAAAACTTATGAGACATCATGGGCATCTTATTTTCACTCAAATTCTGTTGTTATGTCCGATTTGAGTTGATAAACTAAAAACTGGTAGATCTGGAATTGAGAAGATTCTTATAGTCATACAACTTTTGATTCTTTATAGTTCTTTAAAGTGTTTTCATTATGTGTTTTTTGTGACCCATATTCACATTAAAACTTTTGGTACAGGGTTTGTCACAAAAAGTGGCATTTTCAAAAGAAGAGAAATAGTATATCAGGCCTTAAATGTTCATTAATTTAAAACATTTCCAGAATTGTGCCTATCATGAACATTATTTACCTTGTAAAAGGCAATTTGGTTTCAATTAGAGTTACCAATTATCTCTTTATTATGGTTTAAATGAATATGTATAAAGAAGCAGGCATGCAGAGGTACAGTAACAGTACCTAAGAAAAAACCTATGATGGGTGGCAGGCTTTTTTGGAAAAATTACCAAAATTTACTCATTCTGCAAGCTTTTGGAAATTTTTTGCTCCCGCCCATGCATCTTAAAAATCTTCACAGTTAATTTTTTTGTTGTCCAATGATTATAGAATTTAATGTTTGCATAGAAAAACAGTGCGTACAGGAGCTGCTTATTTTCTATTTTTGTAAATGCTATTTATACTTTACTTAATAGTATTTGAAGTATTATGTTGTGCAGAAAGTGTTTTTATTTTCGCAAATGTTTAAAAAAAAAAAAAAGTTGAAAATAGTGCATTTGTTTCTTTTTCCAGATATGTGCAAATTTGAAGAAGACTAACATTCAGACTTTCTCCTATGGCCAAGACCTGACTTTTGAATGCTATGTTCAGTACATAGACTACATCAGTTTTGTGAAAGCTATGGACTCATTGAGGGGAATGAAGTTGCTCTACAAAGGAGAAGAAAAGGCACTTACTGCCATTATCAAGGTGAGAAGCTATCTTGCTACTGAAAAAAAATGTATAATTATTTTCTATTGACCCTCAGAACCCTGGGCTCCTCAGGCTAAAATTAGGTATTTTACCTTGTGTACTAGAACTTTCTAAAGTATGCAAGCAATTCAAAATTGGTTCTAAATAAATGAGACACTTATCATAACTACATTTCTGCTCACCCTAGTGCCCAGGTTTTTTTTGGTGCCAGTTGGTCCAGCAGGTAGACCCATGTTTCATGTACAGATAAACATTGCCTTCAGAGAGTGTGATTGAAGTCTTAGAACCCTACTCACAGGTACAGCGGTGAAGTTTTCCGGTGACAAACACCCTGTACAACTGTATGTATGCCCACTCATTTTTACCCACCACTAAACATTGACTGGTCTTCTTCTTCATCTTCCTATTCAAAAAGCAAGGCTCTTGCTTTGGTGAAAATCGGGACCTTCTAGCTTTTAAATCCTAAAGGAACATTTTCCCAATCCATTTTGTTTAGAAATCGTTAAAATCAACTGCATGGCGGCAGCCATGTTCTTCCTCTTTATAACTATGCCAAAAACCTGGAAAAGATACAAAGTTAGCTATTTTTTGTGATGAGTCAAAGTGAGGGATTGTGTCATACCGTTGTACAGCAGAGGGATATTTGTCACCCGAAAATTTCACCGGTGTACCCGTGAGTAGGGTTTAAAAAGCTAGGTTAATGTGTTGACATTTTCAAAATTCAACTGATATAAATGCAAAGGGAAATTGAAGTAAACAGGTATATGCTTCTTTTTTTTCTTTTTTTTTTTTTTAAATCATGAAGGTAGCAGTAAAATCAGGGTTTTTAAATGCTCTGAATACAGCTTTCTTTATTAAGTTTACATATTAGGAAGATAGTGATTGTTGGATAATGAAAAAAAAATTCATTGAACTCATAAAATTTGTTTTCATACACATCCAATGGTTTTGTTGGAATTACTGTTACGATGCATGAATATAATTACTTTATTATCTTCAAATTGATATTTTCAGGGATCTGGATAAAAGTTTTCTTAACTTTAACACTCTCCCTGGTAATTTTTATCCTTGAAGAATTTTACAAAAGTATGCTGATTGAGTTGTGAAACGCTGAGATTTGACCCTATTGTTACTCATATTTGTCAATATTTATTTTTATATTTTAACAGGTGGACTTTGATAAAACAAAACATTTATGCGACAAAAACATTAGAAGACGGAGGATAGAAAGAGAAAAATTGGAAGCCCTGGAAAAAGCAAGAGTTGAAAGGGCAAGAAGGGAGAGAGAAGAGGAGGAAAGAAAAAAGGAAGAAGAAAGGTTAATACACATTTTATTGAAGAGGATATAATTATGAATAGTTACAGTAAATTTTATGGTTTATGTTCCTTTGCACGTTCTAAATGATTTTATTTATTTTTGTACTTTTATTTTTATTCATACTTTGGGATTTTGTGGCCCACGACTCAGAGATTGAATTATAATTATTCAAAGTATGTCAATTCACTGCTGGCTTTCTAAGGTAATAGTACGGCGGTTGTGTTTGATACATAATGTAGGTTAGAAATACATTCAATAAATAAAAATTCCCAATTTTATTCATTCTAAATTTAAGATTTATTTATCTTATCTGTAAGTTTCACAACCAATGTACTAATATTTAAGAACAAGATAATTATTTTGGACCGAGGAACATTTATCCAAGCTCTAAAAATCTAAAAAATTAGGATTTTTCTTTTCTAGGTAAATTTTGTAAGAATTGTTTTTTCTTTAGTCTTTTTATTACAAGTGCTGTTCATCTTTAGTTGCACAGCTTGTTGAAAATGCAAATTTCTTGATTTATTTTTGTCTTCCTTAGAATGAAGAAAGAGGACGAAGAAAGGGAGAAAGAGAGAAAACGCCAAGAGAAGATACAGCGAAGGGAGGATAGGAGGAAAGAAAGGGAAGAGAAGCGACGACAAAAGAAAATAGAGAAACAACAAAAAGAGGAGGAAGAGCGCATGCAGTACAAAATTGCACTAGAAGAAAGGCGTCTGCTGATAGCACAGAGAAAGTTGGAATCATTGCGAATATTGTCAGAGCTGTTTGAGAGAATCAAGGTTAGCTCTTCAGTTAAAATCATGTTGCTGAATAAGCTTATAACTTAACCTTCTAGTAACTTACTGTTAAAGGGGAAAAAAAAGATTTTCGCGAATTTGTCAAGGAAAATAAATTAAATATACTTTTAAGGGAGAAACAAATACTTTACACTTGTTTAGATTTGACAGTGATTCCTTTGTAAATTCCATAGCCATCATGTCATAGTATATCTTTTTTAAAGTTTCTTACATTAAAGACTGTTTAAATGATAATAATGTAGATTATCCTTTCATTGTGAAGGAACAAAATAAAGGGATTAGTGACGTACCCGGTAGCCTGAATTTTTGTCTTTTTAGGTTAAAAAAAACCCCCAAAAAACGTAGTTGATAATAATATTATGAGATATGGAAATCATCCAGAAATGAATTGCATGTTAGAGAATCTCATTAGCTTACAGTTACAGTGTTTTTGATGGTGATGTTTAAATTGATTTCTAGCTAACACATTATTGAATTGAAGTGATCACAAAATGCTGTAGACACTGCATGCGTTGATGCTTCTATAATCATTTTCACTCTACTGGAACTTTTTTCTGAGGACTTCAGTTCAAATATTCTTATTGCAGTCAGGTATAAAAATATCACACAATTCAATTCCCTATATAAATCATGGTATTCGGGTATCTCCCCTGTGGATCGACATAGACAGTATTGAGTGTAAATGAGACAGGAGTGGAGCATTGTTAGTTGTGTAACAGGAGTACAAACATTAGGGAACATTCTAACTGAAAGATTGCTGAAGTTCCACAGTTCACTAGGTTAACTAAAGTTATTTTGTTCCTGATCTATAGGTGGAAAATGAAATGAAATGAATAATAATATTCATAGCATTGTATTATAATTCGAGTGAAATAAGCAATTGTATAATTGTATTTTTTTCAGACCATCCGAGTGAAGAAGTATTTAGAAGAAAAAGAAAAGGAGCTGGAGGACGAAAGAAAGATGCAGCTGGAAGCGGCAGAGCGCAAGAAGAAAGAAGAGGATTCTAAAAAAGCAGAGGAGAAGCGCACGAGGAAGCGACAGCTAGAGCAGCAGGTAATTTTACTTTTTATTTTAGGAAAAAAAAAACGGGTGATGGCCTATTTTTCCTGTATCACCACATTCTGTGGTCTATATTGGTAAAAACAGACCAAGGGGCTAGATAATAGACTAGAGTCCTCAGATAACTCCTCCTTCAGACACTTAAGTAAAAGGTTTATCTTAAGCGGAATTCATTGTACATCAATATGTTAGTCAAGATTTCTTTTAGCTCATGTCTTCTTCAGTTGTAAGCTGTACGTCTTCTTTTAATTAACAAGATTTTTTCTCCCTTTTGTCACCTTTTAATGACATCAAATTAGCTGAAATTCAAATGTTGTCTATTATCATAGAATGAGTGTGGCACATGGTTGTACCTTACAAAGATTTGATTTGAGTCAGAACAAAGCTGTACACTTTTTCTCACTCCAGGAGCAAGAGCTGAGAAACAAGATTCTAAAGAACTTTAAAGCCAAAGAGGAGCAGAAGCAAGAGAGGCAAAGGGAAGATTTAAGGTAACTTGATAATTGTAAATTTGCGAGTGACTCTCGGTGAATTTTTTTTTCTAGATCCCTGCAGTAGAAAACATGGGTGTTACTGGGAATGAATGACTTGGGTTATTGTTATAGATCTAGGTTTAAGATTGGCGTAATTTACGTAACTGACATATTAAAACACATTACAAACACCATTTTAAGAATAATTAAATGTCCCCCTTTAGTTTTACGGGTAGTAAATATGCTTTACTTTCATATTTTGAGAAAAAAAAATGTATTTTCATAATATTGACCCCCCACTAGAAATTAACTAGATCTTCTCAATGGGATGGCCTCTTTCTCTAAAAAAATGTTAACTTAATCATGCGGTAGTTATATTTTTTTGTTGTTCTAAACAATCTGCTGATTGGGCTAGAGCATAGACCTATTTTGATATCTCTTTTTGCACTAGCCGACTAACAAGGATCACGTGACTTTAGTGAGAAAGAGGTCAGCCCCATTCGAGCTTTGCCGCAACCACTCATTTTGTGGCGGCGACACAAAATGAGCTTCTGCTAGGACCATGCGTTAACCAGCGGAAGAGTGCATAAGCGTTTGTCGTAATATAATATGACTATGTTGAAACAAATTTTTTTTTACGAGTATATTACGAAGTAATCACTTCACATTTTGTGTATCATGACTATACAATATTAATTGTGTTATTCAGGAAAAAACTGGCAGGTTCATCCAAACTGAAAAGTGCTGTGATCCTTAGCAAGGCTGTGAATAAAGTAGTGAAAAAGAACAAGCTGTTTGATGAAGATGATGATGAGGGAAGCATGAAAGGTGTTAAGGATATCCTGCACTCTAGTGAAGAAGAAACAAGTGCTTTGAAACCTAGGCTAATAAAGAAAACTGCAGAGAAAGACACTTTTTCATCTGGAGCATCTTCAGATGAGAGTGAAGAAGAGGAGGAATACAGTGATAAGGATGAGGACGAAGAGAATGCGGATCACCATAGGGGAACTGACAGTGATGACAGGTCAGTGTATTTTTTTAAGAAAAGTTCATGTATTTGGAACATTTCTTTGTGTGTTTAATTTGAACCACTAAAGGAGAATGCTTTTTGTCCAGATCTAGAGGCACTGTCCAATTGCATTATCATAGCAAGCTCTGCAGTTTTACAGGTCTTAAGTCATAAATACTGGAAGGCACCATTGGTAGCTGCAAATAAAAATTCATCATATTCATTGAGCAAACTAGGATTTTATCAGTGCTCTTTTATATCAAAATAATTTTTTTTAATAAGATTCAACACAGTAAGGACTTTTTGTCTTGTTTTTATTTAGTGTACTTATGCTTGTCATTGGACCATCTAGTGTTCGGTGTGTAATCAACAGAAATAAAGGGGATTTCTGAGAGTTAAAGTTGGACTGTTAAGTAAACTACAAGTAACAAGACAAGATGAACATTTAATTTTTTATATTTGGTTAGTGATGGTCTTAAAAGTCAGGAACCATAAAACCTACTTTTTGTTAGTTAAGAGGCATGCTTTCAGAGGCTGCCTAGTTGTCCAAACTTAACCTAGGCCAAATTATAAATTACCTCTCAATCAAAGCATGTTCAAAGAACTTGTGGCACATCTTGTGTATGAGAAAATATCTCCTTAAAGTGTTCTATAATCTACGTTTTTATTGTAATTTGCAATAATAGAAGTTTCCACTCTGACTTTAATTAGTGTCTTCCTATGTATTTAATTAGAGATTTACAGACTTTCCTTTCTCGCCTTTCTTGTGTTTTGTTTGTGATACAGAAAAGCAGTCCAACAACTATAGAGGCTTTAGCAGACGGGAGTAAAGTTAAAATAAACCTAGATTTAGCTTGAGACCAACAGATAAGACAAGTTAGCCAATGGCAGAGTGATTAAGCACACTTGTCTTTGCCTTGGCAAGGCAAATGGGTGCTGAGTAGAAGGTGTGGGTTCGATCCATGTCCATGTCATCAGTCTAAAATGTGTCTTTGTCTACTTGTCTTATCTGTCAGTCTCAAGCTAGATCTAGGCTTGTGTCTGCCCCTTATAATCTAGGGCCGTATTCGTGCGAAGGCGTAGGCCTAAAAATCGGACATATCTTAAGTCTAAAATTTAGATTTAGTCTAAGACCTATTCATGGGAATGTCCTAGTGCTAAATTTTGACGGAAGTTTACACCTGATCGAAGGCAGGATTTAGGGCTAAAATTTGGTTGTAAGCTTACAAAAAATCAATTGTAATTACTTCTGTGTTGTTTTAGTCAGATTTTAGTTGTTTTATAGGCATGCCTTATGGTGCATTTACACATTTTTATGATTTCTCATTATTTAGATATTCAATACAAAAGTAGGTCAAATGAAAGATTCCTCCCAGTAGTTCATAGGAATAAAGAAATTGATAATAGATTTAAGTTTTTGGTACTTAATTTTTATAATTTTTACTGAAGTTCTACTAAATTTCAAAATGGCATCTACATTTTCAGACTTTCCCTCCTTATTTTATACGTAGCTAGTCTACGACAAAAATTTGCCATGAATACTGGCTTAGTCTACGTAAAAAATTTAGTACTAACTATGTTAATTTGAAGGCTTAGTTAACAACGGCTCATGAATACGGCTTCTAGGTTTGTTTGGAAATGTTATTTATCCTTTAAATCAGCGGCAAAATAATTAAGTTCAAAATTTCTTTTGGACCAGGCTTCAGTTCACATTGTGTTTAGTGAGATTTGTGTTGTAAAAATGAGATGAAAATTGGTATACTTTTTACTGACCTTTGTTACTATAAAAAAATTTTTCAGTCATGGATCTCCCAGTGTGTTGGAAAGAGTCCTCAACTCCAATCGAATGCGTGCATGGAGAGAGCCAGGTGATCCTATGCATCTTCATTCAAACAAGAAACCACCACGTGGTAGAGAAAGAGGGGGTTTACGCATTATTCGGGCCATGGGCAAGCGTGGTGGTGCTGTGCACAGACATGTAGCAGAAAACGAAGAGAGGAGAGACAGTAGGGAGAGACGAGGGAGGAACGACAGTATGGAGCGACAAGAATTTGGCCACAGGGAGAGAACTCCACCTGACTGGGTTAGAAACAGAGGTCAGTCTCGAAGTCCAGATAGGGGTCAAAGTCGTTCGGGCAGTCGTGGTAGAGCTAGTCGATCTCGGAGCAGAGAGAGGGATGAAAGAGTCGGCCCTCACCACAGAGGGATGGGCCGCGGCCCTCTGCGTGGGCATATGGGACCAATGCCTCCCATGATGCAGGGCCCCAGAGGGATGATGATGCCCCCGCACCCTATGATGATGCCTCATCCTCCTTTCCCTATGCCTTTTGGCCCACCATTCCCAGGCCCTCCTCCCAGGGGTATGCGGGGAGGTCCTCGTGGAATGAGAGGTATGAGAGGAATGCCACTCCCACCCCCAGGCTTTAGAGGAGGTCTACATGTGTTTAATAAAAGCTATTTACGCAAATATAACCAGTTTATGAACATGGGCAACCAGATGAGAGACATGAGTGGCAGATACATGCAGCCCCTTCAGGTGCCTCCACCTCCAATGCCTCCTCACTTTATGGAAGAGGGTAGTAGGAAAAGGAACCACCGATCCAAGAAACACCGGCGTCGGTCTCGGAGTGATGACAGCAGGAGTAGGCGTCGGCATAGGCACCGAAGTAGGAGCAGGAGCAGGAGTCGAAGCTACAGCACTAGTCGCAGTAGGAGTCGTAGTAGGAGGAGCAGGAGTAGGACCAGGACCAGAACCAGGAGTAGGACTAGGAGTAGGGATGATGGAGACAGGAGCAGAAGCAGAAGTAGGCACAAGGATAGACATTCTAGTAAGGACAGTAGTAAAAGTAGAGAGAATGAAGGGACTGACAGTAGAGGAAAGGATAGAAAAAGACGCAGAGAAAGGGACAGAAGAAGAAGCAGAGACTCTGAAAGAAGTAGAAGTGCGAGCAAGGAACGTGGAGATAAAACTAGATCTCTAGATGACAACAAAACGAGAGGGAGTAAGGAGAAGGAAAGAAGGAGAGGAAACAGAGATGGGAGTCAAAGTACAAATGGAGATGGTGGCAAAGAAAAGGAGGATATGGGTAAAGATGGCAGCCGGACAAGCAGTGACAAACAAGAACAAGATGCGAGAAGGAAGAGAGAAAGGAGTGTTAGTGTTGGCAGAGAAAAACCTAGAACAGAAAATGAAGACAAAGGTAGAAGTATAGCTGAGGAAGGCGAAGAAAGGAATAGGGGAAAAGACAAAGATGAGAATAAGGACAGTGACCGACGAAAAACTGAGAAGAAGGACACAATTGAAGATAGGGCAGGAAAAAATAAAGGCAATCCCAGAAGATACAGAGATAGTAGAAGAAACCAAAGCAGAGAAAGGGACAAAAGTAGGAGCCCCAGTAACGAAATAGATATAGGAGGAAGAGGGCAAAAGGAAGAGAAGAAACATAAGGCCAAAAATGATAAATCGGGAGGAAAGCAAAGGCAAGAAAGTCCTGAGATGGGGAATAAGGAAAGCAGTGGAGCAAAAACGGGAACATACAAAGACAGAGAAAGGACAAAAGAAGATAGGACTGCAGAAGAAGATAGGAACAAGAGTGATACCTCAAACAGAGGACACAGCTGGGATAAAAGTGGTAGGAGAAGAAGGTACAGCAGAAATGCCAGTGCTGAAGAAGATGAGGCTCCAAGTAAAATTAAACATGCAAAGCAGAATGAAGCAGGAGATAGGGACGATAAAAGTGATGCTTCCAGACGCAAGGTTAAGAAGGAAAGAGTCAAAGGGGAGCAGAAATCTAAAGACAATTCTTCAGGCAATGACAGGAGTAAGGATGAAGCAGTTGCTGAAAAAAACAGAGACAGTCCTGTTACTAAAGATTCACCTCCTGTTGATGAAAATGAAGGTAGTATAGAAAAATAAAGTTTGTTCAATTTATGTTTTCCTCCAATTTTTATCCACTTTTTGTTCGGGTGAAACTTTGTATTAATACATGAATAAAAAAAAAAGACATGGGGACTAAGTTTTTGAATGAACTGTTATTTTATAACTATGGACCTCTTAACAAAAAAAATGTTATGCCTGATTAGCGAATGAGACTGCACAGGTCTTTTAAATCAAGGATCATTATACATTCATCTCATACCAAATTTCTTGGTTTTTGTATTTGTTTTTGTTTTGATCTGTATGAATTTCCTCTATGAAGTCTAGTCAATTATATGATTTGCTTGGCTGAATAGAATGGGGAAAAATTCTAAACTTAGTTTGATACTAAAACTATCATAAGTTTTACTCTTTAACTTAATTTTTAATGTCGAGATATTTTACTAAAGTAATTGTATTTTGTTCAAGTTACATGTATCGAAATTTGGATGCATGATGTTCATTCAAGCGATTGCTTGTGTTAGACTAAGATAGACTAAGGCAAATCTTATATATTATCCAAACTTCTTGATTTAAAAAAAAACAAAGAAAGAAAGAAAAGAAAGAGAAAAAAAATGAATGTCATAACTGAAATTTATTAACCTAAACATGTGATTAATGGTTGAGTTTGCTTTATGCAATTACAATTTATATCTAGTTCCTTCCTGACATGCAAATAACTTCAATTTGTTTCAAGTTAAAATGAGATTCTAAATCCATTTTTTTTGTTTGTTGTTTTTTAACTTTTTGTATAGAATATGCCATGTTGGTTGAACATGGGTTAGTAAAATAGAACTGGATGTGGCATGAGGGGAACAAAGGTTCAAAATATTACTAGCTCGTCTATGAAGGTTGTCATCATCATCATGTGCCGTGCTTCATAGCGTTGGCGATCATGTCCTTCCACATCGCTCGATCCCTTGCTGCCTTCAGCGCCTCCATCTTGTCCGCCGCATTCAGCCACAAATTAGACTGTCTATTAGCTTTTCTCTCAGCCTTCCTCTGCTCCTTCAAGCATACTTGTCATGATCAAGTGTTCCTAGTTTTCCTCCTCATAGCATGAGAGTAGGGAGGATAAATTCTTTGTGAAACGGGTAAGGTTGGGAAGGGACAAGTTTTATAACTGCCAGACTCAGGGACAGCTTGCTGACGGGAAAAAGATCATACAGTTAAAGTGCAGCTTTCATGTTGGGGTATCTTTTGTGTTGAAATTAGTTTTGGTATATTCAGGATTCAATGCAATACTCTTCAATATGTGTAAATTTTTTATAAGAGGGGCATAGGTGTGAATTGTTTTATTGTTTTTTATTTTAGAGAGAATGGTTATTATTAGAACAATGTCAACCCTATGATTAGCCTAATGCTTTGAGTGGGTTTTTTTTTTTAATTCATTAGGAAACTTTACTCCCTTGTGAAGTAACTAATAACGTGGCAAAAAGAGTGAGGGGAAAAATTTGTTAAGCCTCTTTCTTCGAGTGTATAGTTTCTCTGACAATAAAAATACATGTTTTGTTTATTATTTTGCTTTATATGATGTATATACCAGTATTGATTAAATCATGAATACATGCACCGGCACTCACCCACCCAAATCTGGGCAGCACTGAAGTTCGTTTAAAAAGATGTGTGAAATACGTAAATAATATGTATGAATGTGTGCAACAGAAGAATTGAAAACTGTGATGTCATCTGAGAATAATTTAAAAGCCATAAATTTGTAAACTGATACAGTGATTTCTGTAAATAAAATGTTTGTAAGAATCTGGCATATTAGTATTCGTGTCTTTTGTTATTAGATACATTGTGATATTTGGGGGGGGGGGGGGTTGTTGTTGTTGTTGTTGTTGTTGTTATTATTATTATTATAACAATAATAACAAAACAGTAATAATAAGAAGTAGAAGAAGAAGAAGAAGAACAACAACAACTATTCTTCCATCTCAATATACATATATGCATACATATTATACTTATAGTGTTAATCTCTCTCTCTCTCTCTCTCTCTCTCTCTCTCTCTCTCTCTCTCTCTCTCTCTCTCTCTCTCTCTCTCTCTCTCTCTCTCTCTCTCTCTCTTAAAAATGGAAATACAAAGTTTGTCTGAATCTATGCTCATCATTGGTCATTTCTGAGACCATCCAATTTTAATAAATTGGTGATTTTTACATCCCACTTTCGAGAGAGGGAAAAATGCAAGTCCAATCAATCATTGAGGATGACAATGAAAGATAAGGAGTTGACGAAGATTTTTTAAGACAGAGAGAGAGCAAGAGAATAAAAAGAATAACAGAAAACAAGTACGTCTACAAGAGAGATAATAAAAAGAACAGAAATCCAATAATGCCTACGAGAGAGAGAGAGAGAGAGAAAAAACGAGAAATAAGAGAATGCGGTCAAGAGAAAAATAGTAACAGATTAGAAACAGAGAAGGAAGAAAGAAATCCAATGGAGGGAGAGAGAGAAAAGAAAAGTGGTCTAGGAGAGAAAGCTGAAAATAGCAAGCGAGTGAGAATGAGAAGAAAAGCGGCTAATTAGCAAGAGAAAGAGAAAAGATGGCGATGAAGAAAAAAGAGGAGTTGAGTTGTTTTATTAACTTCAACACTATCTAGGCTATATTGTGAACGGACCCCAAAACTGACGTCTGACAATTTTATGTGCTGCCACACATGAGACTGGGTGGGAATAAGCGACTCCTGTCTCAGCCGCTCACATTATAGTATACTGACACCGACCAAACCAGTTAGGAGGAGGAGGAGAAAAAGAAGTTCGAAGAGAAAAATGTGACTGTCTATCCAACATGTATGCTCCCAGCTCATTTGGAACTATTTATTGGTGTGTTCATTGTAGGTTGTGAATTTAAGCATTAGATATGTCTTGTTATGTCTTTTTTTTATTATTAAATTTTCGGACTTGACATCTTCAGTATTTTCATGATTTTTTTTACATTCCGTAAAAAATCAGGAAATTTGAGATTTTTCGCAGACGAGGTTGAAATTACGGGCTGATAAAAACTGCGGTGACAGTTATTTTCAAAACATATACAAAGATTGCATCAAAGAAGGAATAACAACAAATTTTTCTCATGGAGAACAAAACTGGAATTTCAAAAAGGCTATCAGCGTACGTGATAATTTAATTTATAATTTTACTTCTTGCAGTCATGCATCTAAATTTATGGAAAAAAACTTTATCAAATAAGGAGTTTTCTTGAAACAAAATACATGTATTATAAAAGTAAAACTCACAACATTTAACATAACTAGTAAAAATTACATTAAATTGCTTTTTACATGCAAGGTACATTTTACATGATTGTTCAATATTCTGAGCAACAGCTGTAAAGTTGGAGTCCACCAAGGTTCTGTACTCAGTCCACTGCTGTTTATCGTCGTTCTTGAAGCCCTTTCTCGTGAATTCCGATCTGGTGTCCCCTGGGAGGACCTTTATGCTGACGACCTAGTCATCATAGCGGAGTCACTTGAGGAATGTGTCAGTAGGCTGTTGACGTGGAAGGAAGGTATGGAGGAAAAGGGTCTGAGAGTGAATGCAAGGAAGACCAAGATCATGATCTGCGGTAATAACCTGGATCTTCTCCAGAACTCAGGCGAGTTCCCCTGTGCTGTCTGCTGCACTGGTGTAGGTAGCAACAGCATTTTCTGCAAAGGCTGCAAGAAGTGGGTACACAAGAAATGCAGCGGGCTGAAACGCCTGCTGAAGGACTCAAATTTTCAGTGCAGTCGATGCCAGGGAACTGCGAGACCAATCGATGGCAGACCACAGAGTGAAGTCCAGGTGGGATCCGACAAGCTGGATGTCGTAGCTTCTTTCTGCTACCTGGGAGATATGCTCTCGGCAGCTGGTGGCTGTGACCTTGCAACCACAACTTGTGAAGACAGCTTGGAAGAAGTTTAAAGAACTACTACCAGTTCTTTTGTCTCGCCACCTCTGGTACAAGACGCGGGGTCATGTGTACAGCACTTGTGTGCGGAGTGCAATGCTCCATGCTAGCGAGACATGGCCCTTGACCAAGCCAAACCTTCAACGCCTGCAGAGAAACGACAGGGCAATGATAAGACAGATCTGCAATGTGAAGCCAGAAGATGTGGCCACCACTAGGTCAAATGAGCTATTGACGCTTCTTGGCCTTGAGGACCTGAACCTCATTCTGAAGGAGAGAAGACTCCGGTGGTATGGCCACATGGAACGGTCAAGCGGAGCTATCAAGACAGCATTGAACATACAAGTAACAGGAAGTCGTGGAAAAGGGAGACCCAGAATGACATGGAAGCAGGTGACAGAGAGGGATCGGAAAGACTGGAAACTCTCAACAACTGACCCTCATGACAGAATCACCTGGAGATCTGGTGTGAGATCAGCCATGCGTGCAGCAAGCCAGCTACCTGGAAGGGGGTCCACTGATGTGGATGTTGCCCCAGTACCTGCACGTTAATCAAAATACTGATGATGATGATGATGATGAGCTGTAATACATTTTATTTTTATTGGTGATAACAAAACAAGATTGTGTCTGTGTGCGTTATGTCCCTACATAACCAACTTTACTGTTAAGATGAGGTTCATTTCGGTGCAATCCCATGTCCAGCTTTGGCTCAGCCAAATAAGCTGCTGTTTTTATGGGTCGTTGAAACTTTTTCTGCTTGGCAGCATCTTTGTCTTTCTGTTGAGCCTCTTCTTTGAGCTGTTTTTCTTTTAGTCCTTTCACTTCATCAACTTCTTTTTCCTCCAGTCTGACATGTAGTTCTTTCCTCCACTTATGAAAAGAATAAAACAATGCAGCAATCAGAAAAAACATGACTGCATCCCTTAGAGTTAGATAAAGTATAATATTTAAAACAGTGCTTAGTAATTTGAAAT
Organism: Elysia chlorotica; assembly: GCA_003991915.1. Taxonomy (NCBI): domain Eukaryota; kingdom Metazoa; phylum Mollusca; class Gastropoda; family Plakobranchidae; genus Elysia; species Elysia chlorotica. The sequence continues at coordinate 219,440 of RQTK01000127.1, read as the reverse complement.
ATCTTAGAGAACCAACACCTGATCAGTTGAATTAAAGGTTTAGTTTTACAAGACTTGCTGCAGTCTTGTAAAAAGAGCTTAATTTTCGATGTTTAAAATCAATATATTTTATAGTTGGTCCGAGAATAACGACTTACCTTCTTTTAATATTTATTTCTTTATAATTGTTAAACTGTTTTTTAACATGGGACGGGATATCATTCGAAAAAGACTAATTTTAAAACTGAAACTCTATACCTTAGAATACTGATATTAATAATAATAGCACTTAGGCAAAATGTAATTTTGGACATACAAAAAAGAAATAATGTAACGAAAAAGGGACTGATGTAAATATATGTGCAGTATGGACATTGATTGACTAGAAAGTTTAACTTTAAGCTACCAAGTCTACCACTAACGGTGATCTCAGGCTTACTGACAGTTAGTTAACAGCTCTAATTGTTTTAATATGAAAAGCCACTAATGTATGATTCATAACTTAAGCTTTATTTTTTTCGGAGATGTGCAAATTTCTTAAGATAATTTGTTTCCTAAACAGGATTTTTCTTTTCATGTGAAATAGAGATATCAAACGTGATTTTTTGCTGCTCTTATGTTGGAGGGTCTTCAGCAATCTGGATCCCTGCTTTCATGGGATGGAAAAAAGTGAAAGACAGAGAGAGAGAGATAAAGACAGAGTGATAGACCAATAATTGAATAAATAAAAACCTCATTACTTTATAGTTCGGTCGTAAATGGAGATCCTCCACAATCCTATGAAGATCAAAAGTCTTTCTGGTGTTGTAGTCTGGTGCCTGTTCATAAAGGGCTGTGGCTAAGTCAAGTTCTTGCCTGAAAAGATACAAGTTTCCTACAATAAATGATATAATTATTATATTTACATGTATCATTGTTTTTGGAATTTCTTCAAAATAAAATTTGTTTAAATATATGTTTGTATAAATTATTACCACTAACGCAGTGGCTGCACACATTAGGTAAAAGTTATGCTCAGCAGTTATTTCTTTAATCAATATTTTTTTTTTTTTTTATGAACAAATCGATCAGCAGTTTGTTTACACCTTACAAATGGCCCTGAAGAAAGACACTACATGTATTTAACCCAGTAGAGTTACATCATATGCCGTAAAATAGACATTTTATTTGAAAGATAAAAGCTGAAGTTTTTAAAATCAGGCAGAAATGTTTATTCAGATGAATTATTCTTTCTTCATTGATTCAAAAGGTACGAATTTTTTAAAAATCTTTAAAAATGTGTGATTTTATGAGCATAACTGACAAAATACTGTGACTCAGTTGAGTTTGAAAAAATCCTTATACAGTGGAACTCGGTAATAACGAGATTTCTTGTTTTTCTTTACATCTCTCGTTTCAGCAAGGGTTCTCGTTTTTCCCAATTAAGGCTTAAAGAGGATTTCATTGAAAGAGAAAAATTGTATCACACTTACTTTACCTCGATTATATTCCCTTTTTAAATTACAATGTAGTTGTTCAACACATGGCAATACACGTCGCTTTGCCTTATAGTTATACATGGAATAGGTAACTCTAGGGTTACTCCGCTTTTCCAATAGCAGTACAAGGCATGATCATGATTCATCCATTTAGGTTTGATACTCTTCTCTATAAACAATAAGGAGTTAAAGGTTTCTAAAGTCTCGATCGAATTTCTCAAAACAGGAAATTTATAGATAGTGTACGTTGATCTTCCTTTGCAAGGCAACACTGTGCAGTGCTTGTCTCCTTCTCTTTTATTTTTGTTTTACAATCCACCAAGGTAGCAAGATACATCGGTTACCTTAATCAAATTTATTAGTTTGGTGAGAGGACAATGCTAGAAGATAAAGGGTAAAAACTTGTGCATTATTGTGATCTCTAGATGGCAATTGTGGTACAGCACTAGAAATGGGCTTGGTTATTTCACTGCCTACATTTTTTTTTTGCAATAGGACCTTTGTGTACGATAATATTGACAAAAGACTAAGAGGTAGGTGCGTTTAGGAGAGGTTGGGGTTTTTGCAAATAGTAATGTCAACGTAGTTTAGGAAGTGCGGGGAAAATGACTAGACTAGTGAACTGGGGAAGAACCGCTTAATGAGATGCTTTTGACACCTTTCTAAGGAAGTTTCTGTTTTTTTTTTTATGTTGAGCAAATCTTTTTAGGAACTTCTTGTTATTAGCAGGGTTAACATATTTGGACTCTCGTTATTTCCAAAGTAAAATATAGGGCGAAAATAGAGAAGAAAAAAAACGGGGATGTTCAAAACTCTCGTTATTTCAGTAGTTCTCTTAATTCGAGATGTCATTAAAAATGAGGACCACTACTTGGTCAGCTCACCTCAAGTTTTATGTTGGCCATGTTTTCATATGATATTCAGTTTAATTTCAGTATATATATATTATGTATATATATATAATCCTAATGGCAGTTCCGATATATTGGGCATCAATTTTTATTTTCAAGCAGAATATTAACCCCTCTTCATCTTCAAAAAATCTTTGAAACGATCAATATGAAATTCAATACAGAGAGCTCAGTACAGAAGTTAAAAAGATGTCTTTGAAAGGTGTGTGAAAAAAATTTGCCGATGCATGAGCTTTTTCTTTTCCATACTACACTCACTTCAATGATGTCCTGACAGGCTGAGTGCCAGTCTTGGAGGCCTGTCCCATACGCACCACTGGTCGAGGTCTCTGTTTGGCAACCGTCTTGCCAGCCACAACAGCAGTTGGTGGTGGAATGGGAGGCAGGTAGATCTTGGATAAGCCCTTGGCAATGCGGGCTCCAAGGGATGCTGGATTTTGTTTGTGAGACGTATTAAGCAACTTGCTGCTATCAGAGTGTACCTGATGGAAAGATGAAATACATGAGCTCAGTATGTGGCTGATTGTTTCAGCTCTCAGGGCATATAGTTTCAAGCAAAGGAAATTTATTAACTCATTGCTAATGGAACAATTTGAAACAAATATGTAGCTGACAGGCGTAGTTAATTAGATTTAAAATAGCTTGTATGGTATAAAACATTTCAAAATGCTAACATTCCATTTCACAATTCTGCAAACTTTAATTTTTAAATGCAGTAGAGTCAAGTCTATCATCATTTAAAAGGAACTTTCATTTCTCTGTACATAACACACTAAAACATTTTTTTAAATATCTACTTTAATTTATCAACTTTCTGTGGTTTATACCAGAGAGGTCATTTATTAAAAATTAAATTCTAAATGTTTTTCAAACTATTGTTCTGATATTGAGAGGTTTGAGAGTTTTTAAATATTCATCTACAGTTTTACTGTAAATATGAGAAAAAAGGAATACTATGAGGGTTCGACATAACAGATCTTATAATAAGAAGACAACAATGAAATCAGAGTTGCCTTGCAAAATTGTATTAATGACTAGGTATTTCTATCAACAAACATTAAATTTTTTTTATTGACTCTTTCAACCAAAAGACAGAAGTTACTATTTTAATAGATTCACTCTTTAAACCTGAGTGGCTCAGTCTTCGGCCGGTAAAATCACACAAAATGACAAGCAGCCACAGTGTGACTCCGATAAACAGGCTGTTTATAAAATAAATAGAAACTATCCCAATAGTTTCTATTTATAAACAGCCTGTTTATCGGCCGCACACTGTGGCTGCTTGTCATAATTATTGTGTGATTTTACCGGCCTGTTAGGTTGAAAGAGTTAAGAATATTCCAGTATGTTACCTTTTAATTTTAATTCTAAAATTAACAATAAGCTCTCAGCTACATGTAGTTGACAATCTCCCAAATTTTCCAAAGTTTTCAGAGCTGAACAACTAAAAAAATAATATGCTCAGTGTGATACAAAGACACAGCAGAAATAACACCATTTATATTTTTAGTTTTTAGATGGTTGCATTGTACTAACTTTTAACTAAAAGATAGCCTATATATGTATATACATGTATTGATACGCACTATGGAAAAAAACGACAGAGTCACATTTTTCACATTTTGAGAAAATGTAATTTTAAACTTTGACTCTGCTATTTCATTCATTGTAAATCATATTTTCTTTTCAAAATTAACCATGGACTCTGAAATTATTTCCATTTGAAAATTGTTTGAAAAAAGCATCTTTAAATGCTATTTAACCCAATGTTCACTCATAACTACAAAATTTAAAAAATGTGACTGCCGTTTTATGTTTTACAGTCACACACAGGAATCAAAAACAGGAAATGTTTGGTGTTGACTGACTCCAATATATATATATTTTCAAAATTCTCATGAGCCCTGAGAAAAATAGCTTTTCAGCACACACCTGTCCGACTTTGAGGGCTTCTAGCACGCGTCCATCCTTCTCCCTTGAGTTTGCCCTGAGAAGTGAATTCCAGGCTGCTGTGCGTAGACCCTCCCTGACTTTGTCCCCCTCCAGGCACCTACACACTCGTACTAGAGCTCGGATGGCTCCATAGCGGATACGCCAGCTCCAGTCATTAGGACCTGGCAAAGGTTAAGTGTTTGCAATTAGATTGATTGTTTAGGCATAGTATATGACAGAAAAAAACAACAACAATTGTTCAGTTCTAGTTGTCTTTGAGCTATCTGGAGTGTCCTACATTAAAAAAGACCATTAATAATATGAAAATATTGTCATAAGCAATCCTTAAAATAAATGACATGCTTTGTGTCTCTTTTATTTTAACTCAAATATTTTTTTAACTATGCCCAGTGCCTTCCTCTGTCTTTCACATGTCTAACTTCCCCTTTTAGTTGAAAAAATAAAACAGTCAAAATGATTTAGCTATGACATTATACATCTCTCTCTCTGAGTGTGAGTTTGAATTAATATATTGTCTGTGAATTTGCCAAGAAATCTCACAGGTTCCATTATGTTGGTTGCGTTGTGAAAGAAGTGGATGAAGATGGCGACACTGAGTTTGACTTTCTTCGTCGCAAGGGATATTACTTTATAAGATATATGTTCTATGCATATGAGCTCTGTGAAAGCAGTTTTGCCTGATCCTTCAGTTCGAGGCACCACTGCACGAGCACAGGGAGAACTTGTATTTCCTGTTGTTTTTGGAGATATAGACCTCCGATAGAAATTTTCCTCATATACCGTACTTTTGATTGTATTCACTTGAACTTTCAGTGTTTGCATGTTTCAAATAATTCCTTGTAGGGAATGATATCTTCAACCACATTCAATTTCATCGCTTACATATTTTCCTTTTACTTATGAATTCTTTGATTGTACTTGAGGTTCTTTATATTATGTACTTTATTTGTCACAGTAACATTTTTATTTTCTCATTGTTGAAATCTATAAAAATTGACACATTTTTATGATGTATTTTAATTGAAAACCTTCTTGTATAATGCCAAAATGTTCTCACTTTATATATGTAAATTTGCCAAATTATGTAATTCAATTCATAATACTACTTCCAGTTATCCGCATAGGCGGGCTTATCCTCCCCATGGTTGGGCGAATACTTCCCATCACATGGACCAATCCAGCATGGGCTAGTACTCCCCATTTTACCATACATTTTATTTTCATCCATATTTGCAAATCTATATAAATGACTGTCTTGAGTTATAATCTTTTTTTGAAAGCCGAAATAAAGCTATATGATCGTTGAAATGGCTTTTGGAAATCATTTCATGTTTCTGTTTGATGACTTTTTTAGTATTTTTTCAATATAGATGGGCCAATCTTGCCCACTCTCCCCTACATTCAATCTCCTCTTACTACTTCACTGCTTCTCTGGTTCCTTTTTAGCTCCCTCTATTTTTCTCTCTTTTAATCTAACTCTCCACCTCTTTGGCCTATTTTCCACTGTATCTTAGGCCCTAGCCTTATTTTAATTCATAAACATGTACAATGTATAAATATTATAAAATTATTACTTAAACCTCATAGGACCCAATTTTGAGCATCTAAAAATGAATCAATACATTTTGAAGGAAACATGTTTTGATAATACCTCCATCTGTAGCTTCGTGTGGGGCAGTAAAGAATGCCAGGTCGAGAAGTCCTGCACTGCTCAGTTGACCATTGACCACGTTTAGGGTGCTGAACATTTTGGCTCCTGGTCGACTGTAGGCTCCAGCGCCTGTACCCACCAGAGCAAACTTTTGGATATCCGCTGAGCATCCGTACAAAACAATGTCAGCCAGAATCTCTGTGTAGGTCAATGCCACTTCCCAATGCCAGCCCGTCAGTCCTGGTACATCTGACAACTAGCAGAAGGCGATTGGGGTAGATATATGGGAGTAAGCGTATGGGCATGATGTTAATGCAGAAATGAGAAACTAATCTTGCATGCATTTAATAGCTAGATAAGTTTGGGGAAATAGTTATCAACACAGGCCTTTCAAGGGGTTATACAATTAATTCCTGTGATAAAACAACTACTTGAATTTATTTAATTGTTTCTCAATCAAGACGATATGCTAACAGCTTTACAACAACAAAAATTATGGTGATCAACATGATAACTATTGAGTATTTTCCAAAGGTTAGAAATATTAATCCAGCAGAACATAATTTGTAAGGCAAGCCAAGCTGCTAAAATATGCAATATGGACAAATCTGCTAACGGACTAACTATTTTAGCATAATGAATCACTGTCAAGAGAGCATAATATACAGAGCACAACTCGAACCTACCATCATTAAATTACTAAAGATCTATGAAGAACACAACTCAAACCTACCTACATATTAGTAAACATTTATAAAAATCCCAACTCAAACCTACCATCATATAAGGAAATGTCTATATGGACCACAACTTGAACCAACACGCATATTAGTAAAGGTCTATATAGAACACAACTCGAACCAACAGACATATTAGTAAAGGTCTTATAGAGCACAACTCGAACCTACAGACATATTAGTAAAGGTCTATATAGAACACAGCTCAAACCTACAGACATATTACTAGTAAACGTCTATATAGGTCACAACTCGAACATACAGGAATATTAGTAAAGGTCTATACAGAGGATAACTTGCACCTACAGGCATATAATTAAACGTCTATATAGGGCACAACTCGAACCTACAGGCATATTAGTAAAGGTCTATACCGAGGATAAATTGCACCAACAGGCATATAATAAAGGTCTATATAGGGCACAACTCGAACATACAGGCATATTAGTAAAGGTCTGTACAGAACTGGCATCCGACGCTCGACCACTTTTGAACTCTGAGCCCGCCTCTGCCCTCCACCCCGTGCCGCGACCACGGTCCAGGCTCTGACTGCTCAGCTTGGTGTCCTGTTGGCTGCGGTGACCAGCCAGCCCACTTGCTGGAAAGTTAGAAAAACAGCAACTGTAATATCAGTGAAATACTTAAGTGTTTAAATCATTTTTATCTAATCCCATCTCTCTTTGTCTTTGTCAGTCTGTATGTATGTCCGTGAATTGGTCTGTCTGTCTGTCTGTCAGCTTTTAACTTCTTCAACCAGGTCATCTCTATTTTCGAACTTTATACTTCCCAGATGGCTCCACATGGATCATTTTGCCTCCTGGCCTTGTTACCAAACTTTGGATTTACTAATGCAGTCAGAGTGTCACAAACGCCACGGACATCTGAAAAACAGTGCTATACTTCGACACAACAATACATCATCAAGCAATGGCTATTGATTGGCTAAGGTACAATTGATAGGAACCCTAAGTAATGCCCTTAGAAGCTTTTATAGTCTTGGCTATAAAATTTCAGACAACCGATTCATTTCAACTCTAAAACTCCACCTGTAAGGCATGACATTTGAAAATAGAGATGAAGTATTTGAAAGAAGTAAAAAGCTAGTTCGCTATGCTTAATACCAATTTTTACATAAAGGGTATGTATCTGTTCCATAATGTTGATAGAAATATGCTGATTGCCATGGAGACTATATTAATAAATAGCTCAGAGGTTAGTGCCAATTGTGTGTAAATTTGTCTTGGGTCCTAATAATATTTTCAATTTAAAACATGTTTCACATTACTTTGATTAAAAGCTTTGCAGAGGTAGAGTAAAAAATTGTTGTCATAATAAAACTAAAATAATTTTTTTTTTATTGTAACAAAAATTACCTTGAGCTATTGTTTCCATTGCATTTTTTGGAGGACTAGTCTTTTGAAGAGCTGTTTCATCAAAAGAAACCTCACGGTTCATGTTTCGGGTGACACCTTCAGCAATGTCTTCATCCATAATTGGTGCATGCTTTGGTGTTTTGTTTGAGTGTCAAAGGAACAGATCAAAATGAAATGAAATTTCACCAAAAGGTATTCCGCTTTGCTGGATATACATAGTAATAACAATAATAATGATATATTGCATTTATATAGCGCACTTCCATGAACTATCATGCTCAATGCGCTTAACAACTTCCATTATCACAATTACACTAAAAAAATAACCATATAATGTCGACACAATACAATATTACATTCAAAAGTTACAAGGAATCGTTAGAGATATTTACAACATTCACAGGATCAATTTCAATCATCAAAAAGGTAGAACATTAGCATGCCTTTAAAAATGTCCATGGAAGGTGCCTCCCTTATGTTTTTATGAAGGTCGTTCCATACTTTGATACCGAGATAGTAAAAAGATCGCCGACCTGTTGATTTATAATTTCTATTTGATACAAAGATGGTTTTATCAGATGAAAATCTAAGCTGTCTAGCAGGTACATACATCTTTAGACAGTCAGACATGTATGTAGGTGCCATCTGATTGAGGCAATTATAGCAAAACTTTTACAGTATCCTTTTTTTAACATGCAGCCATTCTCATCATAAGCCTTGCTCAATGCTCTTATTTTGAACCATTTTCAAGCAAATAGTGTCGTTGGGGAGAGATGCCAGTAAAAGGTTACAGTAATCAAGTTTAGATAATATCAAAAATGTAAAAGGGTCTTGGTCACATTCTCATTTAATCAGGTTCATATGCTTGCAATTTTCCTTATTTGAAAATATAGCTTTTTACAAAGGTCAGTAACATATGATGGTATTTTGGTCATATTCTGATCAAAAAAGAAAACCTAGATTTTTTACTCTCTTGTTGCTATTTATCATATCGCCATTGATGTTGATAGTTGTTAAAGGCCCATTCACAGCTTTATTTCCAATCAGTATAATTTCAGTTTTGTCATCGTTAAGTTTAATTCTATTGCTAGTCATCCAAAGTTTATATAAAGTTCACATTATAAACACAGTCAAATGTTGTAGTTACTAAAGACTGTAAATCTTCAATTTTGCATGCTTCATATAACTGACTATTATCAGCATAGAGATAGAATCTTAGAGAATGTTCTGGTCCTATTATATTGATTAAAGCATGAGTCTACAAAGTAAAAAGTTCTGATCCGAGGATAAAGTCTTGTGGGACACTGAATTGAATTGGAATGTATTCAGAGTTTGATCTACCAATCTTAACTGACTAATATCTATTGCATAATCGCATGATTGATTGTGTCAAAAGCTTCAAACAGATCAAGAAATGTTAAAAGACACACCTTGTTTTTGTCTAAAAAATCTATACATGTATGTAGCAGATGTAACATTTAAAGAGCTGTTTCAGTGCTGTGGAAAGATTTATACGACGACTGAAAAAGAATTTCCAAATTATTTATCTTGAGATGTTTGAAAAGCTGATCGAGGGCAATTCTTTCAAAAAGTTTTGATAAGAATTTTAGATTGGATACAGGTTTAAATAATGGCTAGATGGAAAGAATATGGAGAAAAGCTATTTGATTCGGATGCTAACAACAAGACACAGGGATAACGGTGAAAACATAGAACCGGAACCACTGAGGTACGAAGTGGAAAATGCCATCAAGAAACTAAAGAATGGCAAATCACCAGGACTAGATACAACCCGTACAGAGGTGGTTACGACAGGCGGCTGCAAAGCCATGCAAGCAATACACCTACTTTGCTGCAAAATATGGAATACATATGTACCTGTAAATGGCCAAAACAGCTGTTCTAGCCATGTTTTTTGACACTGACAACCGGATAGACACTTTCTCTAGAATTTCACCTAGAACCTGATCTTTTTGGGAACCTATCTTTTCCTGTCCTCCAAAGTGCTTTCTTAGGCAGAGAACAACATAATTTAAATGAGAAAACATGAAAACAAAAATTTAACCCAAGATAATATTTATGCGCGGCAAAAGAAAGTATATGCGGATTATAACATATCGCTTATTTTTTACATTTGGTAGATATATTTCTGCTGTATACGTTATACTATTTAGAAAATAATGTACCAAGTCCAATAAAACAAATGCCTTTTCTCCTTCACCCAGGTAACACAAGATCTTTATGAACAAAGGCAGCTGGAAGACACTCGCTCAGTGCACAGTGGAGCCATCAGTAGTTCAGTCCATGACCTGAGCCCCACCCTGTGGCATGCTCTGGATGTGTGGCGCTGCACAAACTCTGTCAATGGAGGACTACGAGAATGTGACCAAGACCCTTGTTATATTTTTGATATTATCTAAACTTGATTACTGTAACCTTTTACTGGCATCTCTCCCCAAATGGATCCTTTCCATGACCCATATCCCTACAAGTGTGCAATCAAAACCTACCTCTGCACTGCCTGGGTCAGTGTGCTTGCTGCTGATACCAGTCTCAGAGACTTCACTGCGCCCACTGCTGTTCGTGTTGTTGCCAGCCAGCTTGGGTTTGTCTCCAGTTTCCCCCTCTTCACTTCTTTCGTAGATGTCACTGAGGGAAGCTTTAGAGCTATACAAGCTCGCCTTGGATGCTCTTTGGTTTTTGTCACCATCGTCATCATTATCTCCATCTACACCATAATGATCAGGAAGCATGTCACGGCTCTCTCCCTCTTTCCCCTCATCCCCATCACTTGATATACTAAAAATATCTGAAAAAATCATAGGCTCTATTTATTAATTACCTATACCAAAAGAATCACTTAATCCAAAAAGAGAAGGCAAATAGCATAATCTCACTATCCAGAATAGAAGCTTACAATAATCTATTTAAATTGTATTTCATTGTGAGCGCACATAAATTAATCTGATAGTGAGCCATTTGGAGAATGACGTTGAGTAAAAAAAAAATATATATATTTTCCTTACCAAACATATGGAAAAGAATATATCAAAAACATCTTTTAAAAACATGAGACAAGCATTTTTAAGGTGCTAAAACTAAAAAAAAAAAAACTTATAATAGAAGAATAATTGCACTAGCCTTCTCACCCACAGAATAGGGTCTATAAATAATTGTAATGTAAGGACATTTTTACTGACACAGTGTTCTAGGATAAACACCTTAAAGTGGAAGATAAAACGATAAAAAAAACAAAATACAAATAGTGAATATATTCATATTACTGGTAGGGCAAAATAAATAATTTGATGTCCAATTTATACCGATTCAAATTGGTCTTTACAGCACACATAAGAATTAAGATCATATGGGAGCAGTTATTGAAACAGCATCATCATTTTATCATCTAACATACTGGAAAGATTTGCAGGCGCTTTTGTAATATATTCACTTTACATTTGACTGCTATCAGGAAAGAATAGCAAGACACATTTTTAAAAACAATGGTTGAGCTGGTCAGTATTCAAACTGCACACCCTCTGAGGGTTGAGCATCAACTAAAAGCATGTTTCACAATGACTACACAGTATGAGAGAAAACTATGGAAAATTTCATGTTGCTTTTGTTACAGAATAGATCTATTTCTAAAGACACATCTCTCACCCGATCTCCCGCTTCGACTACTGAGCGGTGGAGTCAGAAGGTCCTCGGTAGTTTTTAACCCTTGTGCCAGCCGGTGCAGGACTTTTGTAGCTGCGAGATTTGTTTTTGCAGTTTCTCCTAATATCTGAATTGCCACAATACCATCAACCCTAGAAAAAAAAATATCAATAAGCAGTGGTATAAAACATGCTGTAACTTAATAAGTAGAAAAGTTAAAATGTTTTCCCTTAAAAAACCTTAGTTTCTGGACACTATTTTTTTTTCCTTTCGATGAAACAAAGTTCTTTTTCTAGATTAGTTTTAAAGACACCCATTACATAATCAGGGTTCTTTGAGATATAGAGTTTGATTTTTAAAGAAGTCAATATGCATTTTGTTTCTTGAATTTAAATATGTGTTTTGTGTACAGTTTTTAATACCACTTTATAGCTATCCTCATATGTTTCAAAATTCAAAATGTTTCAGTACAACACAAAGACAATGGTACTCTATGATATCCTCTGTATTGAAGTTCCTCTTTTTCTCATCTTATTGTTTGGAACATCATCATTAAGCTTGAATCTGTGTTCGATTAATTAGGCAACATCCTCATGTGCTTAAAAAATTTTATTAATCTAAATCATCATTTAAATTAGAACAACACACAATTATACAACAGATTCATTTTTAAAAGGGAACTTAATGGTGATTTACTTTGCAAAAACATTGTGCTGAAATTAATTTTTGTCTTGAAACCAATAAAAAATTGCAGTTAACCAAAATTATAATGTCATGTTTTGAACCTTTGTTTCTTTAGGGGAGTCTCTACTGTCTCCCACTTTTTAGAAAGTCAAAATGGACATTTGAGGAATACTCACGATTTTAAAGGAAGAATATATACAGTTCCACAGAAATTTATTTAACCTTTTTAAAATTTAAATAAAATTAAAAAAACAACGTTTGGGGTCTTTTTTAAACCCCAACATACAAATAAGTGGTCAAAGGTTTACCAAGTTTCACTTGCCAGCCCCAGACCGCAATACGCCAGGGCCCTCAGAGCGTCTCGTAGTCCTCCACTGACAGAGTTTGTGCAGCGCCACACATCCAGAGCATGCCACAGGGTGGGGCTCAGGTCATGGACTGAACTACTGATGGCTCCACTGTGCACTGAGCGAGTGTCTTCCAACTGCCTTTGTTCATAAAGATCTTGTGTTACCTGGGTGAAGGAGAAAAGGCATTTGTTTTATTGGACTTGCTACATTATTTTCTAAATAGTATAACGTATACAGCAGAAATATATCTACCAAATGTAAAAAAGAAATGATATGTTATATTCAGCTTTCTTTTGCTGGGCATAAATATTATCTTGGTTACATTTTTTTTCATGTTTTCTCATTTAAATTATGTTGCTCTTTGCCTAAGAAAGCACTTTGGAGGACAGGAAAAGATAGGTTCCCAAAAAGATCAGGTTTCTAGGGGAAATTCCAGAGAAATTGTCTATCCGGTTGTCAGTGTCAATAAACATGGCTAGAACAGCTAAATTTTTTAATGGTACTAGCTGAGTTGCTATTCTTATCATATATGTCTTTGGGTAAACTTTGCGGCAAAACAAAAATAGAAATAGAACAAAATATGAATACACATGGTCTCTAAAGGCGTAATGGATGGCAACTGAGACATGGGAAAAGATCAAGAGAGAGACAGATAAAAACATGGAGAGATGACATGGAGCACAGGCCAAAAACATAAATGCATGGAAGTCTGTCACAGAAGGCTACACCCTTCATTGAATGGACATAGCTTTTTTAAGAACTGTAAGAACATCCTTTGGATTTAAAGAAAAATCCTCTATGGTGACTTGAGCACCACCTGATATTCTGTTAGCAAGTCCATTGCATGAACGGAATAAGCTACTGACACTACAAGTCAGTCATCAGAATACAACAACTTGTACAGAGTGGAGGCATCCTCAGAGTTGTAAAACAATCATGAGGAGCCAAGTCTAAGCTCAATTATCAATAATATTTTCATCATGTACAAAGGCAAATTCAGCGACCTACCAGTGATAGTTCTTCAAGGTTATGTTTCGGTGCACCAGGGAGCCTGTCGAGTCGATCGCCCTCCTTAACATCACCAGGTTCAAGCTGTGAGTCTGCTAGAATAATTTTACCCACTTCCATCACAAATCTCAGCGAGAGTAGAGCATTGGGATATGGATTATATGCCTCCTGGCATGATTGCAGACCTACAAAGACAAGAACATCAATGTTAAATAGTGCATGTGAAAAAGTAGGTGAGTTTGAAAATGACAGGAGCATGTTTAGTTAACAAATCAAATATCTTTACTTTCCTTGACATTCCCACCATGTAAAATATAAAAACAGATGTACATTAAAGATCAATCAGTCACTAGTCAGATTTAATTGAGCAGACAAAGAAATGGCCTGGCACTTGTTGGGTCTGCCCACACTGAGCGTCAGCTAAAACTTTTCTTCATGACTAAAAACACAAAAGACTCGCTCAAAACCATATTTTTTTCTATTTTGGTAGAAAACTATTATGAAATAGTGCATATTATGATATTTTCTGGAAACTTAAACAATTGGCAAATTCCTTAAACCAATCCTCTAAACACAAAGGCCTTTTAAACATAAACAATTCAAGTATCAACTTATTTTCACCCCAAAAATCTTTTGTTGCTCATGCCATGTTTCTCTCAGCTGGAACTTACCATCAATATAAGTGAACAATCTGTTTTTGGACTCTGTGTACCCTTGCAGTTGACCAGCCATATGGTGGTAGAAGAGCCTCTCAAAAACGTGCTGACCCATCTACACAGACAAGGCAAAGGTTATAGTTGTTGTTTTTTTATATGAAAATTAAATGTATTTTTTAGTATATTTGAAGCCAAATTTAAAAGAAAATTACATTAAAATAGATTGATTGATTGATTTTTATTGGTTCGTTGGGCTTCCCGCTCTATACAAACATGACAAGAATTAAGATTTTACAATGTGAAAGAAAAAAGTAACAGAATGGCAACTTCATTTTCGATAAGCTCTCTCAGTCCTTTCATTCAATTTCTGGAGTCTTACTCTCAGCAACTTTTAGTGATAAACAATGTTTCAACTTGATAACTAGTACTGGTAGTTTTCAACTGAAGCAAATTGTGTAATCTGGTCTAAATATTTTTTTTAAACATACACCGATCAAGGAGAATATAATTCACCCAAAATAAAAATTCATTTTTATCAGATTAATATCCAAAACGAGGAACAAAAACTTCATTATACAAAGGAATGGCATCTCCTATCAATGATTTCCTTAGTTTCAACATGTGCTGATAATGGATATTTGAATAAAGATAAATGTTTGACATTAGCACACTCAATCTACTTCTATTTCTAATTAAAAGGTATTTAAAAGGAGTAAACATGGTTCGAATATCCTTGTATGCTTTACAAATCATTAAAACCTGGTATTCAGCTTCTTTTTTTAAGTTACTAAATGGGCACAGTTGCAGTGAAATGTCTTTAGCGAATTGTAATATATCTTTTAAAGCAATGCTTCTTTACAAATCAATTGCTTTTTATTTTTTGTTTTGAAATTTTTCCTTGGTGAAAGCTAACCTTGAGTAGCTTGATCTCTGATGTTCTTAGGAAAGGTTTCAAGACAGCTTCTGTGCGCAGCCAATAAAGCATAGTCTCAGCCAGGAAGAAAAGTGCAGGGATGTGGTACTTCTCAACAGGAGAAACTTCTAGAGAAACCACCAGTGCATCCAGACACTCTGTGAAGGGGATGGCACCACAATGTATAGTTTCCTGTTGTAACTTATTTGAACATTACATAGTCAACATAACAAAATTTGCGCTTCAGCTAAACTTATGAAGGAGAAGTCTTTTTACAGACCGAAACATATATTGTAGGCTTATTAAGTTGTCCAATTTGACAATGAGTCTAGATACAAATGTGCAGTGAAATATCAATTTGGTGGTGGTGGTGGTAGTAGTAGTAGTAGAAGCAGCAGCAGCAGCAGCAGCAGTAGTAAATAAACATATCAGTCCAAACTGACTTTCCCTTTTTTTTTTACAGTTAACATAATGTGCACAGTTCCTTTCACTCTTAGTCTTTATTACCACTTAGCTACAGACCCCAAGTGATCAGACTTAGAAAATCATGTTTCTTAAACATTAATTTACTAAACTGTGTGCATGCGCTACATGGTGGAGATGCTAATCGTTCTCCGTGTCCAACACATGGAACTTTGTCTACTACCTGATGGAGGTTTTTTTTATGGTCCGAGCATTGTAGAGATGCAGAGCTGCTAATCGATATTCTTGTCCCACACAGTTGAACCTTTTCTGTCATATTATAGTGCTAACAAGTTTTTATTTTATTTTTCAACTCAGACTAAAATCTTCTTCAACCTCGACCCCCACTGACACAGAGATGACTCTGCAGTAGTTGTTGCCGCCGCAGAGAGTTCCCCCAATGGATACCAGACACCACTCTTCTCTCTTTGTGGCAACAGATAATTAACAACATCACCATCATCGTTGGTTATTTTATTTTTTACTCATCATAGACATCATGAGACAATCATCGTCGACCCCAAGTTCTACTGCACCTTGAGTATACATCATTCTTCATCTTAATAGTTTGCAACGTTACATAACTCGCCAAGACCAGCGAACCATCGCGCTGATCCAGCCCATCGTGCATAGTTCTTTTCCACATCGGTAATGTACTGCCTAGGATGTACAACCTTATGCCCCTGTAGTGCCGATGTCATTCAAGGATAATTCATACAGCTGATAGCTATATTGTGTCAACCGATTCTCCACTAGTCCAATAAGATTCATAACATCTTGTTTGGACTGATGCTCCTTTATCACAGAAGTTTCATTCCTGTAAAGGCTGCGACTCTTGATAAGCTCACGAGATGCCTGAGCAGTTTTGTGACTCTTGATATGGGCTCATCCTCGAAAACAATATATATCTTTGTGGAATATGTTTAAGATTGAAATGATGACAATAGTACGATTAAGATCTCCATAAATACGTCTGAAACGCTTCTCCCGTCGAAATGTTTAAAACACGTGTAGACCCTGTTTTTTTGTTCACGGTTATGGTATGAGTAATAAAGTGAATTAAACGACATTAACTTTAAGCCCATTCTCTTTGTACTATGACATCATTTAAACATTTAAGCAACAAATCAATGTTTTTACAATATTCAAGTTTCTCATTCGGCCAAGTAAATGCTACAATACGTTGTTCATTTTGCCAAGGTCTACAACTTTTTGGTCGCTACTCAGTGAAGAAACCTTCAGATAATCCGTTTAATAACCCGATCCTTTATGCGTATTGTTCATTCATAATTATTACAATGTATAATTGTTGTTTCCTTTATGTCCCCACGCCCATAATCGGAATAACCTCCGGTAACCCAGTGCTTGTGCTACATTCTTAAGCTCCCAATCACGTGCCACTTTTAAACACAAAATGATCACAATGTTTGTTGTTGGGTTTTTTTCTGATGAACGATGCCTTTCTCTCGTTATACTTGTTATAATGCACCGATCTTCCTACATACCAATACACCTGACAAAGCTATACATATTTTCACACAATGTTTGTGTTCTCAGCAATGAGTTGGTAAACTAAGCGTTGTTTTCGAAGCAGGAGGTCGGGGGGTCCATGCTTTGAGGCTTCAAGCCCTGGCGATGTCGCCCCCTACTGGTGACCAACTGAGACATGGTATCCCCATCCTGTCTCGTGTGTGGCAGCACATAAAATAGTCAGACGTCGGTCTTGGGGACTGTCCACAATATAGCCTGTATACTGCCGATGTTGGACGTTAAACCAACTCAATTACAAATATTCTTATCTTTGACGAAAGTTAACATTTATCACGCATAAATGCAATTTCACAATCTTCATAAACCTTGTCGACTGTGAATGCTACACCTTGTTTTTATTGGGGGGCGGGGGGCGGATCAGAACTTATAACTGGACCTCGATGTAACAATCTACTGAATAATAGGCCTATAGCCACTGTTTTCACTCATTCATTTTTCTTGTATTATCCGTTTTGTCCATTAAACTAAAAAATGTTTCCACTCAACATAATTATGCAATTTTGTGTTTATTTTGTTTTCACACACATGTGTATCTATAACTTTTAAGCTATATTATGATCTATGCTTTAGCTAGAAATCCAGTATCAATGTAAACAAGCCAATGGTTTTGACAATGTTTGTTTTTCTTCAACGGTATTCAGCTTCTTTTTTTAAGTTACTAAATGGGCACAGTTGCAGTGAAATGTCTTTAGCGAATTGTAATATATCTTTTAAAGCAATGCTTCTTTACAAATCAATTGCTTTTTATTTTTTGTTTTGAAATTTTTCCTTGGTGAAAGCTAACCTTGAGTAGCTTGATCTCTGATGTTCTTAGGAAAGGTTTCAAGACAGCTTCTGTGCGCAGCCAATAAAGCATAGTCTCAGCCAGGAAGAAAAGTGCAGGGATGTGGTACTTCTCAACAGGAGAAACTTCTAGAGAAACCACCAGTGCATCCAGACACTCTGTGAAGGGGATGGCACCACAATGTATAGTTTCCTGTTGTAACTTATTTGAACATTACATAGTCAACATAACAAAATTTGCGCTTCAGCTAAACTTATGAAGGAGAAGTCTTTTTACAGACCGAAACATATATTGTAGGCTTATTAAGTTGTCCAATTTGACAATGAGTCTACGAAAAAACAAAAAGTTGCAAAAAAAAGCAAAAGTTAAAAAGAGTTGCGGCATAATCTTAGCCTTTAAAAATAAATTAAAACCGAAAAAGCCAATGCAAAAAAAAACAATAGAATTTTATAACTGTTAATGTATTTTTGCTGACCAATACATTTGTGATGTGATGTACTCGAATAATAAAATATTTTCTTTTTAAGTGGAATGAGGAGGGGGGGGGGGGATTGGTTGGGTAAGAAGAATAAAAAAGATTAAAAATAACATTATCGTAGATGTGAGAATGTGTAAAAGTAGGCCTATTACAATTTATAGGCTAACTAATCAAGGAGACTCAACTGAGAGTAAGAGTTAACATTTTTTGTCTCTCCCATCATGTCATCCTCTAGCTAGAAATCCAGTATCAATGTAAACAAGCCAATGATTTTGACAATGTTTGTTTTTCTTCAACATCCCAATTTATTAATGTTTAAAGCCACAAGCTTGATATGAAGTGAACCCCTGATTTGTGAGTGAAGTCTGAACGAGTGGTCATCCCAATTAAATTTGACAGGAGAGAATTTCTGCATGTCACGTAATTGTGTATCTAATTTACACGTATTTACTGTAGTTTTTTTTATCATTAATTTTGTACTTCGCTAGGTTGTTGGATTTTTTTATTGTCTGTACCCTTTAGCTGCTTTGATTTTTAGTCTTTATCACGATTTTGTATTTTTCAATTCTTAAGATATCCCTTGATTTTAGCAACCATTTTCTCTTTTTTATTTGCTGTTAATTATGAGGCCAATTTCACAAAAATAACTTAATATACATAACATGTATTATTTTACCTTTCTTTTTGCCACCCGATGTTTGATATTTAGTCCATCGGTCTGATTATCTATGTAGCCGCAGTAAAGTCGTCTTTGCCAGGTATTTTGTTTCAATTTAGCATCTTTATTGCATTTTCAGTCTCTGACAGTAATATTCTATAGATGGATGTGTTGGAGCTACCGCTGATCAACAAGAGCAATTGGTGCTACCAGTCTGCTGAGGGCTACATAAGTTTGCATAGAATTATTTGCAACATTTTGCTATTCTCTCAGTCATGGAGGATAGTTGCATCTCACTTTTTCACGGTTAAAATATTCTGGTTTTTCAATATCTGTTTTTTACGAGTTAGCCTCAACCCTTTGTTGGCTTCAAGGGCATCTAATTGTTTGCTCTTGCTAAATTTCGTTATTTCAATACCCCATACTAATTAGGGGTCATTACCTGTGTTAAAACTGGCTAGTACATGATATCTGTAAAGATGAAAGAGGCGTGCGATAGGATGAATTCAATTTATTTTGAGTTTGCCTATTTGGCGATATCCATATCTATTTTCAATATGCTTTCTTATGAAAGGATGAGTTATTTATGTTTCACACAAAATTGATTAGTCAATATGTAACACAAAATGTTATTAAATCATTAGGGGAAAAAGCATTGCAATTGCTTAGTTTGAGTGTTAATGCCATATGTATGCGAGACATTTAAATCTTACTTTGTGATCAGTAGGGCCTACACTTTATCTTTTGACAAAGAGTATAAATACCTTCTTTGATAGCACCTTTGCACTGTGATAACTGAGCCATTTCTGTCCATGCCAAAGGCAGATTGACATGAGATCCATGACCACAGTTCCTTACACCACATCTTCTCTAAATATCAAAAGAGTGAAAACTGAAATATTAGTTTTAATAACAAACTTTTAAGACCCATAGAACTCAAAGCTAGCCAGTATGAAAACTCTTGAGAATGCTCTCTGAATGAATTGAATTTACAAATTAACTAATAGTAATAACCAGAATAATAAGTATTGAAATATCCAAGAAACAATAATATTAGTGAATTATTTTAATTTATTGGAATTCATAAGGTGAAAGTAATGCAACAGGAATATTAACAACTTTATAGAGAGTATGTCCCATTTTTATGATATTTTATTACCAATTTTACTGAACAGTTTGTTATTTTACATTGCCATAGTTGTGACTTAGCCGAAGTCCAACAGTACTGAACTATAAGTTATCTTCACAAAGCCAGGTAGCTTGTGGATCTAAATCTATATTGTTAAACTTGATAAACTTCAGAGTCTTGGTGACTTTCAAATCACCAAAAATTGGAGGTGAGTTTGAGGTTTTGGGTTGAAAAAGGCCTAATATGTTTGCGTATCAAAATTGTTTTGTCTCATAAGGTTCAAAGAGTTTGTTGCATGGATTCCTGATTGTGAAATAAAACATATAGTAATTCCTTCTAAAAAATTTGTTTAATCTCTTAAATAATTTTAGTCTGTTTTCAACACTTTTCAACCCAGGCTTTATACCTTTGCTAAACAGTTCTTAAGTAGGGCCTAGATACTAAAAATATAGAGCAGAAAGAAAATCTGAATACAAGTTAGTTGAGTACAAAATGATATCAGAGTTTTTCATTTTCAATTTGATCTAAATAATCAAGTCACTAACATGGAAAAAAAGTTTTCAAAAAGGTGAAGATAAATACATGTAACTGGACACATTTTTCTGCAACCTCCGAAGGATTTCTAAAATATATATATATATATCTATTCATCTAAATTATTCAGTCACTAACAGAGAGAAAAAAGTGGAAAAAAAAAGGAAAGATTGGTGATAAGGATGATTATCATAGCAAAGGAATAAAAATGATCTGGTTATTTCCTTATACCTTTGACCGTTCCAACAGCTTCCGAGCTTTATCTTCATACTTTTCCTTGATGTCAAAATCTTCCGCAGAGTTAAATAGCTGGACAAATTCTTCTGTAACCTCCAAAGGATTTCTTTAAAAAAATGAAAAATAAAAGTAATTACCGTATTTGTAATGCCATAAAGCTTGTTCAGTGTTTTTTAATTGGGTTAATGTAAAGGCAAAGGTTTCTTTCTTAATTTTGGAGTGAGGCTCTAACCCTGATCTCCTGTTTTAGAATCAGACATTTTGATCTTACCATTTTCACAAAAAGGTTTTTGTCATACAGAATAAAAAAGGTGTAATCAAGTTAGCTACTAATCTAGTTATTTTCATTTCGTACTTCAATCATCCCACTAGCAGCTCCAACATGGATTTATATGTTTATATGTTGTTTACTCAATGTTTTTGGGTGGGCTGAACATGTAGGCTGCTGTCCTTGCAAATCGGTTTCATTAAAAAGTATTAGCTTTACAAATCGAGATTTTTCACTTCATCTTTTTGTAAAGAGAACGAAACCTTGTCACAAGTGAGTAAGAGTCAGTTTCATTAATTAAATATTGGTAACAAACTAAAAACTGTAACATATAAAACGATGTTAGCAAGAAACATTGGACCCTACTGTAAAACTGCAGTAGGTCAACATAGACTATAGATAGGATTAAATATCTAGATTTAGTTAATATTCGATCTCATCAAACCTGTGGGTAGAAGGTGCCTTCTCGGACTTTATGCTGGATAGATATGTTTGTTTAAGAAGTCGCTCTTGCAGTTCAAGTCGTTGCGTACTTGAAATTATTCCAAATTTGTGGATTACAGGCACCTTTGTTATAGGCATTTTGCGTCGATGTTTAAAGATGCTCTATGGATCGACTAGGAAGGTGTTTAGGAGATGTAGATTTGTATCTAGACAAGATCTAGAAAATCAAGATTCCACAAGGCTGAGATCTAGATCTAGATCTAGTTCTAGATTTTAGATCTGCATTATAAGATCTAGATAAATTTTCCGTTTCAAGACTTAATAGTAGATCTAGGATCGTTGCTAATGTTTTAGTAAATCAATGTGTGATTTACTAGTCTTCATCATTTTGAATCTAGAATGTAGAGCTCTGATGTATTGTGTATTTTCAGACTAGGAAGATCCTGTTCTTATTTTTGAAGCCATTTTGTTGTCATAGACGCAGAGTGCATTGTGGTCCGATAATCACAAAAAGCGAAATCGCAACTAACAGGAGTTGTCTCTCTTATTTTTCTTCTTCTTCTTCGTTCACTTGAAAATGACTACACAGAAAGTCCAGAATCTAGTATATAGTCCACAGTCTCTCTTATGAATTTATACCTGTGGGCGTGCGCTTTTAACTTTGGCTTTGGTTTTCCTTGGAGAGCAAGTCCCTCATCTAGTTTTATACATCCTAAGGGTGACCACAGGGTGAAAGCCGAAAGCTGATGAGCGCGATCAGAATAAGAATTCCCCATAGCCCCACAGAGTAACCGCTCCTTGTGAGCGCTGATGAGTTGGCTTCGGCAGCCTCGATTTTATCAAAATGGAGAAACAATAATTCTTATCCACGCTGAAAACATGAGAAGGGCTCACCGCGACCACCGCCTCAATCAAGTCCTTTACGGCATCGGGACCGCAGAGCGGGATACATGGGACTTGATCGGACACATTATTGTTATACTGACAGTGACACCGACTCCTCCTAGAGTAGAAAAAAAAAACGCGGCGACTAAAGAGACGGATCGCTAACGACCACCGAGCCAGTGTGGCTAAGTTACAGACAACACGAGTATTTCACATTATTGCATTTGTCCTTCAGATTTATCGGCTATAAAAAAAAAAGTGTCGCGAGAAGATTAAGGGGCTCTTAGCTCATCCCTGTACGACTCACGTGACCATGACCTCGTTCAGTTCCTTTAGCGCTTCGAACAGCGGATCAGGGTTCTCAACACCCACTGGAGTTACAGTATGTTTCATCTCTATCCCCGAAGTCCTTGAATTAGTGGAAGTCAAATTGAGGCTCTAGTGTTGAAGTATTGTCTCAAATGGCAAATGATCGGAAGATGAAACCTTTTCTCTACGTACCTGGTATAATGATCAATTGGTCACCGTGGTAGATGAGCGCTTTAGAAGCACTTCAAAGACAACTTCAGGATGGAGCCAGTCGTGAGACCTCACTGCCCGTGACGCCTCCACATTTGAAGTTTCTCAAGGACAAAAGACAAACAAGGGTGGAACGCTAGGCTTCATCAACCCAAATACCAACAGACACTAACATAATTGTGGTCTCTGTGGCAGAACTATCCCGTATAAGACTCGTCAGTCATCAGTGAGCCTGCGATAGATGTGGACTACCTACTCCTTGAACTTCATTCGCCATTATGATAACGATGAAAGCGGAGCTGAAATCATGGACCTCCTCTATAAGAAGCCAACACTCTAACACCAGGCCCACCACACTCCCCATCGTGGCCTCAAATGTTGAAAGAGAGAATGCTCTCTCCTCGGTATACGTCTCCAATTTCTATACGGCGGTGGGACTTGGACTATCACATTATGCATGTACTGACACCGATCCAACCAGTAGTCAACTACAGATTGTTTTGATCGAACAGCAACCTTCCGTGTACAAAGCCCAAGTTTTAGCCTTGATCCACCCCCATACCCTTCCCACTACAGGACACTCACACTTGTTGGAACGGAATTTGTATTGTCCTGAATTCTAATTCTGACACTTTACCGCCACCACATCCACCGCCATCGCCACCGCCGCTGCATCTACAAGTCGAGGGTTCTAATCCCACGAGTACAATCATTATTCGACCATTTTCACTAAAAGCCTACTTCTACCACAGTGGAAAAATACCTAAAAGTTCAAAGACTACTTAAAATTAGATGTAATCCAGTGCTCTGCCTTTCCTAAAACTTAATTTTTAAAATACAATACACAGGCATACATTATTGTGTTTGTCCGCAGATGTTTTTGCGTTCTGCTTGACAGGCAGTACAATATTTTTGTAATGCCTATTGGTGGTGTGACTGTGACTGTGTGAGCTTCGAAATAGATTCAAAGAGAAAAAAATTACCTCTTCGTTCTATGCAAAATTTCGTTTATGAGAAATTCGAATTATCATACTTCCACTGTACATGTACTATGTAGGTTGAATTTTTTAATGCTTCCATTTATGTCTGTTTAAACCTTTTTTTATTATTATTATATAGTGTTTAATGTGATGTTATGATGTCAAACACGTTTTTTTTTACACTATACATCCCTGAGCAGGATCCTCTATTCCTCCACAAACGAACATTTAGTGATCCAAACAACACAAAGGCGAAGTTTAAGCAAACAAATACTTTTATTATCAATACCAAAACACTCAACAGATTACAATCGAAAGTAACCAAAAAGATTTGTAAAAAAAAAAAGGAAAGGAAAAAAATCATATGCCCTCCTTGGGGCGGATTAAATGTGTAACAATTTGTATAATAATGTAAAGTGTAGCAAAAACAAAACATACATACAGCTAAGATTTCTATGCATGGAACGCCAATAGCTAAGCTCATTTCAAGAGGACAAGGAGAGGATCAAAATCTCAAAATAGAGATGACAGCAGTTGTGAACTGTTTCAAATGGCATAATTTATTCATGTAAACCATTTGTTGTTGGAAACCAGTCCTAGATCTATAAAAAAAAAAACATGGGAAACCACCAGTTTTTCACACACAGTTCTATTGGTGGAGATGCATGGGGGAAAATTTGGGCTGTTGTCATATATGCATGGTCAACAATTTATTCTTAAGGGTTTAATATAAGCCCAAAATCTCATGACAACACACCTGAGATGCAAACCAATATGCGACTCTCCCCAAAGAGAAATTTGAAAGAAGAATATGAATCGAAAGGGAATATTAGCAGACTAAGTTAAACATTGAAAGGGTGGGGGTGGTGGGAATGGGAAGTTTTCAATGAAAACTTGAGGATTGAGAACATGGCATGGTACTCTTTGCAGAGAGCGTATTAAAACGCATAATTATTGGCAAGACAAGTTAAACGGGCATTTTGCAATACTAATTGCTTAAACCTGAGGCAAAAACGTATAATATGGTACTGGTAGTGGTGGTTTTTTTTAGAAGTTTTTTGTTTGTTGTTTTTTTATTTTTTATAACAAACTGGAGCACTTCAAGTTGATTTAGACAATTAGTGAAGATTTCACAGCCACATCCAATGTGAAACAGGAAGAAAAACATGCAACAACATTGAGACAATAAAAAGTGAAGCTTTAGAAAAAATTCTCCTTTTCCTGTGCTAGGTTTTAAAGCTTGTGTCTAAAAAAAGGGACATCCCATAACTTATGCTCCCTACATAAGCTCGATATAACAAGAGATCTGTCTTATACTTGCATTGCATGTAGTCAACATTTCAGTCTTCTAAGATCACAGGAGAGAAAATTAGATTGAAGCTTACTTGTTTTTTCACTTTCCTCATCATAGATAGACTTAGGCTTCTACTAGGAGTGTACTAAATATGCCATTGGACTGTTTGATATGGCACTATGAAGTTTTGGAAACCTAAGCTTCTTTTCTGTAGTTTGACTTTCTACCACACCATTCCTGCTACTTATAGCATTGACCACAATAACCATTTACATGTTTTGAGTATATCATGGTCACAGCAGTGTATTATTGTGTGGTGACACGATAAACAAAAATATTAAAGGATGACACTAACAATGCACAAACAAAATCCAGCAATTTTCACTTCAGTCACGCCTACAGAAGCAGTTGCATAAGTTTTCACAATCACACAATGAATACAAACTATTAGTATTAACAAATCTGAGTGATAAAATCTGCTGAACAAAACACTTCAACTTCATAGTCGTGCCCAGTGAAACAAGAAACATTATCAAATAAAAATAAGAAAGAAATGCATAAACTTATTACATCAAAGTATCATATGATGTTTAATGAAATAAGTAGCAAGTATTTATTGAAAAGGCTGCAAGATTTTGTGTTTTAGATATTTTTTTGTCATTGTTTATAATACTTGTTTGTGAAGGGTAAAAACCTTAACAATCAAACAACAAAAAGGAAGCCATTAAGTGAACCGTGATGGTATTATCAACGGAGAGTTGGATTTTTTTATTCCGTTCCTTTCAATATCCCAAGGATCAGATTGCTACAGATTGAACAGCAAAGGTGTGGCAACATGTATGTTATTTGTCAACAACGGGTTTTACAATTAATTGTTTATGGCATGGCTGTAACAAATCAACAGTAACAACTCATGGTAATGGTGGTGGTGGTGGTGGTGAAGATGGTTTTAAAGGTGGAAGAGTGGTTTATGCATTCTGGTGTTGGTGGGGCAAAAAAAAAATGAAATTCAACAAAAAAACGAGCAGTCCTAGTTTTGTTTGGTGAAAAAAATACACCCACTATCTATAGCACCCCCCCCCCCCCCAAAAAAAAAGAAAGAAAAATATTACAATTAGAAACCACAGGGTAAACTTAAGTTAAGAGTTTAAGGCAGAACTTTCATGACTATTGAGCTGAAAAGAAAACAGGAAAAAGGACACCCCTTAAGTATTAAATAAACTTGCTAATTACAAAAATGTGATACACATTACCCATTATGTAAGAGCATCAGAAATAGTCAAAAGCTATCATTAACCATAATATTATGTGTCATCCAAAACAAACCAGACTTTTCACTAATAAATATTTGGGAACTCCTGCTTTGCGATAATATGTATTTTGCCCTTTAAGAATTTAAAAAAGTGTTTATTGTAATTTGGTGTAACAATTCCTGATTTTGACTTTTAAGAAACATGGTTTTGGCTACCACCCTTGTGCTAATGCTCTATATAAAGGGCTAAGTCTAAAAACAAGTTTTAGTTGTGAAAATTCCATATCAAATCTATGGCGACTTTTGAAACCTAATACAAGGAACACAAATTAATGTCTCTTCTAAAAGACATTTCAATCACCCAAGAGATACTTTTAATTTTCCTAATACTTTCATATAAAAAAACAATGCAACACAATTTGGGCTCTAAAGACTGACAAGAACAAATGGTTAAGGATTAAAAAAAAACATTTAAATGTACAGAATGTTTTGTTGTTTTGGTTTTTTTGCTTTTTTTTTAACACAAATATCTTCAAACAATAGTTATTTACTGAGACTATTCAAAATTATTAAACCAGCTATATTAGTAAATAGGAAGGAGAATCTTAGTAAAATCAGCTCCTAAACATTTAACATTAATTTGCAATTGAAGTTTCTCAGTCACCGAGAAAGATAAGTGCCCTCAGGAGTCGGTCTTAAGGGTGAAAATGAAGTACATATGTAAACATTGTGGAAATATTGTACAAGAAAGCTGCAGTGAATGAATTTCTTGTGAGATCACATGGCTAGGGCAAAATATTGGTAACAGACTTTCCTTCTAGCTTTACAAGAACTAATTATTTGATTGTGCTATTTGTAGCAAATCATTGGATTTAGTACATATGTATAACTAAAACTGGAAGTAGAACCAAAACAATCATCTCACATTGGGATCAGACATGACGTGGTTAAATTTTAAGGTACTCCCACCTCATTTTACCCCCATGACCTGGGAAATTTTAATTTAGCTATTGAATGTAAAGAGATCTCAAAATTTAACAGTAACTGTTCATCATCACATCATTACAGGATAGATTGTGATCCAGCGGTAGTTGGCATGCTTGTTCAACAGACCTGATTTGCAGCCGAACGAAAATTATTTTTTCTTAATGTTCATACTATTCTGATACATTACCTGGTCCAGGTGCTAAGTAAGGTCCTTTTGAAGCCCAGGCTTTGCTTGTGAAAAAAGCATCACAACAGATCAAGATGTTTTTCAAACAGTGGAACAAGCCAGAATAGATATTTTCTACATGCATGCCCAAGTTCTATCTGAACAGTAATGATGAACCGCTTGAAAGAACAAAGGGTTTGTTGGTTTAAATTAAATGTAACATGCACAAATCTACCAATCTTACACTCATTTGATTTGCAGGAAAATTAAGATAAAGAAACTGGTTGTGATGTATTGTAAATTTATGCAAACATGGTTTAAACTATCAATAAAAAGAGTGGCACAATTTCATATATCATCAATTGAAATGCCTCATTTAATATTTTGACTACCTGAGGGCATAAACAAGCATTAGGAATTGGACACAGTTGAAAAAATAAGGGCCACCTCAGCACTGTTATGATGAGATAGAAAAGTTTGTTCAATTTTAAGTGAGAATTTGGTTAGCTTTTTTTTCCATCAAATGAACATCTGCACCTACACTCATAGTTTCACATAGATCAAAGAGAAATGTACAAACTAGAAATTTCACACAATCCGCTACTACTACCCCTAGAAATAATTCAGAGAAAAACTTCACAATGCCAAATCAGAAATTCAATCAAGATTGAGAAAACAGAAAAAAACCCACCTCTTCCTATCTTCACATATCAATCTTCTACCTTCACAAATTTCTATGCTCTGGTTACTTCCAACAATTTTTTAAATTGATAAATGCATTTAAAAGAGTTTCAGATGGGGAAACTGAAAAAGAAAAAAATTTAATGAAACCTATAGAGATACGAGAAAAAAAACCTACAAAAATAATATTAGGCCTGACACTTGAATATTTATTATGCAGGTTTTTTTTTTTAAAGGACTTTAAATAATATAAAAGACAGATGTGATGTATCAAAACTGTTCCAACTAATGACTCAGGTTTATTGATTAATTTTCTAAGTACAAAAAAAAACAGTCTGGACTTTCACACTCTTTTACCGAATAATCGGTTTAAGACTATGAGATGTTCTAAAAAGTTGTATTAAAACAAATTTATAAATAAAAATTTACTTTTTATATATTGGCAGAGGTAATTATTCTCCCTTTTCAAACTAGGAAGAAAGGGAAGAGAACTTAGCACCCACACAAGAATATTCCTGATAGCAAATATTCATCTCAATTCATTTTGAGCCTCTGGGGAAGAAGAAACAGTAGCTCTTTCTGTTTGTGCTAAATTTGAATGAGGAATATTATAAAGAGTTTAGTCCCTTCTCCTCTCTCACATACTGCATGTATGAAATAATAGAATTTACAAAATTGTTAACAAGCTAAACCTTGAAAAAGTAATGTAGAAATTAACCCATACATAAAGCAGCCTTAGATGGTCTATCTAAAAAGAAAAGCAGAATTTTTCACATCTTCACTAAGAGTAAGATCGGTTTTTTATATATTATTGATGATCATCTGTTTTCAACACAAAAGAAAACAATTGTTGTTTTTTCGCCAAGCGCCAACAACACAGCATACACATAAAAAAGTTTGTAATACAAATGCCCATCAATATCAGTTATTAATTAATATTAACTTAAAAATAAACAGTTTACAAGAAATACAGTGGAGTTATGAGTATAAAAATTACAAAATTAATAACAAGAAGGTAACTGTGATTCTGGAAAAGTTAACAAGAAGCACAAGAACAATACAATTTCATTTTAAAATTTAAAAAAACAGTTAACAAAAAAGAGATTAAAAATTGTACATTTTATGCCACAACAAATTCCTGAAAATGTGTAAAAAAAAAAAAAAAATCTCTTTTTAACTAAAAACCAAGTGCATTTAACTTTTGTCTAAAGGTTAATTCCACTCTCTCTAATCAACTTCAAATCTCATTCATTGGTCAAAATTGGCACCCATGTGGAGCTGACTAGATACTAAACATTTTTCTGTTAGTGCCAACTAGCGAACATTATCTTACAATCACATAATGCTAAGCATGTCTTCAAACATGAGAACAAAGTTGAAATGACGAAGTTTGGTTTTCTTCAAGGCGTTTCAATATGAGCACTGTATAAAAGCTTTGAAGGTGATGTAGGCCTTTAGGGCATGCTGCAGTGAGGCTTTATTGAAAAAGGCTTCTAATGGAACAACTTGGGAGAGCTTTCAGCATTTCAAACAGGAAATAAGCACCATAGGTTGCATCAAAATTGATTGAAACTCAGAATGATTAAAACATGACATGTTGGCATCAACTAAGGTTTTTGTTTGGCTTGACGTTCCTTTGAAAAGCAGATAATAATACTTTTTTTTTTAAATAACAATAATTGCAACAGAAGAGATGTGATTTTAAGTATCACTATGTAAACAGTCTTTAGTTCCTGATCCTTACTCATTTGATCATTTAAATCCACAAGTAATGTTAACATTTCCCTTCAGTATTAAACATAGAGGATTTTTTTAAATGGGACAAAAAATATCTCAATTTTGTGTGTGTGTTTGATCATTACAGAAATTTTGCTTGATGCTTTAAAAAAAGGAAAAAAATGTTAAATGACTTAAAACAAAATGGCAAGAGGAGGAATGTGACAGGGGACCTTCAGGCAGCTTTTGGCAGAAGAAGTGTCATATTTGTTGAGCTATACTGTACTACAACTGCAATACCATGTCGTGAAATCAAATATCCCAAGAGGTGAGGTGAGTTGGTTCAACATCAGCACTATAAAGCCGGCTATATTGTGAAAGGGCCCCAAGACGACGTCTGACAATTTTATGTGCTGCCGATCACATTAAACTAGCACCGACTCAACCACTAGGGAGCGAAATCGCATGGGCTCGAACCACAAGCTTTTGCGCTGGAAACTGATGTTCTACCCCAGGACCACTGCGCCCCCCAAAGAACCCAAGAGAGACGTTCTGATAAAAAAGCAATGTTCTATATTTTACAAATTAAAACAAGAAAAAAAATGTATAATTGTATATAAAAGATTGTGACACATGAAAGCTTGCCGCATCAGGTTATAAAAAAAAACTACATTTTTTTCCAGTTCAGAATCACCAGACATTCAACAGTCTAATTGTGCAGAGACAGATTAGGTGAAGCATAACAGGTAACCAATTCATACAGCTCAGTTCCAGCTTAACTTAAAGTAGTTAATGTTTTGTTTATCCTCTTGCCGTACCAGAAACATACATTTAAAATGTTTTTATGAAAACCATCAATATATTAACTTGAGTATGCTTCGTTCTTTCCTAAGATATGAATAAAAGCAAAAAATAATATTCATGAACATCAACAAGAAAAGATAATGATTTCAATAATGCATTTTGTTTTGGTATAAAAAGTATTATCAAAAAGTTCAACAAGCCAACAAAATGATGCTAATAAACTTCAGAAAACATGTACATTATGATTCAATTTGTGCTATGTATTTCTTTCTAATGATTTTGTACTGTTGAGTATGACAGAAAAGTAAGCAGTTTCAACAACATTAAAATGAATAAAAAAAATATTAACATTTGAATGAAATTTGTAATAACAAAGAATATTAAAATATTTGCATGAATATCGTAGAAAACAAAATTTGACTTGGCACCAATATCAAAATATTCATATTGGCTTTATGCCTTATCCTAACTGTACCCCTTTCCTAGAATAACTCTTGAGTTTCGTGAAATAAATATTTGGTCTATTGAGTGCTGTTCTTGTACTTGTAATTGTATCATTTATCAATCTCTCAAAGCAATACTTAAAATGAGTAGATAACACTGGTACAGGCTATAAAAAGTCCATACTCTGGATATGACAAATCATTTTTTGCCCTGCAAACCCTCAATATTTGAAAACTGGAAACAAAAAAAACAAAAAAACAACAGTTACAATACTTAGAAAAGTGCTGGTATAAAATGAAAAGTTTCCTCTTGTACTGAAGGCTGGAGGGGGTGACGGAGGTTTGTTCGATGCGATTAGATCACAACATAGCTTCCTGCCCGGAGCCAGCTCATTTTTTATTTCTTTCATTTTCCTGAGATAAGATTTTTTTTTAATCACAATCCAGACTAGAGGAAAAATGTGAATAACACAGGCATTTCTGATTTGACAATACTGTCAAGAAAATAGGGATAAAATAACCGACCTGGAGTTACAACACAGCTTCAGCTTTGTTTCGTGCAGACCTACTGAAAAGGCCTCAAATAAATTCACCACTGACAAGTGACATGTAATGCTAAACCAAGCTCCACTTGTCCCGTCGCTCTTGTATAGTTATAAGAATAAATTATGATGACTAAATATCATACATGATATATATCCTTCAAATATATACCCTACAGAATGCAAAATAATAGAAAATAAAATAAGGGTGTACATAATTATAATATAAATAAAAATCAAACAATTTGAGAATGATGTCATGTGTCCACAAAATCCTTTGGCAGCCACTGAAATTATTGCTTTGGTTTAAATTAGCAAGCTGTGCAAGGATTATGTGCAACACATTTTGAAGAGGTAAACATGCAAGAAATCAAAATAAAACAATGAATCAGCTCACAACATCTATCAATTCAAACAGAGAAAAGGTTCAGAAAAAACATATCAATGCCACTTTCAAAACAAATATATTAATTTCAGTCTAAATAATATACAAAACATTTTATGCAATGCAAATTTAAGTTAGACCTTATAAATCTTATAAGAGCAATGTCACATCAAGAAAATTCTGTTCTTTTGACTTTTTGAGAGTTTAATAAATTATGGTACAGTCAAATTAAGTTGTATACATAAACTGAGTAATGATTCCAATATTTTGTAACATTGTTTGTGGCCATCACCACTCCAAATGTTACAAATTTAAAACAAATTGTTCCCACACAGAGAAAAAAAAACTCCATAAAGGCATCCTCTTTGAGATTTTAACACCATTGCCAATATGCTCAGGTAGATTATACATGGATGTTTTTTAGATAGTTGACTGATAAATACATCTAATGGCAAAATGGATCAAGTGACACCAATGTAGAGAATGAAATACTGGCATTGAAAAAGTCTCCTACACTATGATTTGAGACATGAAAACCAAACACTAACACATTTCTGAGTGGTTAAGTAAGAACATCATGTTATAAAAATGTAACAAAATCTAAAGGATTAAAAATAGACTAACAGTTCTCCACCTATGACTGAGCAATGTCACAATGCTTATAAAGAAAAGAGTCCCCCCTCCCCCCACTCCCCTCTCCATCCTTGAATGTGTTCCAATTATCTCAATCAGAACTAGAAAGTAGAAAGTGGAGGATTTGAGAAATGCTATGAGACAATAAAATAATGTTTCAAGTTTTATAATAGAGCTGGGCTTTCACAGCCATTTAGTAAATCACCCCTTGTCTAAATTTATATTTAAAGTTTTGTTAGATTTAGAAGTATTGGAATATTTCATGGCTAAAGTAGATTGAAGGCCCAATTAATGGAATCTCCATTGCAAAATAAATGCTGTCATAGTTGTTATAACAAAGTTGTAAAATTCAGAAAAAAAATCTTCCAGTCTCAGCCCTTGAAACAGTCTTATTAGTACATGTATTGGAGTGCCATTAAATTTTTGGGCCCATTCCAAGCACAAAATTTTTAAGCTGACGACAGATTTAATAGCCTGGGGGATTCATTGGGTTAATAACCAAATCGGAAAGGTAAAGTGTTTGTACTCAATTTTTTAAAAGACAAAAAAGAGGTACTAGTTGGCATAGAGGCATAGAAATAATTCCTATTAATAGCATGGCGTTTAAAAACAAGAACCCACAGAATTAAATGATTAACCTGTTCATTGATTGTGCAAGTATGTTTAAAACAACTAAACAAACTGAACAGACAAGATTCGTATCACTTTGTCATACTCAGGGAGTAACTCTGATAAAATCAAGTTTCCAAAGCCAAAACTATACGGACACATGCACCGGGTAAAAGTGCCACTGCCAAAATCAACATATTTTTGGATGTCAAGATTGAAGAACTGCAAATTTTATAAAATTATCTTCTTATGTAAAGGGAACTCATTTAATTGTAGGAATATGAAAGGTTTAATCACACTGCATGCCCTTTGCACACTTGTTAAGGTAGCAAAACAAGAAGATTTGTCAGCTTTTCTACAATGAGGAATACATAATATTGGAATACAGAAACAGTAAGGCTGGACCCAGGGACAGGTACAGAATGAACTGTCAGGAAAGAAAATAAAACAAACAAAAAAAACCCACAAGGAAATGGACTAAATGTAGCAGTGTAAATTGTTTTACAATTTGAGACACAGGAAAATGTACAGCATCAGCAACAACATCAAAAACAAAACAAAAAACTATTACAAAAATTTGATTTAAAAAAAAATTGGAAAAGCTATTTTTAGTCAGAAAATTTAGGAAACTAAAAATGTGCTTAGGATTTAAATTAAATAATTGCAAAGGCTAAAAATTGTATAAGAAGATATAAAATGGTGTACCAGTACAACATAAAAATTTTTATGCAATGCCCATTAAGAAATCTGTTCTTTACCATACATAATTTCATTCCTGGTTAAAGAAATCTTTGCAATTGCAATGACATAAAAGCACTGATCTTAATTTGCCTCTTCATTTGCAGGTGGGAATTCGATCAGCCCATATTTTTAACTGAGCACGTAAAGAAGTGACAAGAAATATCCGATTCAGCTGCAGATCTTTTCAGATTAGATCATCTTAATGAAATTCTGAACATACAGATATTCAGATCTTTAAACTAATTATGTCTACACTGAGCGTCTCTCATAGAATGCAAAACCAGGCACTTTCATGTTTTGGAATGATCTATGTACCAAACATGTGACGCATAAATTAAAATTGTTGGAAAATGAAATGGAAACAATACACTGGTGATATGACTTTTGTTTTTGGTGAGAAACAAGCCAACCCAAAGGCGGGAAGGAAGATGAGACGCTGGAACAAAGTCAGTGTATATCTGATTGATATAATAAGGCTCTTGAAAACATCTTGCAACAAATTTTAGCAGTACTTTAAGTCAATGCAGGTTGTCAACATTTGCTTAAACAGTAAGCATTCTGTAGTCTTTTGCTTTTCTCATAGCTCCACATTCACAACTTTCTCTCCCCTCCCAAAAAATAAAAATCCAACAATTAAAATTAAAACTGTAGAGCAATTTAACACGTAACAACATCTGGAAGAACTATTATTTTGTTTTTTAATATTTTTTTTGTATTCAAAAGTGGATGGTTAAAAATCTATAAATTTTAGGACAAAGCAACAGAACATTGTGCACCATACAGATGACCATGCAAGCAAGAACAATCAGTGTTCAGGAAAAAGAGCATAACTATAATGTATTATCATGTCTTTTTAGTGAAATGCATTCACTTTTTGGTACACACTAAAAAGGAAATAAATTGTCATTACAAAAGCACAAATGTTACAAAATATTTGGTAAGCTTGGCATCTTTTGCATTGCATAACCTCAAAATGTCCGAAGATGAAGGACTGAGGTAATATTTGATAAGAAATAGACAACTTGACCAAAAAAATTTCTACACAATGAAAAGAATAAAAATAAGACTGGGAAGGAGGTGTTTTTTTTTTCTTTCAAATGATAAGCAAGAGAGCTGTTGTAATGTAATGGCACAATTAAACATCTAAGAGTGGCAGAAACACACAAAAAGGTTAATTTTGTGTGTGAGTGCTGTTTTTTTTTTATAGCTAAGCTATAAAATTCGGACCATCAACTTATCAGTAGGACTCAGCTTGTATCTGACTCAAGACTGAATTTGCCAAATAAATATTGAATGGAATCGTTATGACTTACAGCAGGGATAGGGATGTATAAAAATCCAAAATCAAAAAATAAGTTATTGAAATAAGTTATGAGGCAATGACTTGAAATTTTCATAATCAGAAGATACAATATTTAAATTAAAGCATGTCAACTTACAATAAATAGTGAATGAAATCACATGTGAGGAGAGAAAGATTTTATAACTTAATAAACATGTATAAAGCATAGAATCAGACACTTATATTAATTTTTTTTAATCATTGGTGATACATATAAATAGCTCATACATATATAAATTATTATGCGAATATCAATTCTTTTACATTTACACAAAAGAAGTTAAGCTGTTAACTTTTAAAATAAAATGTGTAAATAATGCAATTTTATGAGGTAAATAAAAATATATCTAAATTGTGAGTCAGCACATCAATCTCATACCAAGCACATTAAAATTTGTCAGCAATTATGAAAAAATGTTTTAAAATAAACGAAACAATCATTGATAAGAAAATGTATGAAATAACAAACCATGTCTACACTGTCAAATAAAGAAAAAATTGAAAGCAGACGTCAGTTCGTTGCAAGTCTCTCTGCATACTTGAAAAGTTTTATGGGGAGGTGGAGGAATGAGCTGACAATATCAAGCAATATTAAGATTCTTATGTAACCAAAGAGTGAAAAATCTCAATAGCTGCATGAGTTGCAGTTCATCAATTGTTCACAAACTCAAAGAAAGAGAAATCAACATTGGTTTACCAAGACAACCAGCCATACAGATTCACAATATCAAGTAACACAGGTGATAAAAATAATTAAACAAGTTAAATTTTTAACAATGGGAAATGTACATCTGAAACATTGATTACATTGACTGAGTCAGGTATTGACAATATTAACTGTTCGTAATTTTTATGCAATTACTGCCTCCTAGAGATGTTCCTCCTCTGCATGAAAAAAAAATTTTTTTCTTAAAAAAAGCTAGCATTTCTAAATTATTTCGAGAAAGAAGTAGTTTTTCCAACACCAAAGGGCTAGAGTGTTCACAATTTTGCCTACAATATTTAAAGGACTGGACTGATATGCATGATAACTTCAGTGGTGAAAAGTAATACAGCACAATCTATCCCTTATAAACAAATAAGATCCATGTTTTCAAAAGATAATTTAAGTAAGAAAATTGTTCTTACTTTTATATTTTTAGACTGTTTATGACTTATGCTGATGAATTCATCCTAAGTTACAAATAAAGTCTAAAGAATATTTGTCAAAATTTTCTAGGGCTATCTTAAGCAAGATTTCAAAATGTGGAGTTATCACCGAAAATGAGGTATTACTGGGAGAGTATCAACAAAATCTAGCCTAACACAGGCAGATTATTAACAACATAACAAAAACGTTCTCTATCTACAAATAACTCTCCACCCATAGCTTCAATTACAAGTAAAAGTATGGGTTTGTATTGCAATCAACAAAGTAAAACACAACCAGTTAACGACAAACTTCGGTATTGCATATATATAATATATAAACATTAAAAATCTGTTCGTAACAGGAGAAATCATTGTACAGCTCAATATTTTACTTGCTAGACTGAATATTAACCATAACAATACTTTTATAAAGTCAAAACAAAGAATGCTTGAGGGGTAGTACATTAACAGATCAATGCCAAAACAAATAGAAAAAACAAAAGCAACAAACACCAATTAAAAATTTAACATGTACATACTGGTAAAAGCAGTGAAATTTCTCAAACATAATGGTTTGTGACGTTCTATATTCAACATGTAAACAAAGCTGTCTTGATCTAAAAAAATAAAAAATCCATGTTATTTTTAGTGGGTTGCACAAAATTGTAAACCTAATTAACTTTATAAAAAAACAGTAATATATTCATTTATTTTCTTTCAACGCTTTGATAGACATGGTATGCTAGAGGTCCACATGTACAGCTGAGTAGCAATATTACATGGGGAAAAAATGAATAATAATTGATATAAGAGGGTCTTGGTTTTCTCATAATTATTTGTCTTTTGCCTATCTTTTCTTAAAGTCAAATATATTTTAAGTCACCAAGCCTGGTTTAAATTGTTTAAAAAAACAAACATACAATAATCATTTAAAATGGATTACAACATCACCTCTTATAACTCATTTCCAAAACGACAGAGAATAAACATGAAAAATCATATTCTTAATAACAATGCTTTAAAAATTGAGAGAAAACAGGAACATTGATAGGATTTGTACTCTAGTAGAAAGAGGTACTGGAACTAGTTGGGTTGCATGCCATTACAGTGTTGATGCGGCTTGCACGTCTGTTATTGCTTCCTCCTTGAGCACGAGCGATGGGAGGTGTCTGTGGATGTGGCACATTTGGATCATAATTGAAAAAATAGACACTGCAATCCTTGGTGGTCAGCATGAGCTCTAGGCTGGAAGGATGCACAGCCACATTGTGGCACTGTGCCAGCTTGCTCACAGACTCAAAGATGTGCAGGACATTGCCTGTGATGTCAAAAACTGTGATGTTGAAGGTGTTATGGTTGTCTGTGACTACCACCTGGTTGAGATAGTTGATGGACACACCAATAGGGAAATAAGTTATGCTTTCATTGCCAATCTTGTACAAGAAATCAGCTTCATAGTTGAAAACCTGGACACAATGGCCACGGTTGTCACTGATAAAGATCTTTCGGTCACGAGCAGCAACATCATTTGGAAACTCAAGCTCTTTGCTGACAGAGTGGGAAACAATGAAACTTCCCTCTTGGGTAAACATAACTAGCTTCATGACCTTACACTCCACAACAATTATAATGCCCTCCTCATCTACTGTGACACCCCTGGGATGTTGCAAAATGTTGCCTCCAAAACAGCGCACAAAATTTCCTTCTTTTGTGAAGATTTGGATATCATGAGAAGGAGGCCTTTCTGTAGCGACAATATTCTGGGTCAAAGGACAAATAGCCACACGATTAGGAAAATACAGGTAACCCTCTTGACGAGTGAAGCCTTTTCCACGTGGACCATTGCGTGATTCTTGATCTTCAGCCACAGGTGGAAGGTTAGGGGGTTGACCAATAGTGCGGATATATTCATGCTTAGCATTATAGTAGACAATGCGATGGTTGTTGGTGTCACAGATGACATAAGAGCCATCATTTAGGTAAGCCTGGCCACTCGGCTCAGTAAATGCATATTCCCCCCTGCCATATTCGCCAAACATGTGCACATACGAAGTCTTTGTTCTGCTGCGGTTGAGCTGGGGGATGTAAGTGCCACCTTTGCGTTCTCTTTCTGGTCCATTATTCCAGGTGGAGATGGACATGGAATCTGGAGCAGCCGACCAGCGTTGATAGTTGCAGTCTGGATTATCATTGTTGCTAGTGTAATCAACAAAGCTGCGTCCCCTTCCACCGTCTCCTCTATGGCTACCACCGCCCATGGATGGGGTGACTCTATGCTCAATTCCATTGACAACAAAGCTGATGGTCATAAAATTGCTATTTAGAACATCATGAGACTCTTTGTAGTTAGGATCAAACTTAAGATCAACTTTAATACCTTCTTGGTCTTTGATGACATCAGAATAACCAGCCATGATCCTCTTGTATTCGTCCTCCATCATTGGCAGCAAAGATAGCACATCAGCTACCGAGCCTTGTTCTGTGGTCCGAATGTTAAAGGAGCTGAGATTAACAAGCTCCGCTTCAATTCCAGACACACTCTTTGACCAGCTGTTGACATGGCATTCCATTTGAGAGTGAGCTTTGTCCAAAGACTCAAATGCTGCTGCTCGGTTTTGATCCACCACATGCTTGCAGTAGTCGGAGTATTCTTCAATTTGCTTTCTGATGGCACGTTTCTTATTGTCCATTGATTGGAGAAGCAGAGGCACTCTTTTGGACATCTCACTGGTATCCTTAGCCTTTATGCTTGAATCTTCATTCCAGGTCTTCATCCTTTCAACGACAATATCATGAACTTCGCTAAGACTGTGGCAATTGCTGCCATTAGTGCCATCAGGGTGGGTATGCTCTTTGACACACACCTCACACATCATAGTATCGCAGGTTACACAGAACTTTGTCTGTTCTTCCAAATGCTTTGGGCAGAAAGGCTGGTAATCCCCGGAGACTTTCGATTTGCCTACCTTCCCTATTGGGCTGAGAACATGGCCCTGAAACTGATGTATGGCATTGTGGCCGTGTTGGCATTCAGAGCACAGATAGGCCATGCATGTGGTACAGCAGGTCACCGCTTCTTGGTCTCTTGTACAGCCTGTGCAGCCGAAAGGGAAAACTTTGATATCCCGCATGTAACGACAACCCTGGTAATCCAAACTAAGGCTGCAGGGACCATCTGGAACTGGTGTTTTGCGGGAACATGTGGGACATGCCACGGTCTTTTCCAAACTGCAATACTTGGCACATATGCATGGGAAGCAAAACACATGCAAACACTGGAGTACATGCGGCCACTTATACTGCTTTGTGCAGCCTGGACAGGTGACTCTCTTTAAGACCATTTCAGGCATGCCTGGATTGCTGCTGTATGGGCCACTTCTCCAAGGATGAGGAGCAGGAGGCGGCAAGCTGAAATCATTTGAACTGAATGGCTGAAAACTCCCATGAGAGGAACCAAAGTAATCAAGGCTCTGTCTGGTAGGAGAGTAGAAGCCAGGTGTGTTGTTGTATCCAGTGTGGGAAGATGGGTAGAACCCGCCATTCCTGCCCCTCATCTGAAGTTGTTGACTATTCCCTCCAAAGTAGTTCTGGGAGAACTGGTTGCCACCACTAGAGTTAACATAGGGCTGGAAATTGCTGTATGCTCCTCCCATTCCTTGGTATGACATAGAATTTGACGACATTGAATAACCAGCGCCAGCTCCAAGATCAGGTTCTGATGTCATGCTCACTGAATTACTGTGGAAGTTGTCGAAAAAGGGGAGACCCATGGAGTTGGTTTCAGGCTGAACATTAGAAAACTGAGAAGAGGGATAGCTATCCCCTATAAGCCTGTATAGATCCACCTCTGTTCCATGTGGCATTCCCGGAGAAAATGGTCCTGATGAGCTGGTTCCAATTATGGGTCGCCCTTGACCTGAAAAGATAACATGAACCTCAGTGTAATCTCAATACAAAACAAAAACTAGTGATAGTGTAATTTCAATCCAAGAAGGAGTCTGAAAGTGTAAGATCAACTAGAGAAGGCAAAAGAGCTCCGGTTGGCAAAACACAAGTTTATTGTGGAGGACATAATTCATCATGTATTTAGGCTGTTATTGTGTTAACCATTGGGTGCTGTACATCAAACTGTCCATGTATAGCCACACAAAGGAGCACATTGAAAATGCATTGCTATCTTCATCCAAATAATGTCTGCATTTTTTTTTCAGCATGTCTGCCATTGTCACATTTGAGGGACATAATTGTTATCCAACACTCTCTGCCATATGTCAAAGTGCAAAGTGAATGCAACAAAAGTTTTACAATCTGTGAGAATAGAGATGATAATCAATACCTCTATCGTGAGTTTGACTCCTGGATTTATTATGAGTGCAATGTGCTTAGACAGTATTAAAGCAGAGTACTGATTTTTAAGAAATGAAAAGACTAAGAGTCTTTTTTCAAACACATACTTTCTACCTGAGTGGCAGGAAACTACATATTGCAGTAATTACAGTGTATTTTCATGACACTTAATCATTTAAGTTGGGTACCATTTTCAATGAGGTAATTCTGCTGAACAAATTAATATAACACCTTTCTTAGCAACAAACAACTGTTGAGAGTCTCTTCTCGCACAACCATTTACAGACAAAACTATCACTAACCATTTTAAAAAAATGTATGACTTACGGGGGGTATCTGAACCTGAAAAGCTTCCGATCTCCAGTCCAGACTGCATAGACTGCATGGCTGACTGACTGCCACCCATGAAGAACCCGAATGGGGAGGAAATTGTCGACTCAGGGGCCATGCTAGTAGGCACTGTCGTTTTGGTGTCCACAGACACTGATGCTGGCTGGACCTGGACATCACAAGGCAACAGAAAACATATGAAATAGAATTTATTACGGAGTAAATAGTAGAGGAATGCAAAAATTATTGTGTTGATAAGGCAACATGACTACACTAGGTTTTGATGAAGGTGTTTATCCCACTGACTTACGGACTGAAATGTTAATCCTAAGCCTATTTCCTGCCTATTTAAAAAAGATCAAGATAACTTCTGGATTGTTTTCTGAATTATAGGTGGAAGGCACTCAGCATAACAAATGATGATTCCAAGGTCTTTCACTATTTTTGTTTGTTTACAATTTACATCAAAACTTTGATGAAAGTAATGACACAGAAACTTATAAGTCTTGGCTTGTTCATAAATACATAATACTGAAATAACTATTTGCAGGAGGAGGAGAGGTTGACTTTGCAGAGCGACATTATCAAATGAAATTAGCTGCTCCACATTCCCTTTGACCTAAGAGCAATTAGTGATAAATTAACACTACTCTAAAGCAGGTGTGTAATAGTACAGTGTCACTAATGTGACATGAAGCAAATGCCTTACTCTGAAAACTTTTGAGAATGAGAACATTAATTTATCAATGCTAGACATGGATATCTCAAATATTCCTATTTAAAATATTAGAGGAATGTACTTCACTAAGTAAAATTTATTTGTTCTAATTTATAGTGATGCCAATTGGGTCATTTTCATTTTACTGAATATTTTCAACAACGTGTACAGCGGCGTGCCGAATTAAGAACCTCAAAACACACCCCAATCTATGTCAGTAGTATATTGCAGCAAAATAAGAACATAATACTTCTTAATTAAAGTAAGCTTAGTCTTGCCAGTGGTTCAAACATAACTTTTCTGTTGAGATAAGCCTTAAATATATTTCTAATAAAGCTACCTGAGGCCTTCCCTCTGTGAGCTCTGTATTTTGGTCAACATGCAACCCGAGGCTGACCGCTAGTGCTACTGAGGATGGTGGTGAGGCAGATGATGCAGAGGCAGCTGCTCCATTTGTTCCTACATGCTCTGTGGCTGCAGCATCCTGCGTGCCTGCTCCTCCGTTGGGTGCCTTGGGGGCAGAACTTGTCAGTGAGGACGGTGCCGCAGAGGTGGAGGAGGCGGCAACCAGTGACAGTCTGCTCAGGCCTGTCTGGGTCTGGCGCAGGTTGTTGCTGGCTTCAGACGCCGTTGTGGCAGCCCCCTCAGCACTGTTGGTGGAGCCACCTGAGGACACTGAGCTTGAGCGGCTGGACCGCCGGTGCTCTCCTATGGCACCGTGCATATCTGCGAAAGATATAGAAGAAAAAAATATATATACCCAAGTAACACAGGAATGGTTCATCATACAACTGTGAAGTAAATGTACAGTTAAATTCCATGAATGTTAGATAGAGAAAAGAAGAATACAAAATAAATGAGGAAAAAAAAGAAGAAAGTATAAGAGTTGGTCACCATTAATGAAGCACCAATAGCAGAACAGATCATATTTCATACTTTGTATAAATACAATGTCCACACATGGCTCACTTTCATTGTTGAAAAAGACTACATAATTATGATAATACAAATGTATGAACAATGTAGAATAACTAAAGTAGCCAAATAAGAACTGAGCTATATAAGATAAGATGAAATAAAGGATAGTATTATGAAAAAAGGGCAGCATTTCATTTATGACTGACATAAAATATCATCCATGTCTTTGCATTAAGAGGAGGCACTATACCTTGAATAACAAACCTAAACGTGTGTTACACACAAAAATGTGTCTGCTGATGGTGCACATGTGAATATTAAATTAAACAGCCAGATCAGAAATTGCACTATTTTAGTTTCACCAAATAGTCACCTTTAAATAAAAAAGTATGTGTAGGAATATAATTTTAGGCACATTGTATGGTTCAGCGGAAAAAATAATTATCAAAACAATGCAAAACAAATATGACATGCCTTTCATTGTCTGTGTGTCCACCATGTATTTCTGGTTTCACCTTAAATGCAACACCATGATTTCAAATGTGCACTTTTTTAGGCTGATACGCTTGATATATTGTATTTCTTTCGAAAAATTTTGTATGTAGATATGCACTGAATGTTTAGTATCGTATTTCTAGCCAAATAATAACTTTATATCACAGAGTATGTTATAAATCTTTCTGCTGACCTAAAAAAATGTTTAAGCCTCAAACTTGGAGAGATGTTCGCCTGCTTCAGCTGCCCAACCAAAATATTTCAAGGTAACAAACAATTATAACATATATACTATTAATATAGTACTTATAGGTAAAACTTTAGTGGATTTAACGTCCAACATCAGCACTACATAGGCTATACGGTTGACAGACCCCAAATCCCACTACAATGTAAATTGGATACGGAAAAAAAACATGTAGTGCGTATAGACACCCCATCACCATTACTTTTAACTGTACTACTTTTATAGCAACACCATAATCTGAACTGGGCTTTTTTTTCACGTAAAAGAAGGCATTTGCCATAA
This sequence comes from Elysia chlorotica, assembly GCA_003991915.1. Classification (NCBI taxonomy): domain Eukaryota; kingdom Metazoa; phylum Mollusca; class Gastropoda; family Plakobranchidae; genus Elysia; species Elysia chlorotica. The sequence goes on along the minus strand of RQTK01000127.1, from coordinate 175,095 downwards.
ATAACAAATAACTAGATTTTTATTGCACAGCACAAGTAATCCAAACCAAAGCGCATATCCATAACAAGCCTCAAAAAAAGTAAAAAACTGAACATGTCCTGATGTATGTCCAGTCACAGCACAATCCGTGTATACACTATTATAAAGTAACAGTTTTAAAAATTCAATAACACCATACATCAATCTAGTTTCCTGCTTTAAATTCATATACCAAAAAAAAATATATGTATATATACAGAAGACTCCATTGACCTAAATTAGGGTCTCTCTCTCTCTCTCTCTCTCTCTCTCAATCTTCGATCGACCTAAATCCCATCACTACTCCACCTCACCCCTCCCCCAACAATGAATCCCAAAAATAACGGTCGGTGGGGATGGCGGTGACTCAGATTCAGGTCCCACGTCGAATCCGATGACCTCATTACACCATTCCACCCACTGACCCAGTTTCCTTGTTCAGTTTCGAGGAGCCCAACATGAAGTTCTTTGTCCCTGCGAGTCTAGTAGAGCTTTGAATTATTTTCGGACCTTGTGTCCCTGGTCGAGCCCAATTGATGCTTTCTGAATCTATACATGTATTTATTTTCTAGACTCGCGCAAATTTTTGACTCTAAGGTTTTGTTGTAACCCATCTAGCAACGCTTTATGTGTGAAGTGGAATATAAAAGTTGTGATATTTGAGACAATTTTAGTTGGTGTAAACAACGTTAACAAGGAAGTGATGGTGAGCACCTACACACACGCGCAAATACACACTAATGAGCTGTAAAACCTCGGCCTAATGTTAATGAAGAAAAATGGTATACATTGAAAAAAAAACGCAAATGGCCGGTAGAGCAGTGCTGTGAAGAAACATTGGTTAGGCTAGCCAACAGAACTAGATCTAGTCATAAGTATCTAGGAATTAACTTAAATACATTTACATGCATTGGCATACGGTTGGTAACTCCGCTTAACCCCTATCTTCAGCAACCAGGCTATATTGCGGACGGGTTCTAAGACTAACGCCTGACCATTGTGCATAAACATACATACATGTAGTATACTACAAGTACAAGATAGAACGGGGATAACTGTTTTTCTTCGATGCATAAACCAGTCACGTTATAAAGACATAGCCCAACCAGTAGCGAACAGAGAGGCAGTTCGGGGATCAAGTCGGGGATACGTTGGCAATATTATACATGCACAGCAACAATTGCCCATTACTTCGTCAACAAACTTGTCATAAAAAAAACAAAGCCTAGCAACTTAACGTAAATACATCCTTTCCAGTCTCCCTCTGAAGGAAAAACGGACATGAGGCCGGGGAAAACCAAAAAACTTCTCTACCCCCTATTCCGCTTGAAAAATATTTTGCTCAGGCTAATGAGTTCATAGTATTATACTGTTATGATTCAAATGAAAAAATATAGGGAGGGGTGTGTGGTGGCATTCGGGTTAAAGCGTTTCTGCAATGTCCGTGTTCTGGGGTTTGAATCTGAACCATCTTGTTTCCTACTAGTTGGATGCTATTTTTATAACCGCCAAAGTCTCGGTACCCCCCTCTGGTATTCCGTCGCCACATTATCATTATACGACCCTCTTTGGAAATCTAGGATTAGGAGACAGCATTGCTTTGCTTTCTCCAACCACATATAATTTTATACCGCAATATGGAAAGGGAAGACATGTGGTACCCAGAGCGATATGGGTGTGGGCAGGAGTGGAAAGACATAACCCAATGTAAAAAGTGTGACTCGGGGTGGGAACGCGTGGAAAGGGTTTGTTGGTGGCATATTACCCTGAGCGAGAGAGGCAATGACGCTGATAAATTTGACATGGACAACACCATATTCTACATACTGGCTGTAGACGCGTGTGTATTTGTGATTGTCTCCTCTGCAGCCTCGGGCGGGGTGGAGGACGTGGGCGCGCTGGTCCAGGCTGAGCGGCCCGGGGCCTGAGTGGCTGGACTGTGCCGAACCATGGCCATAGACTGGTTCTGGGCCTGCTCTAACTCGGCCGGCCCCACAGCGAGGGACGACGACCTCCAAAACTCGCTGGGTGAACTACGTAGCTGTTGCTGTCGTTGGAAGAGTGTCTGTTGGTACTGGCCGAATGGCGCCTCACGTCCTGCTCGGTTGTGAATGCTGGTGGTGCTGCGATGGCCAAGTCCTCTGCTTTCGTCTATCAAGTTAGAACCTGAGGACAATGAACAGAATGTTTATAAAATTGTCAAAGTACTTTCGCAAACAGTTTTAGCCGTTTGAATCAATCTGACAAAGCCCTTTTTAGAACCTTCCGGGCCGCTGCAATACCACACAATTTTACTAACACATCGATGTATGCACAATGTACCAGCATCGAATGTACACATGACACAGACACCTGCAAAGAAAGCGATTCCCTCACACCATTTCCATACAGTCATATATCAACTGCGGCGCAATGAACCGGATACAACCAAACATTCCCTGCACACCAAGTGCCGATACACTACTTCCCTAGCACAGCATATCACGAGATAACTACCGAGACTTGTTGGATATATGTACTGGCCGCCACTGGGTGGCAATTTAAAGCTAAACCTGTAAATAATACATCACGCAGCATGTACAAATGATCCCTCTACAAAACATGTCCATGCAAGTCAAAATCAGAAAGGGTAACAGTTTTGACTATTCTGATATACTAGAGACTTTTCTGAGCCAATCTGTGTGCTTCATACACGTCATCACTGTCTGGATTGAAATATCTTTTGAGAAAATCACCGCTGTAAATTTATAGACAATGGTGTCAAGATTCACAAGATGTAAAACTCATTTCTATTACAGTAGAAACCTCACAAGCGGAAGTGTGATAATACGAATTTGTCATAAACCGAACTTTGCAAAAGAATAGGTTATTTCTTTATTTGTCTTTGGCACTAAACCAGACTCATAATTCGAAGTTTTTCTGGTTTGATTCTCTTAATACAAAGCTCACACCACCAATAGTCATTACAAAAGTACTATATGTCAAGCAGAATGCAGTGCTTATTGCTGCCCAAGACATGCCTTTAAAAGAAACGGGGTGGGAGAAGGTTGCTATAGAAAAAACAATAATAAACTGTATAATACAGTTTATTTTTCCAATAAGGTTAATTACAAAATTTAACACTATTGAGGTTCAGGTATATACTATGATCCCATCTGTAATTCAAATCACCTTAATTGGAAGTTTAGATCAAATTACAAGCGATTCGAATTGATGTTTCCACTGTACTTGTTTTTTTTTTGTCTGTTGGTTCTATTTAATGGTGATTGGACTTGCATATAAAAAGCACACTTCCAAAGATTATGATAGTACAAAATACATCAGCATGAGTAAAAATTCTGAGCAAGACAAAAATGTCGTTTTCCGCCACACATCATTTATTTATCTTCCATCCATTTGAGCAATGTGAAGAAAAAGGTTCGATGAAGATAATACATTAATATATACGGTAGGCTGTACACATCGATGTAAATTCGGCACTAAATGAACTGTTGATACCAATATTTGGCCATTCGGGAGTTGCATGACAAGATGTGGCCCATACTTGCACATAAATGTTACATCTTGCATTTCATCTTATGACATCAAAGGTAGGGGGAAAAAAGCTACAATACTGACTACAATACGAGAATCCTTGGTATGGTCAAATCAGACACCAGTCGCAGTCCAAAGCATGGGCGATCTACAATCTACGAACGGTACATGTACTTTGTAATATATACAGTGCACGTAACGCGGATATTGTTAATGCGTGGAACAAAACGGAGTGTCATATCAGTGTTATTTTATAAAGCAAAAGGAAAGTATGGTAGGTAAAAACCATATATAGATAGATCGAAGGGTCGCAAGCCAAGCATAAACTTTAATAGCGCAAAGGACAAAAATAGAGCGTGATCAATGGTCTTACAAGGGCGAAAAGAAAAGTACCCCAATGCCAATGTCTTGTAGACTCAGTTTTATTATTTCACACTGTAGCCGTACATTGTGAAAATTCTTGAAAGAGCATCATCAGCCAAGAGAAAGGCGATATCGCAGGGGCTGCTCGTATGGGATCCTACGCCTAGACAATTTTATTATTCGTACGACATTATATTTACATCATTACTTAGTCTCTTTATCTTGAAAGGACATGAGAAAATCTATTATCAAATATGTGTGGGTTGGTCTAGTGCTGTTGTCGGTTAAACCCAATATATTTGTAAAAACCAGTGTGAACGTTTGCTGAACTTGGTTGTATGCCCCCATGTCGTGTTGCTGTGCACGTGTTACTTCAAGCACCCTTTTTCTCCTCCACCTCCTTTCTCTTTTGAATAGTAAAGAAGAGGAACAAGGTGCACAGCGAGGGAGAAAGAGGGGGAATGTTGAATGAATGAAGAGGGCTGTTTAAAAAAAAAGAAAACAACAAAGAGTAAGATAAATACGGTGGAGAGTAGGGAGCTAGGTATAAAGGAAAGATAAGGAGAGAGAGAGAGAGAGAGAGAGAGAGAGAGAGAGAGAGAAGGTTCATAGAGAAAGAGACAGACTTTTTGCCATCCAATTCTCTGGCAAAAGGGCTTTTTCAGAAGCAAGTTTGTATCTATCATAAAATCAGACTTATACTCTTGCTCTCTCTTTTGTTCTGAAAAACTGATGATATTATGAGAGAGAGAGAGAGAGAGAGAGAGAGAGAGAGAGAGAGAGAGAGAGAGATGGAGGAAGAAGAGAAAAGAAGTTGGTAACTTTTTGATAAATGGAACAGGGAGAAAATATCAAAAGGCTTCTTTGAAAAAAAAAAGAATTTCACTCCTGCAAAGAAAACCATCCCTGAACAAAACAGTAAGAATAACATGTATTAACCATTAGCACCCCCAGTAAACTCAATCCACGACTAATAACGGCAAGTATCCTTCAAGCACACGTCATGTATAAAGAAAGGCTGTGAAGATACCCAGCCTGTTCGATTTTTTCTTACCCCTGACGGCCCCATCTGGAAGATCTATCCAGAGACTAGAATACTCTATGTACTCCAGCTCGGTTTAATGTATCAATCATGGCTTCATTTCCATGACAAATTTTATTTCTTGGATTTACCGAGATCTACATAACCAAAAGGAACCGTCAAATGTATTTTCGAGACACAATCGTAGCCAACTTAGTCTACAATCAAACATCGCTATGATTATAAGTATATTGTCTTGATTCTGATTGAGTCGTACGAGTCGACTTTGTCACTCAGGGCCTCCAGATATCTCTCTCAGCATTTACTTCACAGGTTCTTTTCTGGTTGTAATCTACCCCCCCCCCCCCCCCCAAACCTCAAAATCACATGAACACAAATCCTTGCTCCCGGCTTTCGTCTCTCCTAGACTTTCTCAACATATCTCTCCCTCCCGTGTCTATCCTTCCCTAATTTATTTGTTCTCCAACTCTCTCTTGCTGCTTCATTTTCTTTTCTCACTCCCGGTCTTTTATCTCTCGTTTTTACCCTTAAAAGGGGGAAAATATCTCTACAAGTGTCAGTAACAAACCCAATCTGTGTCGATATATAAACTTAATCTGCACCAATAACAAAACAACTTCCCTGACGAGTTATGATAAACCCACTCTGCATCAAAAAATAAAATCAATTTAGAGCCTATATTGATTAACTCACTCTGCGTCGATACTAAAATCACTATAATAGCAACGACAAAACTGTCAATAATAAAATTACTCTTTGTCAGTAATAAAATCACTCGGTGTTCCTACGCCCACTCTGTTTCCAGGCTCTGTGTGAAATTCACTTTGTGTCACCGGACATTTTGTCAAAGGACACAGAGAGTGAGAGATACTCTGTGTGAATTTAGACTAGATCTATAGTTAAAAGAAGAAAGAAAAAAAGTGGGGGCGAGGAGCTCTACCTTTTTGTTTTCACTTGAGCTTTTCACGCTTGTTATAACTGCTGTGTAATTCTACTTCAATAATCTAGACTAAGTTGAATCACTATCGGCACATTCGAGTTATGACTCGATCTATCGATTTGCCACAGACTGAAAGTGGGGCGCCATTCAGCGGCTGCAGTACTCTGAGTAAGATGTGCCAGACTAGCACGTGAGTAGTAAGAAACTGGTAATAGGAGCGGCAGCCAACCGTGTTTTTTTTTTTTAATATAATAATACTCTCATCGAAAAACATACATTTTACTAATCACCAAAAAATTCAAATTTGACTATATTATAGATATGCGCAAGCCTCACTTGCAACGACTCAGAACGATAGATAGATCAAACTCAAATTACCAATAATAGACCTTTTACGTGTACATTTACTATCATTTGACACGGAACAAGGTAACATTTCTAAGATCTAATACAATGTAAATCAATATGTAGATTTGCGAGGAAAACAGCAACAGAACTACAAGTCGTCAACATTAAGGCATCATACTTTAGGGTTGATTGGCCGTTAGTAAAAACATTTTAAATTTTGAGTTGATAATTTAGCAAATAATAGGAATTAGGATGCAACACACAAAATAGGCCTATAATTCACCGGTTACAACAACACGAGTCCTACCCCATGGAGCATGCACAGCATCGAATCCTCTCTGAAGATTCATCACTGCTGGCAATCCAGACAACACATAGATTTAGGTGTTGGTATAATCAAAGAATCAGTCGAACGCGAAAATTCAATCCAAGTTATGGGAAGCCACATCAAGTCTATATCAATATGTATCGAGCGCATCCAAGTGGGTGCGGATTGGGAATGGTGGCCAAGCCAACGCAGGCAAGATACTTATAAATTATACCACTGGCTGAATTCACAAAGATAAAATACAACCTCCTGCAACACAAAGGCAAGCTGTATTATCCAGATACAAGACAGTAAGTAATACGATTATGTATGTTCAAGGCCAGAAGAATTGCAAAACTAAAAGGTACGCCCATGTGGCTTATTCAGCAACTCCATATAACTGCGGATAAAGAACGGCTGGGCCCTTGTCAGCTGACCTTCAAAGTGTGTACTCCCATATAATACTGCGTAACATTGCAACATCTCTTTGACCAACGAACTGCCCAAGCCAACATTATTCAATCATTATAGAAAAGAGAGTAAAGAAGTAGGTCAAATTTGCCCCTGGATGCCCATGGTCGAACGCACATAGAGCGTGGTGTGAATGTGGGAAATAATGTCGGGGATGTTTCTTTCTTCGATGTTCGAAGCAGGGCGCACAAAACCATGATAACCACATAAAGAAAAAAAAGTGGGGACACGGTAGCCCGGGATAAAACATCGCCACCCGATGCAGGACGTCCGTGGTTCAAACTCCGGTCCGGCGGCCGCCATCTTTCCCTACCTAGGGGCGTGTGTGTAGTGTAACTGACCAAATCCCTTGCTTCCCGCTCTGGGATTACCCTGTCGGACTGTATATTACCATACTTGACTTGGAAAATGTGTATACAGTATGCAGTCAAACCATTGAAACATGAGTTTGTGAGTTGATTACTCATATAAATTATAATTATGTCCGATCGCTGGTTTCGAACCCGAGACCTTCAGGGTGGTAAACCAACACTTAACTACTGCGCCCCCCCCCCCCCCCCCATATGTAACAAGAAAGTTACATGTATCGCACACTGCAGGGGTTTTGTTATGAAAAAATAACTAAATTGACTTTTTTCACTTCGCTTTGGCAATGAGATTAGGAAAGCAAATTTGGTGTTGAACATGTTTTTCTTTCTTTTTATCAAATGTCGCAAGATATGACTATGAGAATGCATTAAGCAACGCCAATTTTGTTGGTTGATCGGGCGGTTGCTAGGGGCTTCATCAAGCTTCAACAGGTAAAAAGTCCCACGCCCACAGTGCGGTAATTTTACGCAAAAACGGCAAAACCCCAAGCTAGGTTTGCAGCGCAGGCCAGGTATAAGAATGGGAACAGCCAAACAAGTCCCAGCCAGACGCCGACAATTTTCACACTATTGAGCGTAAGAAAATCTGCAAGTTCACTTTAAATGAACCTGCGAAAAACTAAGTATGAGGGTGTAGACATGTTTTACCAATGAAACCGAACAAAACCGAAAGAACCCTGAGATTTTAACTTAAGTCAGAGGGTGGGGTAGGGTGACTCGTATCGCACACAGACAGAACACGATCTGTAGCCTCTACACGCGCTAATGGTACTACAAAGTACAAGTATTACGCACCGAACTTCCATGCATGAACAGCACACGAAGCTGGTGGACCAGACACGGCATACAGCGCCGGTATTGATTATGCAACTGTTATCTGGTGTGAGCAGCAAGCATACCGTGGAAGAGACGGTGTGTGTTGGTTGCAAGTACAGAAAATTATGCTAAACAAAACTACAAGTACAAGCGCATAGGCTTTCAGGCAAACGACGCGAACAGATTTAGCAGTGAAAGAAATGGACTAGCTGCTCTTAACCCACAACTTGAAATACGATCTTAGATGATAATGTGCGCATTTTTTGTTGCAGCGATAAAGAACAGACATGGTTGATCTGTGGCGTCAAAACTCAGAAATACACAGTCAAAGAAGTTTGCGAGTGAGTGTATTGAGAGAGAGAGAGAGAGAGAGAGAGAGAGAGAGAGAGATAGGGGGCGTAATCAAAACAAAGCCCCATATTGGAATTAGAAACTAGACATAGATATATATAGCTATGAAACTAGATTAGTTTAATTTAAGTGAATTTTTTTAAAATTGAAATAACGGAGAACGGAGTCATTTAATGTATTCATCGTCTCACGATATAAATCTTCTCATTATTGTAAAATTAGAGGTAATTTATCCCCACATCGCCTTTTATTGTATAAATCCTTCGTGAACAGGCCGGGTTCGTATTTCATTGGAAAAGAGTTGGCTTCCTCACCCCATAATTTTTAATTCAAAGCACGAGTTCTGCTTGGTCACTAGTATTATCTAGACCAGCAGCTTGTGTACCCCTTCCTCCCACCCAAACGCCCTCCGGTTCCAATACCTGTTACCCCGTTAAAAGAATAAACTAAAACATTCCTCTTTGGGCAGGAATGCATGGTAGACGGTCGGGTACAGCCCACCTGGGATCGTCAGTTCCGTCACACGACTTGTCAAAACATATCTCATACGGATATTTGGCTAACGAAATTTGAAATTCACTGTGGCTGCGAGCGAAACATGCTCTGTGCTCTCATTAAATGTATGCACATTGTATTTACTTCAAATCTCTATACATATAATATTCAAAACAAAAAGTAAAAAATGCACTACCAAAATACTTAAAGCCTACTTGATTCTGATATTGGGGAAACGCGCTTCTTTGTATTAAATATTAAAAAAAAAAAAAGAAAACGAATCAGCGTTCATTTAGAAAGCAACTGTTGACACGATACATTGCACGTTATCTCAATATTAATTAACACACGTAATAAAAAGGTATGAAATACTAGGTAGATCGGTGACACTGCTCTCATCCTCGCTCATCATTACATGGTACATGTATAGAGTAAAACACGCACATCTATACTTTAGGCTACAGATAGTAGATACCCCTAGCTAAATGGTATGTATTTCTGTCCCAATTACAAACCCGAGCATTGGCGTGTAACCATATACATGTGTATATCTCTGACAAACGTTAGAGGAGCACCAATGACGCATGCATCTAACATTCAAGCAGCGAAGTAGGGCACCGACGTGTGTAGAGCATTCAATTTTTGTTAAAGCCAGTATCAATACCACATACATACGTGTACGTGTATAAACCCGTCGGAAGTTTTAGTCAGGGAAAAAGACAACTTTCCTTCAAAAAAATACCTGTGCGGACACAGCCACATAAACAAAACTTAAAACACCAACACCTTTAATGTGTTGATAAAAGTTTTAAAAGCCACACAGAGCCATAATTATTTATATACCGCCCCAGTTCTGTTCTAAGTCTGGCCTCATTTCACTTTTCAGTGATAGTAAGTGTATTATATGATTCACCTCAGGGCGTTTACATAGCTTTATTTTGGTTTGCTGACAAGGGTCAACTAAAAAAATGAGGTGCCTTTTTACAAAATGAATTGCTATTTACAATGGTGTAGCTTTGTTGAATACCTGTAGTACACAATTCTTACCGATTTAAATTAAAATATACTTTTTGTTTAAAGTGCGTAGTCTAAATTTTTTCTTTCAAATTTTGATTACATGAATATATACATGTATATAGTACACCATAGCTGTAAAATGTCCCACTACATGTTCCAGAATCAATTAACCTTTTACAAAAACGTGCAATTTGGTCTTCACATTTAACAAAACCAGACTAATTACCACCCTCCATCCACCACATACAAACACTGAGCATCAACATAGTGCCCAATTTGACTTTTAACACGCTTAACCAATAAATGGTGCCTTAGATGCAAAACTTAAAATTCTAGAGTGGTGTGTGTGTCTGTTAATTGATGCTTTTATAATTTTTAATTCAAGCATCTTTTACTGCATTCTAATATTTTGAACATAGCTACATTCTTTTAGTTTTGAAGAAAAATGTTCCTCTTGTAGAATCATTATTTGAATGAAGTCAAAATGTCTGCAATGTTAATCAAATTTTTGGGTTTGTCCAAACGTATAACGCTTTTAAAACAATAAAGATGGAATAAAAATGTTTGCATATTTGAAAACTTTAGCTTTCATCTTCATTTATAAAAGAGTTAATGAATATGTATTTCTGCACACTGTATATCTTACTGAGGACCTAGAAAATATTTTTCAAAAACCAGGCAAGAGTTTTGCTTTCTTCATTACCCAACCAAATAATGTTTTTTCAATGAAAAAAGCATGTGCAGCAAAATATGTGTACAAAACACTCTGGTTAGTATAATTTCAAATGAAAAGATTAACAGTATTAAGGTAGGAAAACAATGACTGGGGACAATGAACAAATGACAACATTTCAAGGGTTGTAAGTACATGGTTTTGGTATGGTTTACAAGCTTGCTAATAGTAATAACATGATTTAGTGCCACTAGGTTTTCCACATTTGTGCCAAGCAAAACAAACAATTCTATATCAACAATTGGTCCATCTATAGAAACCCAGATCGATCTTGAACCGTCAATTGACACTGAATTGGCACTAAAAGGCCTTACAAATACTTAAGATCCATAGTGCTTATTTACAGACACTACCGATATGAAAATGCAACCAAAGAATTTGATTTCAGGAAAAAATATCCGGAGTGGTTAGCAGCATTTCAGTGCTTTTAAGTTTTCAGCGTTATATAATTCATGTTCTATTTGTCAAGCAACACTGAAGTGCTAGCAACACTTTGTCCCTACTGTGTAAGGTCATAGATTTTAGTTTTGAAAAGCTGGATACAAATATTTAATTGTAATGAAAGCCAACTCGTCATATTTAAGCCAATTTTTTAAATCCATTTTCATTCAATCATTGACTTTGCCAGTTTGAAGATTTTACATTTTTAACTAGTTATATAAGGGCTGCTAGCCTTCCAGGGAAAGTCTTTACGCACTAGTATTGTAGTCACATCAATATACACACTTTTGACTAAACGCATAACTGTTTGTACCACTAAAATTGTTTGGTCGAGTGGTCAAAGAAAGCGAAACTATCTCCTAGTTTAAGATTTTCAAGGTCTCAAGGAAGACTATAAACAGTGAGAAATAAAAAAAAAATATTGCAATATACAACTTTCACTGTGAACAATATTTGGATAGAAACAAGATACTAATTATACAGTGTGTATAGTAAAATTTCAACAAAATCATTATGGTGCCATTTTCCCAGGCTAAAGCACTTAATTTTGCGACTTGATTACAGAAGAAATTAAGAATATAAGGTTACATTCAATGATTATTTAATAATATAATCATCATGTATCTTTCCATCTTGGCAGATGTTGCATATTTTACTTGGTTTGCATAATCTTAAGAGCATATCTATTCATTTTTGGAAATGATCCATCTCAAGATGATCACCATTTCTGCGGATTGTTATAAGGTTCTGCATCATCTTAAGATCGCACTGGTCAGCAAATGGCGCTTGACGCCTACATTACTGAAGCATAATGAGAAACAAATCTGATTTTGAATCTAATATTCTAAATTGTTTAAAGCATATCGAGCCTATAAAATATTATAATGACAAGGGCCTGTTTAAGATCTAGACGTTTCCCATAAATTCTCCATGAATCCTTCTAGGTCTACATTAAAAAGAAAAATTTGGGGAATCTAGATCTAGATCTAGATATATGTCTACAGGATATGAGCTTAGCTATAAATAATTATACTCATGTACAACATTTAAGACTAGAGAATCAAAACCTAGATAGATTTAGGTCTAGCTAAAGAAATATACCTAATATAGATTGTAGACGTATGATAAATCCTCTCGACTGTATAGCCTAGGCTTATATCTATATCTAGATAAAGTTAACTTTAAAGATAATTACTAGGCCTAGATATAGATATAAATCTAGATCTAAATTCTAGCGATTTAGAATCTAGATCTTGACTATTATTGATTTCTAAAATCTAGAACTAGTCCAATGTCAGCACTAAACTAGAAGGATCTACATCTAGATCTAGATATGGACGGGCCCCATGAGACAGGGCGGAGATAGATGTAGATATACACCAACCCAACCTGTAGGGAGCAAAATCACCAGAGCTCGAACCACGGACGTCCTGAGTCAGAAGCCGATGCTCTACCCCATTGCTAACCCCCCCCCCCCCCCCCCCTTTATAGATCTACAAACCGATCTATCTAGATCTAGTCTAAAATTCTAGCTCTGGATTAGACTCCTAGATTCTAGATAACTGTTAACTATTATATTTCTATAGATATCTAGATCTATATTTCTAAATCTAGGCTAGATCTAGATCTACAATCTTTATAGTCAATGAATTACCGTCCTTAAAAATAATTTTAACTTCTAGATCTAGATCTAGATCTAGATCTAGATCTAGATTCTAGATTCTAGAAATAAAAACTTGATATATGAAGCTTACTTCCCGATTCCGATTCAGTGTAGCAGGATAGACCTAATCACTATCTAATGCTAGGTTCCCTACATGGGCTAGGTCTAGATCTATGCATGTAACTTATTCTATTTGCTAGACATTATTTTAGGCTCACTAGTCAGTCTAGAATCGAACTGACAAGACTCACTAAAACTAAAAGAGACTCTAGGCTAGGCTAGCCCTAAAACTGAATTCCCTTGGCCAGACGTTGGTCTAGGCCCAGACTCGTCCAGGCTAGTCTAGCCTTTCATGAAAAGATCCCACGACCGGCAGCCAATCAGCTGTTGAGACAGCTTCGCTAGCACACTGAAACATGCGTTTTAGTCCTTTTACGCAAGGCAAAGATCAATAGGCTATCATTGCATTGTAAAACAGGGAACTACGCAGTTTTAAGCGTCAAATTTAAAACGATTACCAGAAGCAAAATAATGTTCCTAGATCTAGTGACTGTAAAAGCTCATGACGGAATGTTGAAGAAATCCATTAAATAAAATGTACTGACATTCTCAGTCAGTCACAGACAAAAATTCGGGTCTCCCACCGCTCACCCCCGTAATCTGGAAATATAATACAGTGGGTAAATAATCTATAGTAATATTTCCAGCTACATCTTGGAAAATGTAGTATAGTCCAGAGCATGAGGATTTACATTGGGAAAAGTCTTATAATGCCTAATTAATTAACTAGAATTCATCTAGCTTTATATCTCTAGAGAACCAGAATTACACCGAAAATAATTTATTTTAACGAGAATCAAGAAAGAGAAAAAGTTCAATTCTTACCTGAGTCAAGTTCCCTGCTTTCATTTGATCTGTATCGTATTATGGATTACAGAATATTGGTGTGAAATTATAGGTCTATATCCAAATAAAACATGTATGTAAATACAAGTAATACTAAGTTCGTCTGCGTAGTAGAGAGAACTAATATAGTGCGTTCTCTTAGGGCAAAGTCCCAGCCATGACAAAGGCTTCAAGAGCCCGATGATTCGTGTGAGAACAAGCTAAGAATAGGCCGAGGCTGGGTCGTCGTCTGTTTAGCTTTGCGCACAGCGCCCTCTCATGGCACGCGCCGGCCAGGGAGACTGTCAGTTGCTGCGCGGCCTGCGGGCTGTTGCTTCTCCCTCGTCTTGGTAAACGAGTTAACTGTTAAACATAAAATATAAGGCTCTCTCATTTGTTTTGATCTCTTGTGTATATGTGTTTAAAAATCTATGTAGTTAACCAACGATTAGAAGAAACTTGAGTGACCGAGCCTACTCATCACAGCCAATCACAACATGAATAGCACACCGATATAACTGATAAGGTTTCTCATTGCGATCGCGGGTGACTATCGCTAAGTGTAAGCGTTGAATGATCACTGCCATAGCTCATCCACTCTACAGGAGCTACAACATGTAGTAAGGAATAGGCCCTCCCTAACCTGGGGAGGGCAGTCTGCGGGGGGAAAATGCGCACTCAAGGGCTCGATAATTCGATAAGAAATCTAATAGGCCTAGATTTTACATGTACTTTATAGATTGTCTATATTATAAAATTATTTAGCTGAATTTCTATTTCTTTTGCGCAATGATTGATTGCGAAATTATATTTTTGTGAACCACAAATCATCGTCAAGAGACGGTCTTTTGTTTTAACTAACGTTGAATTGATGCTAGAACAATAACAAAGGGGTATTCAAGCAAAGTTGAAGGTATACACACTTTGGACAATACGTTGTATATCATGTCTTTAATTTTTTTGTGTATCCAAAAGCTGCGTCAAAAGGGCAGTCACACTGAGAAAAATGTAGCAAAAATTAACGTTTTTAAGAAACAAGCCTTGAGAGCAAACCCTTTGGTCGATAAATTAGGCTGAATCTAATGTGTCTTGTTTGGTATACTAATTACTATAGGTATTTGTGATCACAAGATGTTTTTAAAACTGAATGTGTATGGTTGAAACTGAGAGTTTTTCTAGATAACAGACTACAAGGAGTTAATTACTGTCTCGGTGAGCGAGGTCTTCGAAAAGGGACATGCGAAGCTTAGGAGACAGTAGAAATACGTTTTTTTGGTAAGGGTAGAGCGCCTATCAACTTATGGGTCAAAAAAAAAAAAAGAAAACTAAAATGGAGCGCTATTTCCCCTGGTTGCAAAAATGCAGCACCTCCGTACTGTGCGCAATCTTTACAAACGCAAAGAGCGAGGCGTGCGTTCATTTAGTGGGCGAACTGTGTTGTTGTGAAGATTATCCTGTCTACGGAATTATTATTATAATATTAAAAAGGATTTTTTCTAGATAAACAAACTGTTAGAAAATTGGAAATAATTTTGTTTTCAGTATGTGTTTTTTTGTTTTTTTATGTTGTTGTCGTTGCTTGTCCTGTGTATTGTTTTTGGTGTTATGTCATTCAAAATAGTTTAAGGGTGCATTACGATGCAAAGAAATTAATTGGATACATATTTTTCTAACATAACAGACAATATGTCCTCTTTTTTGTAGTAATACTCGCCATCCGCTCTTGTTTCAACACAGGTAAAGTGCGTTATTGTTTTTGTTGTTGCTGCCGTTGCGTTTGCTTTCTTAAGGATTATTTTGCCATCGTGGGAAGCGGATTTATAAGCTCTCCAAGACTAATGCGCCACAAAGTTGAATTCTTTCCAAGTTCACTATAATATGGTACCAACCATGTACTGCAGATCTACTAAAGCTGTGGTTAGGCTCGCTTCGCTTAAGTCCTAGAAAGTAGTTGTTTAGAAATCATTTACGGAGACTGAACCGAATCTCCGATTATGGGAAAGGCTTTGGGATCGGCCGCTACGATTTGGCAAAGCCGGGCGGCCTGAGGCTAGATTAGCTCGCTACCGTGGCGTCTGCATCTCGGCTGCTCCTTCGGCCAGGGCTGTGCCACAGAGTACACACACAAAAAGTACACTGTGTTTGGATACTTGTTACTACACTATGCTTAGAAAATAGGAAGCCTACGTCATAGGCCTAAAACAAGTGAGCTATGCAGCACCCAAAGCCAATGGTCGGTGTCCAGCAGCCTACGCATATTTCAAAGGCCTAGTAAAATATATTAAAAACATATGAAAGAAACCCATGTCTAATATGGATAACAATTGAGATCTCACCTCTGGCTCTATAGCCAAAATGACCCTGCAGCCTTTACACCAAGGATTATAAGCAGGCGATGTTGGTGTGCGGGTAAACTGGCGTTAGTGACAAAGACATACAGAGAAAAATATCGAAAAACAGGACAGGTGAAGAGAAACATTTCTATCTTTTTTTTTTTCAATTGAAATTCGGTTACTGCAGTTGTTGTTGTGTTGGTTTACTTTAACGTCCAACATCAACACTATATAGGCTATAGTGTATACGGTCCCCAAGACTGGCGTCTGACAATTTTATAAGCTGCCACAGGCGAGACAAGGCGGGGATACCATGACTCCTTGTCTCAGCCGGTCGCAGCGGTTACCGTAAATGCGCCGCTTGTTAATACATGTACATAGAATTCACCAGTTTTACTTGTTTATCTTTTCTTTCCTCTTCGTATCCTTCTTCCTTGTCTTCCCTCTTCCTATTCTTCTTCCTTTTCTTCTTCTTCTTCTTCTTCTTCTTCTTCTTCTTCTTCTTCTTCTTCTTCTTCTTCTTCTCCTACGTTTTCATGCACTCAGTCTGCTTTCGTTCTTAATCTTTACTTGATATGTGTCTATTCATCTTAGGTGTACCAGTAGGCCTACTATACTTTGTCCCAAAAAGCTAACTTTCTATCTTGTTGAGAGTCCTGACAATGTCATGTAGGCCCTAACTACGTCATGAGCCAAACAAACTAATCAAGTTTACCAACTTACTGACCTCTACGACCAGTACGAAAGACGCCTCAACAAAGTGTATAAAATTTACTGGTTGTTCTGAGCGAGAGAGAAAGCGCTCTTGCCTTGAAAAGCCTGGAGACTAGGCAACCGAGGTGTCAATAACCCGAGCGGTCCTCAACCTCTGGAGGGTCATAGCCTTTGAGCAGTCCACTGACTGCTAGACTGCTAAACTGCTACAGTTCTACTACAACTCTAGTCTCTCTTCAGTGGATCGCAAAGCTTCGAATACGACTATCAACACACGAGTACTGCACGGTAACTGGGTGTGGCGATAGACGATGAAGAAAGAAGTAAGTTGGAGATCTATAACTAAAGGCAGTGGACTCCCGGTATCGTTCTGGTGGTCAGATGGAAATTAGTTATGCCAAGGAAATGGGGAAGGGAGGGAGAGGCAGACATGCAGACGGAAAGGAGAAGGGGGGTGCATAGAAGTTCACGACCCTGGAGAAAACGATAACATTACTCTATGCTGCCTTTTCGTGTTATTTTTTTTTCATTTCTTTTCTTCTGTCTGTACGGGGGGTAGGATACGAGGAATTAAGTTATAAGAAAGACTGTTAATGAAATAATTGGTTATCTAAATCTAAATTAAATCTGAAGTAACAAGGAAAAGCCGGGTGCGAGAGGATTTTTTTTATTAAAAAAATCAAAATAGGGGAGTGTTAAGTAAAAAACTCAGTCCGCGGTGCTCTTGACTTATTAGCAAGAGGTCCTGACATAATTATGTGCACTTGGTTGTTGTTGCTGTTGTTTATGTTGTTGTTTTTTCATGTTTAATACTGTGTTTTCAGTTTAAAAGCATGTAAACATCATACCGTTCCAATTAGTGTAAATCTTGACCACGGATTGAGACTAAATTAATACTCGGAACACCGCTGGTGATCTTATTATAGAAAAGAGTCCTACATCACAAAATTAATTGTAACCGTCTAATTTAAAGGTTACCTCGGGGATTGTAGCCTATAAAACCCGAAAAAAGGAGCGTGAAACGTAATACGATAACTTTTTAGTAAAAGGGAGAGAGAGAGAGAGAGAGAGAGAGAGAGAGAGTTTACAAACACGAATAACCCATTTTCTACCATATTTGTTAAAATGCTGCTTAGTTCTGCTGTGATGAAACTGACGCTTATAAACCGAATCAATTAATTTAGACATGTTTTAAAAGCTGTGAATCAATTGTTAACATTGTTGATCTGAGTAAATAAAATTATTCCGGATGTGCGTTCACCTAAGCTATTATGTACAAAACATGCCGTGTCCTTTGTGACACGCCTTTGAAAAAGCAATACAGTAGTTTGTTATTTATTATTTACCGAGATGTAACCGAGGATTGATCAGCAAACATTAATTTAAAGGGAGAGAGAGAAGAAAGTTAAAGACTATTCTGTTAAAAAAAAAACAGAAACATCAACAACAACAATAACAAACGAACCAAGAACTTATCAGTACCTACAGGAATTAAAACAAAAAAAGCTTAAATTCCAATGCAAAACAACAATTTTAATACTTTAAATTATGACTTGTCGTTAAAAGAAAAGAAAAACTAATAGTTAGTGTTTTGAAATGTTTGCCTCTCCGAATAATGCATCCATAGTTTGATATAGCTTTGAAACAAGGATCAAGTCCGCATTATGAAATTTCAGAAACGTGTTCTTGTGCAATAATTCTGACTATATTTCCGTCACTGGACTAGCAGGAATGCATAACCTTTCTGACGTTAGCATATCAATTTTGTTTTGTTACATCAGCATATATCTATTAAGTAAACAATACAAGTGCGCCGCTTTATTTTCAACCTGCTAATGAGAAGGTAGAGAAGCATTCGCTCTTCTAAAAAGCACATTATGTTTCTGTTGTGTTGTTTGTTTGTTTTTTAATATAATTATATCTCAAAACTACAGAAAGACTGAGAAATATCTTCCCGCTAGCCCAGTGACGGGTCGCTTTCCAAAGAGTAAACCAATATCTATTTTTTACTGAATGTGCTTATTAGAAGGGAAACATTTGTATATTTAGCACAAAATATATTAGGTAACTGGATGAACGGTTTGATGAGGTACTGGTTGCTTCTAGGGGATCTGAATCTTCGGTGTTTCTCATCAATCCGACCACGGCATTAGTTGCATTCATGGGGTGAGTCATAACTCTGGTTGGAGTGAGCGTGAATGTCGGATACCACATTATGTCTATTAATAGAACTCTGTGCCGGATACAAAGCTAGCTGTAACGGTTCTAGCCTTGGCAGAGCTTAGGTGTTGCTCATTCGATTTTTTTTCTATAATACACAATTAGGTATGGCCATTCTGCGACGCAGATGTGTATATCAAACACAAAATAGTTTTAAAAATAAGAGGAAAGAAAACGCACAATTGTTTTGAAACCAAATGAAAGATGGAGAAATCAGTCTAAAGGCTATTAGGCGATTTATTCAAATCACCAACAATCACTAAATTGTGGAAGCCGGCTGTTCAACTGGTAGAGCATGGGATTGGCGAGAAAAAGGTGTCCCCTTCTACGTAAATATTATTCGAGAAAGATGAAGCTATCGCAAATGGCATGTATTATCACTGTGTGATCGCCATAAGCCCCGACCATAAAAAAGGGTGTTTTCCGATTATCTTTATCGTCTCTATCGTTGAAAAAAAAAGGATGAAACATCTATCTGACCGCGACAGCATGTGGATAAAAAGGCGGTACAGGAAAGGTGAGAACACAAATAAAAAAAAGTAAAAAAAAGCAAACATCATAGATGTGTGGCATTTTACATAAATAAACAAATTATCGCAGACAATCTGTCCAGAGGCGCGAGGGCTATGGCCATCCTCGCATCGCAGGCTGGGAAAATTACTCTAGATTGGCAGAGCTCTCCTATCTCGTTAGATAAACGGCGATAAGCCTAGCACATCGATTTAATTGGAGGCTTGGGGAATTTTATGAAAGGAAAACAAGGAGCGTAAATTATTATTATTATTATTATTATTATTATTATTATTATTATTATTATTATTATTATTAT